>LR778290.1:3155324-3183618 GCA_902810595.1 Coregonus sp. 'balchen' | reverse complement strand
GGAACGAAAACGTAACCGGATGTGGGTAGGTTTCAGAACATACGCAGGACCGGCCGGAGGAGTGGTCAAGGACGTTCCCTGGGCGAGATGGCCCAGAATTCCCTACGCCATTCCTCCAGAACTAACCCATTTCAATGGTGTAGGTTACCAGCCGGTTATGGCACCTGGCAGCAGAGCCAGATCGAGGCCTCCTGCGGTGGATGAGTGGGCCGCGGCGCTCGGAGGAGACTTGGAACGCTGCACACGTCCACTGCAGGCGGGGCCCTCCGACGTCAGAAGGCGAGCGCTGATTCCACCGACAGTGAGGCACCGGTGTACGCACCTGGTGATCGAGTCTGGCTCTACCAGAACTGCCCCTCCGCCTGCCCGTCGGAAACTGGGTCGGCGGTTTGTAGGCCATTTAAAGTCCTGAGGAGGTTGAACGAGGTTGTTTATAGATTACAGCTACCTGTGGAGTATAAGTGTATTACCCTCTTCCATGTGTCCCTTCTCAGGCCGGTGGTAGCGGGCCCACTCCAAGACGATGAGATCTGGAGACTCCCCGCCCCCGTTGGACATCGAGGGGGCACCGGCGTACTCCGTGAGATCCATCTTGGATTCGAGACGTCGGATGGGGGGTCTCCAGTATCTAGTGAAGTGGGAGGGGTACGGTCGGAGGAGCGGTGCTGGGTGCCGAGGAGAGACGTGTTGACCCATGCTTCTGACGAGTTTCCATCGGAGGCATGCCGACGGCCTGCGCACGCGTCCCTGGCCGTCCCCGAGGCCGGAGTCGGCGCGCGTCTGGAGCGCGCGTTCAAGGGGGGGGTTACTGTCACGGTTTTCGGCCAGGCTGCCTCTCCTCCTTGTTCGGGCAGGCTTCGGCGCTCGTCGTCTCAGAATTCTAGCTGCCACGAAAGATGTTTCATGTTCGTTTGCTTTTGTCTGTTTGTGTCACACCTGTTTCTGTTTTACGTGATTAGTGTCCTATAAGTTTCTCGTTGTGTTTGTCATGTGTTGTGTATGATTGTTTTCGTCAGTGTTTGTGTTGCTCGGTTGAGCATATTTCTCTCCCTGCGCTGGAGCTCGATTGCACTTGTTTCGTGCACTACTTCATTTTGTCGCACCTGTTTGTGCGCATTTGCCTATACGCCTTGTGCGTAGTTTTAGTGTTGGGCTTAGTTGCCCTGTTGCCTGTGTTTGGGCCGGAAATACAGCATTTTGGAACCTACCGTCTGCGTCCTGCATCTGATTTCCTACACTACACCTACACACGCCCTGACAGATCTACAGGATATTTTGTTCTGATCTACAGGCTATTTGATCTGATCTACAGGCTATTTGATCTGATCTACAGGCTATTTGATCTAATCTACAGGCTATTTGATCTGCTCTTCAGGCTATTTGATCTGATCTACAGGCTATTTGATCTGATCTTCAGGATATGCATCAGACTATTTTGAAATGTTAACCTAATATAATACATTGCATTTAGAACGTCTGCACTCCCTTGAACCTTATTCACATTTTGTTACGTTACAAAGTGGGATTGAAATATTTAAATTGTAATTGATGTGCTAATTTCAAATTGTCAATGTGGCTTAGATTGGATAGTTGATGTTACGTTGGAAAGCTCATGTTGATGACAGTTGCGATAGAACACATAAAAAAAGGGTGGGTGCCCTGTTTTGGCTAAAAAATGTACTAAAAGGGAATAACATCCAAACTATGAAATAAAAACATATGGAAAAATTTTTAACCCAAAAAAATGTTAAAAAAAAATCAAAATATATTCCAGGTGACTACCTCTGAAGCTGTTTGGAGAGAATAAAAAGGAAGTCAAATTTTTGTCATCGGGGAAAAGGGTGCTTTTTTAAGAATCTCAAACATCATTTTTTTTGATTTTTTTTAAACACTTTTTTTTGGTTACTCAAAGGGATTCCAAAATGTTTTTATTTCATTTTGTTGATGTCTTCACTATTATTCTACAACGTAAAAAAAAAAAAACCCCTTGAATAAAGTAGGGTTTTCCCAAAAACTTTTAAAACTGGAACAGTATATTTTCTTTCCACTTTCAAAGGGTAAAAACAAAGCCCTTTTAGATTAGAGGGCTGGGGGCCCCGGACGAGATCATTGTAGGGGCGGTCCATTTTTTTTCATGTTAAAGGGGGGGTCAACGAAAACGTTGTGATAAATAACTTGCCCCGCAATTTTTGGGAAACGGTGTTTTTTTCCCCCCCTTTTTTTGTATGCTTTAAACCCTAGCATTTTTCCTAAAAGCCCCTTGTAAAATTTTTCACACACATAGCCTACCAGGGCTACCTTAAATTTGGGCGAATAATCACGTGGCATTATTTTTCCCAAAGGGAAATTCATTTAAATAAAATTTAGGCTTATTTTACTCCCGTGTTTTTTAAAGAAAATTTGGGGGGACGCTAAAACCAAAACTGAGTCGAGGTAAAACCCCCAAAAGTGATTACCCAATAAAAAAGGAAAAAGGGCGAAACCCGGGGGGGATGGGACGTTGAGTTTTCTCCTTCTCAATATTATTAATTACCCCTTTTTTGTCTTTTGCCCTGAAAATACCCTTGGGGGCTCCTAAAAGACAGGCTATATCCCCCGTGCAAAACATATGTCAAGAAGAAGTTCAACGGACCGCTCATCTTTCTTGCTGTTTTAAGTTTAGGCCCCTCCTCTCCTCTCCCCGTCCAGTTTAACGCCATAACCTCTCCTCCCTAGTTCAAGGGACCATACCTCTCCTCTCCTAGTTCCCGGCAGCCCTACCTCTCCTGTCCTATTTCCCCGCAGCCATACCTCTCCTCTCCTTGCCCAGTTCAACAGCCATTTCCTCTTCCCGTCCTAGTTCAAGGGAGGCCATCCTCCCTGTCCTAGTTTTGCAGCCATACCTCTCCTCTCCGGTTTTACGCCAACCTCTTCCCCCTAGTTCAGCAAGGCCCCCCCTTCCTGTCCATTTCCCGCCCATACCTCTCCCCCTCCTATTTTAGGGACCATACCTCTCCTCTCCCCCCGTTGGGCTGGCCGATCAGGTTTAGCGTGTGGGCTCAATTAAAAAGGTAAAATCCCATAATGATGGATGGAGAAACACGGGCAGGTTTTCTCCCCAAAAAATTAACCCACCTAAATAATTTTTAGGCTTTTCCCGTTTTTGGAAAATTTTAAAACTAAACCCCCCATAAAAATTTTCACATTTTTTTGCTTTTAAAAAATGGGATTGAAATAGATTTGTTTTAATTTCCGTAATTTATCACACAAAAAAAATGGGGAAATAAAAAAAAAAATTCTACAAATTTGTTTTCAAACAACAAAAACCCAAACCAAAAACTAAAAAAAAATTGTGTGATAAGGGTGACTAACCCCTTCCTTTTGTTTAAAAATTTTATGTTGTGTATGGGGGTATTAAAACCCCCCAAAACACTCAAAGATGTTCACAATAATCCCCCAAAAAGGGCCCTCGCTGGGAACCCCGTACATTTGAATATTCACAATAATTTCCCCAAATGACCCCCTGCAAGCCCCCGTCCCTGTACTTTTAAACACCAAAAACTGACCACTGCAAACCCCCTTTTGTTTCCCATTCCCAAAAATCCCCAAAAAGAAACCCCCTTAACCCCCGTACTTTGACTATTTCAAATAATCCCCAATAATGAAACCCCCTTTAAAACCCGGGAAATTTGACTATTCGGCAAAAATCCCCCAAAAATGACCCCCCCTGCAAAACCCCGTCATGTGACAACCCCAAATTTAAAGCTACCGCAAAAACCCTGTTTCAAAATTTTACTTTTTCGCAATAAACCAAATAATGATCACCCTTTTAACCCCGTCATGTGTATTCACAATAATCCACAAAAATGACCACCTGCCCCCCTGTAACCCTGTGAAATATTCACAATAATGACCTGCAAACCCCCGTTTCATGTGAAAATATTTTTTTTACCTGGCCCCCCCGGGAAAACGAAAACCCCCAAACCCCGGCCCCTTTTTGGGAAACCCCCCATGCTTTTTTACCAACTGAGGGTACCTCCCTGCCCTGCCAATTTTTCCCCCCCTACCCTGGACACGCTGTGGTGCCCGTCGATGGTGCCTTTTTCACCAAAAGTACCACCACAACCCGGTTAAAAGTTACTAATTTACAAAATAAACCCAAAAAATGACCTAAAAGACAGAGTGAAAAAAGGGGAAAAATAAATATTCCCTATCTTTTTTGCAACAAGGCACTAAAGTTAATACCCGGGGCAAAAAATTTCCCGGGGCCAAAAGAATACACTTTTTGGGCCCAAAATTTTTAAAACCCTTAAATTTTGGGTTTAAAGCTCTAACATTAAAACCCCCGAGTAACCCGCCAAATCCTTTTTTTCAGCATGGGGATGGCTTCTCAGGGGGGAAGGGGAAATGCTTGACCCTCGTCAAAGACGGGGAATTTTTCGGATGAAAACCCAAACGGGAAATCAGAGGGAAAACTGCTTCAGGGCTTTGGGTTTTCCCAGACCCCTGGGGAGAAACCACGTTTTAGCAAAAATAACCTTACAAAACCCAAGCCACATTTTTTCCCAAACTTTGGGAACAAAAGAAAGGCTTTGCCCTTTTTTACAGTTTTTTTTTCAAAAGGGTGCTTTGGGGGATGTACCCTACCGCCCAAATTGGGGAAGCCCGCTATTGGGGTAGCCTACAGCCCAAATGGCAAGCTGCTATTTGGGGTACCCCGTCCCCCGGTAAGGGGTGCTAGTGGAGTAAACCTACAGCCAACCGGGAGCTTTTCTAAATGGAGTAACCTACACCAAAGGTAAGGGTGCTATTGGAGTAGCCTACAGGGCCCAAATTTCAAGCCCCAAACCCAGCGATTTTACCCTAAAACATTGGTAAATGCATTATTGTTTTGGCCCCTTCCCCGATTGGGGAAAAGCATTGTATTGGCATAGGGAAGGGGTTATTACGTAAAAAAAGCAAATGTTTTGAAATTTGGGTTGTTTGGGGATTGTGGAGAGGGTGTGTACGTTGTCATGACCCTTTCATTTTAATTTTCCATGTTTGTCCCTTGGGCCAATGCAGTAGGCTGTATTCTTGCGCAAAACAGCCCCTGCGTTGGGTTCAAAAACATTTGTTAAATTTTATTAAACGATTAAATTTTCCATCCTGTGGTTTTTCAGCAGGAAAAAATTTTTTGGGGCCCCCTTAGTCATTTCGATGCCCCCCTTTCCATTCATCCGGCCGGGCCCGGGCCGGGGTAACGGTAACCCGGTAAACTACCAAATGATTTTTTAAAAAAATCCCAAAGGGCATTAAAAAGGGGTCGCGTGTAAAAGCAAAAAGTAGGCTACAAAGACCTGTTTTAAAAATGTTTAAAAAATTTAATTTTAAAAATCACCTTATTTTTGTAGAAACGGTGTTTATGGTCGAAATTTCAAAAAAGTTCAGGAAAAAAAAAAAACAAAAAAAGAACCCAAAAAAAAACCCGGGCCTTTTAAAATCGGGGATTTTGGGCCCCCCAGCGGTTAAAGGGGGGCTTTCCTTTTTTGCTCTTTGCCAAAGTCACGCGTTGGAAAGAGTTGTTCCCCCTTTTCCTTTACGGAAAGGGGTTTTTTCCCCAACCTTCCCCCCCCCTCCCGTTTTCTCTGCCCTTTTTAAAAAAAACTCCACCCTTTATTTTTCCCTTCCCCCAAAATTTAACAGTTTTCCCTGGGGGTTTAATTGAATAAAGGGGAAGGAAAAGAAAGGGGGTTATTTGGGGGGAATGGGTGGGTTTTTGGGGAATTTGGGGCCCAAAAAAAAATTTTTTAAAATTTTTTTTTAAGGGAAAAAATGTCAGCCGGGTTTTAAAAAGTTATTTCAAAAGGAAGGGGGTTAAACCAAAAGGGGAAAAAAAAAGGGTTAAATAGGGGGAAAAAACAAGGTAAAAAACAAACAGAAAATAATTAAAGGGGAAAAGAGAAATTTATGGAAGGGGGGGGAAGGGGGAAAAATTCCATTTTGCAAAATAATTTCAATTTGTTTTACCATTTAAAAATTGATTCAAAAATTTCCCCTTTTTTCCTGGGTGGCCCTTGGGCTAAAACACTGAAAGCAGGTGCCTTACTTTCCCGTTTAAGAACCTGGGTTCGGAACTCAAAAAATTTTATTTTTTTTGACCCGGCCGGAACCGTTGAGAAAAAGCCCCCTTTTGGGCCGGGCGCCCAATGGTAAAAAAACCCCAAAGGGGGTTCCCTAGGGGGGAAAAAATTGGCAAAAGGGGACCAGTTATAACATTGGGGTTTTCAAATGCCAAGGGGTTTGGAGGGGGCAATTAGGGGGCCTAAAAAAATAATTAAATTGTACCTTCCCCGGGAAGTTGGTTTGCAAAAAAAATTTTCCCCCCGAAATGGCGGCGTTCAAAAACCAAACCCCAAAGGTTTTTATAAAGGCCTTTGGTTTCGAAATCCAAACTCTGTTCCCGGGCCCGGGAAACCCCCGGGGGCTCCCCCACAAAATTGCCCACTCGTCCAAAAGTTTTCCCCGGGAGATCTCTAGTCTACGGACCTTTTAGATCAGGAGGTAGAGGACCGAGACGTTATATTTCAACATGTGACTCTCTGCCTAAAGTCACAAGACAAAATGTAGAATAGAGAACATGTGACTCCACCTTCACTTCCGTTCGACTGAAAAATGGGACTTCCGCCAACATACAAATAATACAGCAGTAGTCTGCTTAGCTCATTTTCAAAAGTTACAGTCCGATATCATTTTAACATTCCTCCTTTGTTCAATCATGTTGTCTGGTGTTCTACTCTGCACGGAGCGTAAAGTCACAAGAGAAAAGAGCCAGGCTCCGCCTTCACTTCCGTTCAACTGAACCGTTGGGATTCGGCCAACATACAAATCATTTTTATTTTTTATTTAACGTTTATTTAACCAGGTAAGCCAGTTGAGAACAAGTTCTCATTTACAACTGTGACATGGCCAAGATAAAGCAAAGCAGTGCGATAAAAACAACAACACAGAGTTACATATGGGGTAAAACAAAACTTAAAGTAAAATATACAACAGAACATATACAGTCATGGCCAAAATTGTTGGCACCCCTGAAATTTTTCCAGAAAATGAAGTATTTCTCACAGAAAAGTATTGAAATTACACATGTTTTGCTATGCACATGTTTATTTCCTTTGTGTGTATTGGAATAACACAAAAAAAACAGGAAAAAAGCAAATTTGACATAATTTCACACAAAACTCAAAAAATGGGCCGGACAAAATGATTGGCACCCTTAACTTAATATTTAGTTGCACACCCTTTGGAAAAAATAACTGAAATCAGTCGCTTCCTATAACCATCAATAAGCTTCTTACACCTCTCACCCGGAATTTTGGACCACTCTTCTTTTGCAAACTGCTCCAGGTCTCTCATATTGGATGGGTGCCTTTTCCCAACAGCAATTTTAAGATCTCTCCACAGGTGTTCAATGGGATTAAGATCTGGACTCATTGCTGGCCACTTCAGAACTCTCCAGCGCTTTGTTGCCATCCATTTCTGGGTGCTTTTTGAAGTATGTTTGGGGTCATTGTCCTGCTGGAAGACCCATGATCTCGGACGCAAACCCAGCTTTCTGACACTGGGCCCTACATTGCGACCCAAAATCCTTTGGTAATCCTCAGATTTCATGATGCCTTGCACACAGTCAAGGCACCCAGTGCCAGAGGCAGCAAAACAACCCCAAAACATCTTTGAACCTCCACCATATTTGACTGTAGGTACTGTGTTCTTTTCTTTGAAGGCTTCATTACATTTTCGGTAAACAGTAGAACGATGTGCTTTACCAAAAAGCTCTATCTTGGTCTCATCTGTCCATAAGACGTTCTCCCAGAAGGAATTTGGCTTACTCATGTACATTTTGGCAAACTGTAGTCTTGCTTTTTTATGTCTCTGTGTCAGCAGTGGGGTCCTCCTGGGTCTCCTGCCATAGCGTTTCATTTCATTCAAATTTCGACGTATAGTTCGCGCTGACACTGATGCACCCTGAGCCTGCAGGACAGCTTGAATTTCTTTGGAACTTGTTTGGGGCTGCTTATCCACCATCCGGACTATCCTGCGTTGCAACCTTTCATCCATTTTTCTCTTCCGTCCACGTCCAGGGAGATTAGCTACAGTGCCATGGGTTGCAAACTTCTTGATCATGTTGCGCACTGTGGACAAAGGAACATCTAGATCTCTGGAGATGGACTTGTAACCTTGAGATTGTTGATATTTTTCCACAATTTTGGTTCTCAAGTCCTCAGACAGTTCTCTTTTCCTCTTTCTGTTCTCCATGCTTAGTGTGGCACACACAGAAACACAATGCAAAGACTGAGTCAACTTCTCTCCTTTTTATCTGCTTTCAGGTGTGATTTTTAGATTGCCCACACCTGTTACTTGCCCCAGGTGAGTTTAAAGGAGGATCACATGCTTGGAACAAACTTATTTATCCACAATTTTGAAAGGGTGCCAATAACTTTGTCCGGCCCATTTTTTTAGTTTTGTGTGAAATTATGTCAAATTTGCTTTTTTCCTGTTTTTTTTTGTGTTATTCCAATACACACAAAGGAAATAAACATGTGCATAGCAAAACATGTGTAATTTCAATACTTTTCTGTGAGAAATACTTCATTTTCTGGAAAAATTTCAGGGGTGCCAACAATTTTGGCCATGACTGTATATACAGTGTGTGCAAATGTAGCAAGTTATGGAGGTAAGGCAATAAATAGGCCATAGTGCAAAATAATTACAATTAGTATTAACACTGGAATGATTGATGTGCAAGAGATGTACACCTCCTGAGTGGCGCAGTGGTCTAAGGCACTGCACCGCAGTGCTAACTGTGCCACTAGAGATCCTGGTTCGAATCCAGGCTCTGTCGCAGCCGGCCGCGACCGGGAGACTCATGGGCGGCGCACAATTGACCCAGCGTCGTCCAGGGTAGGGGAGGGAATGGCCGGCAGGGATGTAGCTCAGTTGATAGAGCATGGCGTTTGCAATGCCAGGGTTGTGGGTTCAATTCCCACGGGGGCCAGTATAAAAAAATATATATATATATTGTGACGTCACGAGAGGCTACACGGCTTTCAGCGGGATTGCTCAAGTAGTGCAAGGAGACAAGGTTCAAACAAAACAAGGATTTTATTAAAGGTCTTGGGAAATTAACGAAAATATAACAAAATTATGTTCTCTTGTGGCTCTTTAAGGGTTAACAGTTCAGGGATGTCTCTTCCACATCCAAAATCATAATTCTCACTCGCTCAGATAACTTTTCCCCAGCCTTACTGTAGTCCACGTTGCAGCTAGTGGCCAACCCAGCAAAAAGTCCTTCCAAATGTCTCTCACGTATTTCCACAGGCGAATATATCCAAAGGTGAGTATTTCCCAAAGGTAAGTATCTCCAAATCCTTATATTCCTCTTGGAAGTGGACATGCAGCACTCTTGTCCTCCAGAGAGCCCAGGTTGGAGACTGTGTTTCTTCACCCCCCACACACACCCTCTCAGTGTGTCTCTTCCCTTCCCAAACCTTCAGCTCATCAGCTCCTCATTTGTTTCAGCTGCGTGGGAAGATTGGCCATAGAGGGGTGGAGTTCCCGACCATACCAGCAGATGGAGCCATAGCTGTCTGGGTTTGCAGCCATCTCAGGGGGATGTAACGTCCCTCCAGGACACAGCCTCTCGTGACATCACACATCCCCCTCCTCGGGACCGACGTCCTCGTCGGGGTAAAGGCAGCGAAGAAGGCCTCACGCCGGGAGAGGGCTTCCGCATTGCCGTGGTGCTTGCCAGCCTGCTCTCTCTTCAACTCCTCCAACTCTAGGACCAGGGACTCAGCCTCCTGTTGTCTCTCCTTGAGTTTCTTACTGAACGCATCAGCCTTGGTTTTAGCAGAGTTTCGCTTCTGTTGAGCAGCTTTCAGTTCCTTCTCTCTCTCTGCCTCCGCATTCTTCATCTTGTTCTCCAACACCTTGTACTTCTCTTCTGCCTTCTTCTGGACCTCCTTACTACTGCGCAGGGTCTCCTCACACTCCTCGATGGTCCTGCGCAGCATCTCCAGCTCCTCCTGTTGCTTATGGAAGGAGCTCTGTTGGAGTTTAGCCTGGAGGATATCTAACTCTTCTGTCTTCATGTCTAACTGTTGCTTTAACAAACGATACCTCTCAGCGGTCCCCTTCAGACCAGACAGTTCTTTGTCCAGATTCTGTAGCTCCGTCTCTGTGTCGGTCTGGGCACCTGCCATCCCTATCAGAGCCCGGGCGGGAGTGAGTAATTCGGAGGATCGCACCGGAGCCTTCCCAGGATGAGTCTTGCCTCTCCGTTTCCGAGGTACTCGGGTTATCCTCTCCTGAGACTCTCTCCAGAGTGGGTAAAAGGCTGGGCAGTCTCGTCCAATTAGGACAGGGACGGGGAGGGAATCAACCACCCCCGCCGTCGTGTGTATGGTGCCCCGTGTGCTGGTCATTGTAAGTTCAGTCATGGGGTATTCTCTGGTGTATCCATGAACACAGGAAACTGGGAGGACTTTCCCCGGGGTCAGACACGTGGGGCCCACCAAATCCTTACGCACCAGGGTGGCCCGGCTACCAGAATCCAGTAAGGCCTCCACATCATGGTGATTCACAGTTACCGGGCAGGTGGGGGGTCGATCTGGGCCGCCATCTACGACTCCCAAGAGCGAGGCAAAACGGTGTGTGGGTGCTGAGCTGGAGGACTCCGCAGTGGGCATAGGTTCATCGGCTGGTTTCCCACACTGCCAGGAGATATGTCCCATCTCCCCACACCGGTAACACTGTCGAGTTTCCCCCTCCTGGTGTACTCTTCTTGGACCCGCCTGGTTTCTGGCTCCCCCTGGAGCCGGGATAAGTCCTGACGTGGCTGGGTTCGCGACCTTGGGGTCCTTTGGACGGGTTCTTCCCATTTGTGGTGGGGCCGCACTCCTGGGGTCTTTTCGGGAAGCATTCAGCATCTCCGCTGTGGCCTGGTACTTTTCCACCGCTTCCACGGTCAGATCAGCCGTGGTCAAGGCCTGTTGACTGATGAACCGTTTTGCCTCATAAGGCAGGGCGCGTAGGTAACGATCCACCACAACGGCCTCCACCACCGCCGCTGCTGTATTCCTCTGCGGATCCAGCCATTTCCTTGCGATTCGGACAAGTTCATGCATCTGCGCCCGAGGAGGTTGGTCTGGTTGGAAGGTCCAGCTGTGAAAGCGCTGGGCCATACCAAACTTTGTGAGTCCATATCTGCTGAGGATCTCAGACTTCAGGGCATCATAGTCAGTAACCTGGTCAGGGCCCAGGTCCCGGACAGCATTCAGCGATTCCCCGGTTAGGAAGGGGGCTAACAGACCAACCCACTGTTGCTTGGGCCAGGCTTCCCTAGTGGCCGTGGCCTCAAATGCATGCAGGTATGCCTCAATGTCATCGGTAGCTCCCATCTTTGATATAAAGTCACTTGCCTTTATTGGGCGGGTATTTTGGACAACCATCTGTCTCTGCAACTGCAATTCCTCTGCCTTCAGAAGGTTGGCTTTCTTTTGCTCCTCCAAGAGAGCCACGTTTGCTTGCATCTGGGCTTGCTGGCCAGCAACAAGGGCTTTCAATATGTCCTCCATTTCAGTCGGCAGGGAGCCTACGGCCAACTTGGAAAACTGGGTGATCAAACCTTCAGTATCCTGCTCTGACATGCACTATTAACGCTTGAGCTTGCCCGTATTCTCCACCATCTGTGACGTCACGAGAGGCTACACGGCTTTCAGCGGGATTGCTCAAGTAGTGCAAGGAGACAAGGTTCAAACAAAACAAGGATTTTATTAAAGGTCTTGGGAAATTAACGAAAATATAACAAAATTCTGTTCTCTTGTGGCTCTTTAAGGGTTAACAGTTCAGGGATGTCTCTTCCACATCCAAAATCATAATTCTCACTCGCTCAGATAACTTTTCCCCAGCCTTACTGTAGTCCACGTTGCAGCTAGGTGGCCAACCCAGCAAAAAGTCCTTCCAAATGTCTCTCACGTATTTCCACAGGCGAATATATCCAAAGGTGAGTATTTCCCAAAGGTAAGTATCTCCAAATCCTTATATTCCTCTTGGAAGTGGACATGCAGCACTCTTGTCCTCCAGAGAGCCCAGGTTGGAGACTGTGTTTCTTCACCCCCCACACACTCCCTCAGTGTGTCTTTTCCCTTCCCAAACCTTCAGCTCATCAGCTCCTCATTTGTTTCAGCTGCGTGGGAAGATTGGCCATAGAGGGGTGGAGTTCCCGACCATACCAGCAGATGGAGCCATAGCTGTCTGGGTTTGCAGCCATCTCAGGGGGATGTAACGTCCCTCCAGGACACAGCCTCTCGTGACATCACAATATATATATATGTATTCACTAACTTTAAGTCGCTCTGGATAAGAGCGTCTGCTAAATGACTAAAATGTAATTAGTAATGGTCAGGGTAGTGGTGTGAGTGATGGACAGGATGTAGTGACCTGAGGTCAAAGGGTACTAAGAACAGAGACAGGGTGGCCTATGATGGTTTCCAGATGGATGTGAAAGGAAGGAGGACCAAGAGGGTATATAAAAGGTAGAGGGTCTTCTTTGTTAGTTAGTTGGAAACAGCAAAATGGCAAAGCTATGTCCGTTGGTGTTTCTAACCCGGTACCGATCATTAAATACAGAATGTCTAAGTATATTCTTGATTCTTTGAGCAGAAACTCATCATAACAGACTCCAATTACGTTTCTATGTGAGAATTCCAATAATATTTTTGGGTATTGCTGGCGATGGAATCAGCCAATAACCAAAGGGATGGAAGTATAGACAGCGTTCCTTGATCTGATCTACAGGCTATTTGATCTGATCTACAGGATATTTGAACTGATCTTCAGGATATGCATCAGACTATTTTGAAATGTTAACCTAATATAATACATTGCCTTTAGAACGTCTGCACTCCCTTGAACTTTTTTCACATTTTGTTAAGTTACGAAGTGGGATTTAAATATATTAAATTGTAATTTTTTGTAATTGATGTGCTAATTTCAAATTGTCAATGTGGCTTTGATTGGATAGTTGATGTTATGTTGGAAAGCTTTATGTTTATGACAGTTTGCGATAGAACACATGAAAAAAAGGGTGGGTGTCACGGTTTCGGCCGAGGCTGCTCCTCCTCCTGGTTCGGGCAGACTTCGGCGGTCGTCGTCCCCGGAGTACTAGCTGCCACCGATCTATGTTTCATGTTCGTTTGGTTTGGTCTTAATGTTGTACACCTGTGTCTAGTTATTCCTCGTTAGTGTTCTATTTAGTTCTCGTTGTGTGTGTCTGTGTTTGTGTGTGATTGCGCCTCTGTTACGTGTTGGAGCTACTATTTCCCTCCAGTGTTTTGGAGTGATTACTTTGCACATGTTTTGTGCGCCGTTTATTTTGTCGCCTGTGTGCGCCTTGTATTCGCCTTCAGGCTTATTGTGCTTTTGTTTGTGTGAATTTTGCACTAAAGCCTTTGGACTGAGCCTCTGCGTCCTGCGCCTGATTCATACACCACACCCACCTTCAGCACCTTATGACAGAATCACACACCACAATGGAATCAGCAGGATCAGCTGATTCCATTGTGTCGCTCGAGGAGCATATCCGTGGACAAGATGGCCAGATTCGACAACTGGAAACCGCTCTACAGGAGGTAATCTACACCTTGCACCGATGGGAGGCCAGCCGGGTACCCACACCTCCACCTACCCTGCCCACCCCATCGGTCGGTCCACCAGTCCTAGGTTCGGAACCCAGGGGGATTCGGCTCTCGCTCCCGAGGGCGTATGACGGAACAGCTGCCGGGTGTCAGGGGTTCCTCCTGCAGGTGGAGCTCTACCTGGCCACTGTACACCTGGTGCCCTCGGGACACGAGAGCGTTTCCGCCCTCATCTCCTGTCTCACGGGCAAGGCGTTGGAGTGGGCTAACGCCGAGTGGAGGAGAATGGACGCCAACACCATGACCTACGCAGAGTTCTCCCGCCGCTTCAAGGCCGTGTTCGACCATCCACCTGAGGGCAAAGCGGCGGGGGAGCGTCTAGTCCAGTTGGAGGAGGAGGAGCGCGCAGGCGCCAACACCATGACCTACGCAGAGTTCTCCCGCCGCTTCAAGGCCGTGTTCGACCATCCACCTGAGGGCAAAGCGGCGGGGGAGCGTCTAGTCCAGACAGGGGAGGAGGAGCGCGCAGGCGTTCGCTCTAGAGTACCGGACTCTAGCGGCTGATGCAGGGTGGAATGAACAGGCTGTCATCGACCATTTTCGATGTAACCTACGAGAGGACGTTCAACGTGAGTTGGCCTGCAGGGATACCCATCTTACATTCGACCAGTTGGTCGATATGTCCATCCGTCTGGACACCCTGCTGGCCAACCCGTGGACGTCCCGAGGGGAGTCCGTCCATTCCGCCCTCCGGCGCCTCCGAGCCGAGCCCTATGGAGCTCGGGGGTGCCGGTGCTAGAGAACGGAGTAGGAGGAGCCCGAGGGGGCCTGTCTCCTGCACCAAGTGCGGTCGTGGAGGGCACACTGCGGCCAGGTGCTGGGGAGGGTTCTCCGAGGGGGAAGACAACAGGCCACGCACTGGGGGGGCCTCCCTGGTGAGTAGATGTCCCACTTACCCAGAGCTTTCTGTTGCGCACTTTTGTATACCTGTGTGTTTTCCACAGGTTGCACCTCATTCCCAGCATAAGGCGCTCGTAGATTCAGGCGCAGCTGGGAATTTTGTTGATCGGAAGTTTTGTTTTGAGTTAGGGATCCCTCTCCTACCTGTTCACAAACCTTTTCCCGTTCATGCCTTAGATAGCCGTCCGTTGGGGTCGGGGTTGATCAGGGAGATCACAGCGCCACTTCGGATGTGTGCGCAGGGGGGTCATGAGGAGACTATACAGCTGTATCTGATCGACTCTCCTGGGTACCCAGTGGTGCTGGGGATTCCCTGGTTAAGCACCCACAACCCTGCTATTTCGTGGCAACAGAGGGCTCTCGATGGGTGGTCTGCTCAGTGCGAGGGGCGATGTCTGGGTGTTTCCGTGGGGGCGACTTCGGTGGAGAGTCCAAACCAAGTGCCCGCACTGCACATTCCGCCTGAATATGGGGATTTAGCTCTCGTGTTTAGCAAAACTAGGGCGACGCAGTTGCCTCCTCATAGACAGGGGGATTGTGCGATTGATCTCCAGGCAGGAGCAGCGCTCCCACGGAGCCATGTGTATCCTTTGTCTCAAGAGGAGAGAAAAGCTATGGAGACTTACATAGCCGAATCTTTGAGACAGGGATACATTCGGCCCTCCACTTCTCCCGCCTCCTCAAGCTTCTTTTTTGTGAAAAAGAAAGATGGAGGGTTGCGCCCGTGCATTGATTACCGTGGTCTCAATCAGATTACTGTGAAATACAGTTATCCACTCCCTCTGATTGCGACCATGACGGAGTCATTGCATGGAGCGCGGTTTTTCACAAAACTGGATCTCAGGAGCGCGTATAACTTGGTGCGCATTAGGGAGGGTGACGAATGGAAGACAGCGTTTAGTACCACGTCAGGTCATTTCGAATATCTCGTCATGCCATATGGGTTGATGAATGCTCCATCAGTCTTCCAATCCTTCGTAGATGAGATTTTCCGGGATATGCAGGGACAAGGGGTGGTCGTGTACATTGATGACATTCTGGTGTACTCGTCTACCCGAGCCGAGCATATAACCCTGGTGCGTCGTGTATTGAGGAGGCTGTTGGAACACGACCTATATGTCAAGGCAGAGAAATGTCTGTTTTTCCAGGAGTCGGTCTCCTTTTTGGGTTATCGGTTGTCCGCGTCAGGGGTGAGAATGGAGGTGGATCGTGTGTCCGCTGTGCATAATTGGCAAACCCCAACTACTGTAAAAGAGGTGCAGCAGTTTTTGGGTTTTGCGAATTACTACCGGAGGTTTATCCGGGGTTTTGGACAGGTGGCAGCTCCCATCACGTCCCTTCTGAAGGGGGGTCCGGTGCGACTGCAGTGGTCAGCCGATGTGGACAGGGCCTTTAGGAGACTGAAGGACCTGTTTACGTCGGCTCCGGTGCTGGTGCATCCGGATCCCGCATTACCCTTTCAGGTTGAGGTAGACGCGTCTGAGGCTGGTATAGGGGCCGTTCTCTCTCAACGGTCCGGCACACCACCTAAACTCCGCCCCTGTGCTTTTTACTCTAAGAAGCTCAGCCCGGCGGAGCGTAACTATGACGTTGGGGACAGGGAGCTGTTAGCTGTAGTTCAAGCCCTTAAGGTGTGGAGGCATTGGCTTGAGGGGGCTCAACACCCTTTCCTCATTTTGACTGACCATCGGAACCTGGAGTACATCCGGGCAGCGAGGAGACTGAACCCTCGCCAGGCTCGATGGAGTATGTTTCTCACCAGGTTCGTATTTAAAATCACGTACATCCCTGGGTCCCAGAATGGTAAGGCAGATGCGCTGTCCCGGCGGTATGACACGGAGGAGAGGTCCGTTGAGCCCACTCCCATACTACCGGAGTCTTTCCTTGTGGCAACGGTGGTGTGGGAGGTCGATTCCGAAATCGAGCGAGCGTTGCGTACCGACCC
This sequence comes from Coregonus sp. 'balchen', assembly GCA_902810595.1. NCBI lineage: Eukaryota > Metazoa > Chordata > Actinopteri > Salmoniformes > Salmonidae > Coregonus > Coregonus sp. 'balchen'. The sequence continues at coordinate 3,167,058 of LR778290.1, read as the reverse complement.
CAGCCCTCCACAGTGTCCTGAGGGTCGGAGGTACGTTCCGCTCGAGATTCGGGATCGACTCATTTACTGGGCTCACACGTCACCCTCCTCTGGACATCCGGGTATCGGCCGGACAGTGCATTGCCTTAGCACTAAATACTGGTGGCCCACTTTGGCTAGGGATGTGAGGGTTTATGTCTCCTCCTGCTCGGTGTGCGCCCAGTGTAAGGCGCCCCGACATCTGCCCAGGGGTAAGTTACAGCCCCTACCCGTTCCACAACGACCATGGTCCCACCTCTCGGTGGATTTTGTAACAGACCTTCCCCTCTCTCAGGGGAATACCACCATCCTGGTCGTTGTGGACCGGTTCTCTAAGGCCTGTCGTCTTCTCCCTATGTCGGGTCTTCCTACTGCCCTACAGACTGCTGAGGCCCTATTTACCCACGTCTTCCGGCATTACGGGGTCCCCGAGGATATAGTGTCTGATCGAGGCCCCCAGTTTACCTCCCGGGTGTGGAGAGCGTTTATGGAGCGTTTGGGGGTCTCGGTTAGCCTTACCTCGGGGTACCACCCGGAGAGTAACGGGCAGGTAGAACGTGTCAACCAGGATGTGGGTAGGTTTCTGAGGTCGTATTGCCAGGACCGGCCTGAGGAGTGGGCGCGTTACATTCCCTGGGCCGAGATGGCCCAGAATTCTCTTCGCCACTCCTCTACCAACCTAACCCCTTTCCAATGTGTATTAGGTTACCAGCCGGTTCTGGCACCGTGGCAGCAGAGCCAGATCGAGGCCCCTGCGGTGGATGATTGGATGAGGCGCTCGGAAGAGACGTGGAACGCTGCCCACGTCCACCTGCAGCGGGCTGTCCGTCGTCACAAGGCGAGCGCCGATCTCCACCGCAGTTAGGGGCCGGTGTACGCACCCGGAGATCGAGTCTGGCTCTCTACCAGAAACCTACCCCTCCGCCTGCCCTGCCGGAAGCTGGGTCGGCGGTTTGTGGGGCCCTTTAAAGTCCTGAGAAGATAGAACGAGGTGTGTTATAAGTTACATCTACCTGTTGAATATAAGAATATTAACCCCTCGTTCCATATGTCTCTTCTCAGGCCGGTGGTAGCTGGTCCACTCCAGGACAATGAGATAGGAGAGACTCCTCCGCCCCCATTGGACATCGAGGGGGCTCCGGCGTACACCGTTCGGTCCATCTTGGACTCCAGACGCCGGATGGGGGGTCTCCAGTATCTCGTGGAGTGGGAGGGGTACGGCCCGGAGGAGCGGTGCTGGGTGCCGCGGAGGGACATCCTGGACCCATCTCTCCTGTCGGAGTTCCACTGGGACCATCCCGCGCGCCCTGCTCCGCGTCCTCCTGGTCGTCCCCGAGGCCGGGGTCGGCGCACGGCTGGAGCCACGCGTCAAGTGGGGGGTATTGTCACGGTTTCGGCCGAGGCTGCTCCTCCTCCTGGTTCGGGCAGGCTTCGGCGGTCGTCGTCCCCGGAGTACTAGCTGCCACCGATCTATGTTTCATGTTCGTTTGGTTTGGTCTTAATGTTGTACACCTGTGTCTAGTTAGTCCTCGTTAGTGTTCTATTTAGTTCTTGTTGTGTGTGTCTGTGTTTGTGTGTGATTGCGCCTCTGTTACGTGTTGGAGCTACTATTTCCCTCCAGTGTTTTGGAGTGATTACTTTGCACATGTTTTGTGCGCCGTTTATTTTGTCGCCTGTGTGCGCCTTGTATTCGCCTTCAGGCTTATTGTACTTTTGTTTGTGTGAATTTTGCACTAAAGCCTTTGGACTGAGCCTCTGCGTCCTGCGCCTGATTCATACACCACACCCACCTTCAGCACCTTATGACAGTGGGTGTCATGTTTTGGCTGACAAATGTACTAAAATGTAATAACTAACTGTAAGTCGCTCTGGATAAGAGCGTCTGCTAAATGACTAAAATGTAAATGTAATGATGTGCAAATAGAGATACTGGGGTGCAAATGAGCAAAATAAATAACAATATGGGGATGAGGTAGTTGGGCGGGCTAATTTCAGATGGGCTGTGTACAGGTGCAGTGATCGGTAAGGTGCTCTGACAACTGATGCTTAAAGTTAGTGAGGGAGATAAGAGTCTCCAGCTTCAGAGATTTTTGCAGTTCGTTCCAGTCATTGGCAGCAGAGTACTGGAAGGAATGGCGGCCAAAGGAGGTGTTGGCTTTGGGGATGACCAGTGAGATATACCTGCTGGAGCGCATACTACGGGTGGGTGTTGCTATGGTGACCAATGAGCTAAGATAAGGCAGGGATTTGCCTAGCAGTGATTTATAGATGGCCTGGAGCCAGTGGGTTTGGCGACGAATATGTAGTGAGGACCAGCCAACAAGAGCGCACAGGTCACAGTGGTGGGTAGTATATGGGGCTTTGGTGAAAAACGGATGGCACTGTGATAGACTACATCCAATTTGCTTGGAGGCTATTTTGTAAATGACATCGCCAAAGTCAAGGATCGGTAGGATAGTCAGTTTTACGAGGGCATGTTTGGCAGCATGAGTGAAGGAGGCTTTGTTGCGAAATAGGAAGCTGATTCTAGATTTAACTTTGGATTGGAGATGCTTAATGTGAGTCTGGAAGGAGAGTTTACAGTCTAACCAGACACCTAGGTATTTGTAGTTCCACTCACAAACCGATCGCTGTACATCGTGCTGAAATAGCGACATGTCTATGCGGCTGCGTGCCTAATTCATCGATGATAGGGTTCCTGTGGTGCAAGAGAATGTAAAGCTTTGCTTTAGCTAATGGATAAAGGTTTATTGGTAGGCCTCTATTTGGTCGTCATTTTCTCATTTTAGTCATTTAGCAGACGCTCTTATCCAGAGCGACTTACAGTTAGTGAGTGCCTATATAATTTGTTTCATACTTGCCCCCCATGGGAATCGAACCCACAACCCTGGCGTTGCAAACGACATGCTTTACCAACTGAGCTACACGGGGCCTAACATTTCACGAAATCTATAAATGGTGTTGTAATGCTGCAATTTTATAGCCTGCTGGCTGGTGGTAATAATGTCATTTATTGTTCAGTAATTAAAACTGGACATTCAAACATTGCAGATTTTAAAATAAATGATCCATACATACTAATCAGCTACCAATTGATGTTTTAAATAATATACAACTGTCCTGTAGCGGATACCTGAACCTGCATGACATGATCCCTCCTCGTGCTCTCTCCCACCTTGGATAGAATGCTGTTGTGCATAAATCTATTTAAATTAAATACAGTAAAATCTCATTTATATACACTACTGGTCAAAAGTTTTAGAACACCTACTCATCAAGGGTTTTTCTTAATTTTTTACTATGCTCTACATTGTAGAATAATAGTGAAGACATCAAAACTATGAAATAACACATATGGAATCATGTAGTAACCTAAAAAGTATTTGTATTCATTAGGAATCCCCATTAGCTGCTCCCAAGGCAGCAGCTACTCTTCCTGGGGTAGAAACAATATTTGTGATTCTTCAAATAGCCACCCTTTGCCTTGAAGACAGCTTTGCACACTCTTGACATTCTCTCAACCAGCTTCATGAGGTAGTCACCTGGAATGCATTTCAATAAACAGGTGTGCCTTCTTAAAAGTTAATTTGTGGAATTTCTTTCCTTCTTAATGCATTTGATTCAATCAGTTTTGTTGTGACAAGGTAAGGGGGGGGGGGGGGTATACAGAAGATAGCCATATTTGGTAAAAGACCAAGTCCATATTATGGCAAGAACAGCTCACATAAGCAAAGAGAAACGACAGTCCATCATTACTTTAAGACATGAAGATCAGTCACTCATTTCAAGAACTTCGAACGTTTCTTAAAGTGCAGTCGCAAAAACCATCAAGCTCTATGATGAAACTGGCTCTCATGAGGACCGCCACAGGAATGGAAGACCCAGTTACCTCTGCTGCAGAGGATAAGTTCATTAGAGTTACCAGCCTCAGAAATTGCAGCCCAAATAAATGCTTCAGAGTTAAATCACATACACACCTCAACATCAACTGTTCAGAGGGGACTGTGTGAATCAGTCCTTCATGGTCGAACTGCTACAAAGAAAAAACTACTAAAGGACACCAATAAGAAGAAGACACTTGCTTGGGCCAAGAAACACAAGCAATGGACATTAGACCGGTGGAAATTTGTCCTTTGGTCTGGAGTCTAAATTGGAGATTTTTGGTTCCAGCCGCAGTGTCTTTGGTAAGGCAGATCTTTGTGAACAGATGATCGCATGTGTATCTCCCACCGTAAAGCATGGAGGAGGAGGTGTTATGGTGTGGGGGTGCTTTGCTGGTGACACTGTCTGTGATTTATTTAGAATTCAAGGCACACTTAACCAGCATGGCTACCACAGCATTCTGCAGCGATACGCCATTCCATCTTGATTGGGCTTAGTTGGACTATCATTTGTTTTTCAACAGGACAATGACCCAACACACCTCCAGGCTATGTAAGGGCTATGTTACCAAGAAGGAGAGTGATGTAGTGCTGCATCAGATGACCTGGCCTCCACAATCCCCCGACCTAAACTAAATTGAGATCGTTTCGGATGAGTCGGACCGCAGAGTGAAGGAAAAGCAGCCAACAAGTGCTCAGCATATGTGGGAACTCCTTCAAGACTGTTGGAAAAGTATTCCAGGTGAAGCTGGTAGAGAGAATGGCAAGAGTGTGCAAAGCTGTCATCAAGGCAAAGGGTGGCTATTTGAAGAATCTCAAATATAAAACATGTTTTGAATTATTTAACACTTTTTTGGTTACTACATGATTCCATATGTGTTATTTCATAGTTTTGATGTCTTCACTATTAGTCTACAATGTAGAAAATAGTCCAAATAAAGAAAAACCCTTGAATGAGTAGGTGTTCTAAAACCTTTGTCTGGTAGTGTAAGTATTCACACCTGAGTCAATACTTTATAGAAGCACCTTTTAGCAGCGGTTACAGCTGAGTCTTTCTGGGTAATGTCTCTAAGAGCTTTCTAAACCTGGATTGTGCAACATTTACTATTATTATTTTACAAATTCTTCAAGCTCCGTCAAATTGGTTGTTGATCATTGCTAGACAACAGTGGCAGGACATTTACATTTTAGTCATTTAGCAGACACTCTTATCCAGAGCGACTTACAGTTAGTGAGTGCATACATTATTATATACAGTGGGGAGAACAAGTATTTGATACACTGCCGATTTTGCAGGTTTTCCTACTTACAAAGCATGTAGAGGTCTATAATTTTTATCATAGGTACACTTCAACTGTGAGAGACGGAATTTAAAACAAAAATCCAGAAAATCATATTGTATGATTTTAAAGTAATTAATTCGCATTTTATTGCAAAAAGTTAAATTGCTTTGCCACATTTTTTTGCATTATTACTTTAGTTCCTTGTTGCAAACAGGATGCATGTTTTGGAATATTTTTATTATGTACAGGCTTCCTTCTTTTCACTCTGTCATTTAGGTTAGTATTGTGGAGTAACTACAATGTTGTTGATCCATTCTCAGTTTTCTCCTATCACAGCCATTAAACTCTGTAACTGTTTAAAAGTCAGCATTCGCCTCATGGTGAAATCCCTGAGCGGTTTCCTTCCTCACTGGCAACTGAGTTAAGAAGGATGTCTCTATCTTTGTAGAAGCTGGGTATATTGATACACCATCCAAAGTGTAATGAATGAAGGAATATTCAATGTCGTCTACCCATAGGTGCCCTTCTTTGTGAGGCATTGGAAAACTTCCCTGGTCGTTGTGGTTGAATCTGTGTTTGAAATTCACTGCTCGACTGAGAGACATTACAGATAATTGTACAGTATGTCTGGGATACGGAGATGAGGTAGTCATTCAAAAATCATGTTAAACACTATTATTGCACACAGAGTGAGTCCATGCAACTTATTATGTGACTTGTTGAGAAGATTTTTACTCCTGAACTTTCTTAGGCTTGTCATAACAAATAGGTTGAATTCTTATTAACTCAAGACAATTCAGCTTTTTATTTTTAATTAATTTGTTCGAAAAACATGATTCCACTTTGACATTTTGGGGTATTGTGAGTATGCCAGTGACAAAATTAATCTCAATTTAATCCATTTTAAATTCAGGGTTGTAACAACAAAATGTGAAAAAGTGGAAGGGGTATAAATACTTTCTGAAGGAACTGTATATACAGTATTTATCGGCTATTTCGCTGTTAACTAAAGATCTCCAATACGAACAGCTCTTAGTTGTGTTATTTACTCCTCTTCACGTCATGTTAGAGAACAGCTCTTAGTTGTGTTATTAACTTAGTTGTGTGTTATTCGTCATGTTAGAGAACAGCTATTAATTGTGTGTTATTCACTCCTCTTCACGTCATGTTAGAGAACAGCTATTAGTTGTTTACAATAATCCACGGGGTTGAGTGCCTTGTTGTTTAAATTCAATAACACCATAGAGATTTCAATCATATCAGTCTATCTTACCTTACAGGCCTAACTCAATATTAGGGATCTAATAACACCATAGAGAATCAAATCAAGCTTTATTTATACAGCACATTTCAGACATGGAATGGAACACAATGTGCTTCACAGGAAAAAAACTAATAAAAACAATTAAAATGAAACTAAATATTTACTACACAAATATAAGAGGATAAAAAACTAAAGAATTACAATAAAAAATGCACGACTAAAAAGCACCCTGAGGAAAAGCACCACTAAAAAGGTGTGTTTTAAGATCTATTTTTTAAAATGCCACAGTTTCCTTCCCCCTCAGGTTCTCTGGCTATTCCAGAGGCTGGGAGGCATAGTAACTAAAGGCTGCCTCTCCATGCCTCTTGGTCCTAGGCTTTGGGATAGTTAAAAAGGCCAGTGACACTGCAGGCCTTTTCTCTAATCAGAGCTTTCTGCCCCTCCCCAAGACAAAACTCACTGCTGTTAATCAGATATCCATCCTCCTCCTTCTCCTCTTTCACTGTGACAGTCATCCCCCCCGCCTCCCCTTTCACTGTGACAGTCATCTCCCCCTCCTCTCCTTTCACTGTGATATCCTCCTCTTCCTCTTTCACAACAATGTTCAGCCCCAGAGCTTCTTTCTCCAACCAGCACACATCTTCTTTTGTACGGGGCGAGTAGCTTATTGAGCTCATGGTTGTGGACGTTAGTTGGCTAGCTAGTTAATTAGCATTAGCGTAGTGCTAGGCTATCTTAACAAGCTAGCTGAATAACAACATATATATATGACTAGTAAGCACACAGACTGTTCTCACTAGTAAGCACGCCCCCATTCTCATCGACGGGGCTGTAGTGGAACAGGTTAAGAGCTTCAAGTTCCTTGGTGTCCACATCACCAACGAACTATCATGGTCCAAACACACCAAGACAGTCGTGAAGAGGGCACGACAAAGCCTATTCCCCCTCAGGAGACTAAAAAGATTTGGCATGGGTCCTCAGATCCTCAAAAAATTCTACAGCTGCACCATCGAGAGCATCCTGACTGGTTGCATCACCGCCTGGTATGGCAACTGCTTGGCCTCTGACCGCAAGGCACTACAGAGGGTAGTGCGTACGGCCCAGTACATCACTGGGGCAAAGCTCCCTGCCATCCAGGACCTCTATACCAGGCGGTGTCAGAGGAAGGCCCTCAAAATTGTCAAAGACTCCAGTCACCCTAGTCATAGACTGTTCTCTCTGCTACCGCACGGCAAGCGGTACCGGAGTGCCAAGTCTAGGTCCAAAAGACTTCTCAACAGCTTCTACCCCCAAGCCATAAGACTCCTGAACAGCTAATCATGGCTACCCGGACTATTTGCACTGCCCCCCCACCCCATCCTTTTTACGCTGCTGCTACTCTGTTAAGTATTTATGCATAGTCACTTTAACTCTACCCACATGTACATATTACCTCAACTACCTCAACTAGCCGGTGCCCCTGCACATTGACTATGCAACGGTACCCCCCTGTATATATAGCCTCCCTACTGTCACTTTATTTTATTGTATATATAGCCTCCCTACTGTCACTGTATTTTACTTCTGCTCTTTTTTTCTCAACACTTTGTTGTTGTTTTATTCTTACTTTTTTGTTTAAAATAAATGCACTGTTGGTTAAGGGCTGTAAGTAAGCATTTCACTGTAATGTCTGCACCTGTTGTATTCGGCGCATGTGACCAATAAAATTTGATTTGATTTATAACCCTGCTGTTAATAGTGGTCCTCTGTAGCTCAATTGGTAGAGCATGGTGCTTGTAACGCCAGGGTAGTAGGTTCGATCCCCGGGACCACCCATACGTAAAAATGTATGCGCACATGACTAAGTCGCTTTGGATAAATACATCCACAGGTACACCTCCAATTGACTCAAATGATGTCAATTAGCCTATCAGAAGCATCTAAAGCCATGACATCATTTTCTGGAATTTTCCAAGCTGTTTAAAGGCACAGTCAACTAAGTGTATGTAACTTCTGACCCACTGGAATTGTGATATAGTGAATTATAAATGAAATATTCTGTTTGTAAAGAATTGTTGTCATGCAGAAAGTAGACGTCCTAACCGACTTGCCAAAACTATAGTTTGTTAACAAGACATTTGTGGAGTGGTTGAAAAACGAGTTTTAATGACTCCAGCCTAAGTGTATGTAAACTTCCGACTTCAAATGTACAGTGGGGAAAAAAAGTATTTAGTCAGCCACCACTTAAAAAGATGAGAGGCCTGTAATTTTCATCATAGGTACACGTCAACTATGACAGACAAAATGAGAAAAAAAATCCAAAATTTCACATTGTAGGATTTTTAATGAATTTATTTGCAAATGATGGTGGAAAATAAGTATTTGGTAAGTAACAAAAGTTTCTCAATACTTTGTTATATACCCTTTGTTGGCAATGACACAGGTCAAACGATTTATGTAAGTCTTCACAAGGTTTTCACACACTGTTGCTGGTATTTTGGCCCATTCCTCCATGCAGATCTCCTCTAGAGCAGTGATGTTTTGGGGCTGTCGCTGGGCAACGCGGACTTTCAACTCCCTCCAAAGATTTTCTATGGGGTTGAGATCTGGAGACTGGCTAGGCCACTCCAGGACCTTGAAATGCTTCTTACGAAGCCACTCCTTCGTTGCCCGGGCGGTGTGTTTGGGATCATTGTCATGCTGAAAGACCCAGCCACGTTTCATCTTCAATGCCCTTGCTGATGGAAGGAGGTTTTCACTCAAAATCTCACGATACATGGCCCCATTCATTCTTTCCTTTCCACGGATCAGTCGTCCTGGTCCCTTTGCAGAAAAACAGCCCCAAAGCATGATGTTTCCACCCCCATGCTTCACAGTAGGTATGGTGTTCTTGGGATGCAACTCAGCATTCTTTGTCCACCAAACACGACGAGTTGAGTTTTTACCAAAAAGTTATATTTTGGTTTCATCTGACCATATGACATTCTCCCAATCCTCTTCTGGATCATCCGAATGCACTCTAGCAAACTTCAGATGGGCCTGGACATGTACTGGCTTAAGCAGGGGGACACATCTGGCACTGCAGGATTTGAGTCCCTGGAGGCGTAGTGTGTTACTGATGGTAGGCTTTGTTACTTTGGTCCCAGCTCTCTGCAGGTCATTCACTAGGTCCCCCCGTGTGGTTCTGGGATTTTTGCTCACCGTTCTTGTGATCATTTTGACCCCACGGGGTGAGATCTTGCGTGGAGCCCCAGATCGAGGGAGATTATCAGTGGTCTTGTATGTCTTCCATTTCCTAATAATTGCTCCCACAGTTGATTTATTCAAACCAAGCTGCTTACCTATTGCAGATTCAGTCTTCCCAGCCTGGTGCAGGTCTACAATTTTGTTTCTGGTGTCCTTTGACAGCTCTTTGGTCTTGGCCATAGTGGAGTTTGGAGTGTGACTGTTTGAGGTTGTGGACAGGTGTCTTTTATACTGATACAAGTTCAAACAGGTGCCATTAATACAGGTAATGAGTGGAGGACAGAGGAGCCTCTTAAAGAAGAACTTACAGGTCTGTGAGAGCCAGAAATATTGCTTGTTTGTAGGTGACCAAATACTTATTTTCCACCATAATTAGCAAATAAATTCATAAAAAATCCTACAATGTGATTTTCTGGAGAAAAAAATTCTCCATTTGTCTGTCATAGTTGACGTGTACCTATGATGAAAATTACAGGCCTCTCTCATCTTTTTAAGTGGGAGAACTTGCACAATTGGTGGCTGACTAAATACTTTTTTCCCCCACTGTATATGACATGTAATAACTAGTAAGCACACAGACTGTGTTTAAAACCCTGCTGTTAATATACAGTCTTGGTCAAAAGTTGAGAATGACCCAAATATTAATTTTCACAAAGTCTGCTGCCTCAGTTTTTATGATGGCAATTTGCTTATACTCCAGACTGTTATGAAGAGTGATCAGATGAATTGCAATTAATTGCATTTTGCCATGAAAATGAACTTAATCCCCCAAAAACATTTCCACTGCATTTCAGCCCTGCCACAAAAGGACCAGCTGACATCATGTCAGTGATTCTCTTGTTAACACAGGTGAGAGTGTTGACGAGGACAAGGCTGGAGATCACCCTGTCATGCTGATTGAGTTAGAATAACAGACTGGAAGTTTTAAAAAGGAGGGTGGTGCTTGAAATCATTGTTCTTCCTCTGTTAACCATGGTTACCTGCAAGGAAGACAAGGTGAGCGCTACCATCAGTCCTGTGTCATGCCAACAGTAAAGCATCCTGAGACCATTCATGTGTGGGGTTGCTTCTCAGCCAAGGGAGTGGGCTCACTCACAAATTTGCCTAAGAACACAGCCATGAATAAAGAATGGTACCAACACATCCTCAGAGAGCAACTTCTCCCAACCATCCAATAACAGTTTGGTGACGAACAATGCCTTTTCCAGCATGATGGAGCACCTTGCCATAAGGCAAAAGTGATAACTAAGTGGCTCGGGGAACAAAACATCGAAATGTTGGGTCCATGGGCCAGGAAACTCCCCAGACCTTAATCCCATTGAGAACTTGTGGTCAATCCTCAAGAGGCGGGTGGACAAACAAAAACCCACCAATTCTGACAAACTCCAAGCATTGATTAGGCAAGAATGGGCTGCCATCAGTCAGGATGTGGCCCAGAAGTTAATTGACAGCATGCCATTGCAGAGGTCTTGAAATAGAAGGGTCAACACTGCAAATATTAACTCATTGCATAAACTTAATGTAATTGTCAATAAAAGCCTTTGACACTTATGGAATGCTTGTAATTATACTTCAGTATACCATAGTAACATCTGAGAAAAATATCTAAAAACACTGAAGCAGCCAACTTTGTGGTTTGTTTGTTTGCTAGCAAGCTACCGAGGCGGCTGATGAGTCCGTGTTGTTGTTGAAAAAGCGTCCTGTCCACTGGAGGAAACAGCTCTTGAAAGACTCAACATCGTCATCTGCTGACTGGAGTGGGTAACGCAGTTTGGGAAAATATTCACTATACCGTGTTCATTCTGCCAAACAATATCATGTCATTTCAAAATAAGGTGAGTTTGGATGGTAGACAGGGTTGATCATGGTGATGGTGTAGTTTGGCTGGTAGAACAGGGTTGATCATGGTAGTTGATGGTAGAACAAGGGGTTGATCATGGGAGACAGGTTATATGGTGATGGGAGTTGGAGGTTAGCAGGTTGATCATGGTGTTGGTGGTTGGGAAAAAATTTTTTTTTAAAATGGGTGGGGTTTCGGGATTGGGTTCGGGGTTTCCTGGTGA
>LR778290.1:3098908-3155224 GCA_902810595.1 Coregonus sp. 'balchen' | reverse complement strand
CCCATTCTTCCGTGTGGGCGGACCCTCCTCCGGGCCCTAGTGGACTACGGGGGTCACGATTTCCGAGGCTGTAGTGGCAGTCAGTTCGTTCTTGGTGTCCACATCACCAACGAACTATCATGGTCCAAACCCCCACCAAGACAGTCGTGAAGAGGGCACGACAAAGCCTATTCCTCCTCAGGAGACTAAAAATTCTACAGCTGCACCATCGAGAGCATCCTGACTGGTTGCATCACCGCCTGGTATGGCAACTGCTTGGCCTCTGACCGCAAGGCACTACAGGGTAGTGCGTACGGCCCAGTACATCACTGGGGCAAAGCTCCCTGCCATCCAGGACCTCTATACCAGGCGGTGTCAGAGGAAGGCCTCAAATTGTCAAAGACTCCAGCCACCCTAGTCATAGACTGTTCTCTCTGCTACCGCACGGCAAGCGGTTACCGGAGTGCCAAGTCTAGGTCCAAAAGACTCCTCAACAGCTTCTACCCCCAAGCCATAAGACTCCTGAAATCTAATCATGGCTACCCGGACTATTTGCACTGCCCCCCCCACCCCATCCTTTTTACGCTGCTGCTACCTGTTAAGTATTTATGCATAGTCACTTTAACTCTACCCCACATGTACATATTACCTCAACTAGCCGGTGCCCCCCGCCCACATTGACTATGCAACGGTACCCCCCCTGTATATATAGCCTCCCTACTGTCACTTTATTTTACTGTATATATAGCCTCCCTACTGTCACTTTATTTTACTTCTGCTCTTTTTTTCTCAACACTTTTTTGTTGTTGTTTTATTCTTACTTTTTTGTTTAAAATAAATGCACTGTTGGTTAAGGGCTGTAAGTAAGCATTTCACTGTAATGTCTGCACCTGTTGTATTCGGCGCATGTGACCAATACAATTTGATTTGATTTGATTTGATTTGCCAGTGTGGTGCCAGGAAAACGACCTCTCCCTCAACATGACCAAGACAAAGGAGATGATTGTGGACTACAGAAAAAAGAGGAACTGAGCACGCCCCCATTCTCGTCGACGGGGCTGTAGTGGAGCAGGTTGAGAGTTTCAAGTTCCTTGGTGTCCACATCACCAACAAACTATCATGGTGCAAACACACCAAGACAGTCGTGAAGAGGGCACGACAAAGCCTACTCCCCCTCAGGAGACTGAAAAGATTTGGCATGGGTCCTCAGATCCTCAAAAAGTTATACAGCTGCACCATCGAGAGCATCTTGACTGGTTGCATCACCGTCTGGTATGGCAACTGCTTGGCCAGAGGGTAGTGCGTACGGCCCAGTACATCACTGAGGCCAAGCTTCCCGCCATCCAGGACCTCTATACAAAGGTCTCCAGCTACCCTAGTCATACACTGTTCTCTCTCCTACCGCACGGCAAGCGGTACCGGAGCGCCAAGTCTAGGTAAAAAAGGCGTCTTAACAGCTTCTACCCCCAAGCCATAAGACTCTTGAACAGTTAATCAAATTGCTACCTGGACTATTTGCATTGTTCCCACCCCACCCCCATTTTTACACTGCTGCTACTCTCTGTTTATTCATGCATATTCACTTTACCTCCACCTACATGTCCATATTACCTCAATTACCTCGACTAACCGGAGCCCCCGCACATTGACTCTGTACAGGAACCCCCTGTATATTGCCTCGCTGTACCGGAACCCCCTGTATATTGCCTCGCTACTGTTATTTTATTGTTGCTCCTTAATTATTTGCTATATTTATTTTTTCTTTCTTAAAACTGCCTTGTTGGTTAAGGGCTTGTAAGTAAGCACTTCACTCTAAGGTCTACACCGGTTGTTTTCGGCGCATGTGACAAATAAAATGTATTTGATTTGTTCTACAGTATTGTGAAGACAGGGGGTTGACTGGGACAGGCAATGTAACATCCATAATGTTTTAGGAAATATTTTTGTAAAACATGCACCATAAATCGGATCATCTTGAAACTTTCTCTCTAAATCTAACTTTCATCAAGGTTTTATATAGTCTATTGGTTTCTCTCTTTTCATTGGCAGAATCCTTTTTCAGTGTTATGATACTCATAACATCCATATCCACCAGTCTATCTTCATGTCAACTAACAGAACTGTCTACTGTGGTGGAAATATACCAGTCTATCTTCATGTCAACTAACAGAACTCTGCTGGTTGTCCTGGTAACAGATACCAGTCTATCTTCATGTCAACTAACAGAACTCTGCTGGTTGTCCTGGTAACAGATACCAGTCTATCTTCATGTCAACTAACAGAACTCTGCTGGTTGTCCTGGTAACAGATACCAGTCTATCTTCATGTCAACTAACAGAACTCCCGAGTGGCGCAGTGGTCTAAGGCACTGCATCGCAGTGCTAGCTGTGCCACTAGAGATCCTGGTTCGAATCCAGGCTCTGTCGTAGCCGGCCGCGACCGGGAGACCCATGGGGCGGCGCACAATTGGCACAGCGTCGTCCAGGGTAGGGGAGGGAATGGCCGGCAGGGATGTAGCTCAGTTGGTAGAGCATGGCGTTTGCAACGCCAGGGTTGTGGGTTCGATTCCCACGGGGGGGCAGTATGAAAAAAAATATATATATATATAAAAAAAGAATACAAATAAAATAAAAAAATAAAAGAATGTATGCACTCACTAACTGTAAGTCGCTCTGGATAAGAGCGTCTGCTAAATGACTAAAATGTTAAAAATGTTTAGAACTCTGCTGGTTGTCCTGGTAACAGATACCAGTAGGCAGATCTATTTTATTTGTTCAAACTAAACTACAGCACTTACTTTGATGAGTCAAATCTGCTCCTTTCTTCTCTTCTCCTCCTCTCACAGTTCCACTCAGCCCCGTTGTTTTCCTGCAGTCCACCAGCCGCACAGACAACCTCTTCAGACCCAGCAGTAAGGTGCTACTGGGAGAGGTACGACACGGGGACTCTGGGAGGGCGGAAGGGCTAGCGTTGTCCTGGTAACCATATAGAGGGGACACAGACACATATCATTATGGATGCTGATGTCACTGTTGTCATAAAGTGCTTTACAGAAACCCAGCCCAGACCCCGATAGAGCAAGCTGTATGCTAGACCAGACCAAGCTGTACCATCTGGTGTTCTGATCTGGAGAGACTCTTCTCTGCCTCGTCAGCATCAGGATGTTGTTGAGGCTCCCCAGAGGATCCATGATAGTCGTGTCTCTCTCCTGTGTGAACAAGAACATCAAACAGATGGTAAACGTATTATCTTCTATTGCAATCATAGGGTCTTACAAGAGGCAATAAACAGGGCCTAAACTGGCCACTTTCATTGTGATTTTTTAAAATATTGTTTGTGATGCAAATGTAAAAGGGTCTTTCCACAAAATGGGTGCCCTTTGATATTTTAAATAGAATTATGCACAAACATTGAATTTTAAAAGCCTGTTATATTCGATTAAGTGCACTTTAATGTAGACCACATGGAGAAATCAATAAATCTAATTTAAAAGTCCAAAAAAATATGAACCAATTGCAGATTGAACCTTTAACAATTCCTACAGTACTGAACAACATATTGAAGTATATAACTTCAGTAGAATGCCCCTTAAAAACCACACATTATTTCAACAACTGCATAGTTTGTGCCCCTGTTTTTAAAACAGTACTCACTGGTGTTAATTTGATCTTCTGTCTCCTCCTCCTCCTTTTTCACTCCCAAAACGTCTTCCTGCTTCTCTTTTATTGAGATAGCCTCCTCTTCCTCTTTTACTCCAAAAGGTTCTTCTTCTTCTTTCAATGTTATGGCATCTTCCTCCTTTTTGATTCTGAAAGCTTTTACCTCCTCCTCTTCCACTCTGACAACCTCTTCCCCATCTTCCTCTTTCACTGTAATATCATCCTCTTCTTCTTTCAAAGTGATAGCCTCCTCTTCCTCCTTTATCATTATTAAAGCTTCTTCCTCTTCTTTCACTGTAACATCCTCCTCTTCTTCTTTCTCTTCTTTCAATGTGATAGCCTCCTCTTCCTCCTTTTTCATTCTGAAAGCTTCTTCCTCTCCTTTCACCAGAGCTTCTTTCTCCGTCTAGTTTAGTGAGCTCAAGCTCCGGGCGATTAACCTAGTGCAGTATCAATTTAACACATTTGATAATTTAACAAGCAAATTACGTTTAAATGAACTAGTAGACACGTAAACACAATTATGTGCTAAACACTAAGATTAAATACACAAGATTGGTCTAAAGAGCTTCAATGTTTCGGTGTTATGTTCGCTAGCAAGCTACGGTCAAATCAGTACCCTTTTGTCGCTGTTGAAGAAGCTTCCCGTCCCGTCCACTAGATTATACGTCACACAAGAAGCATCACCTGAAAGTCTCACATCGCCATCTGCTGACTGGAGTGGGTAACGCAGATTGGACAAAAAATCAAACAACGTCATGAGAAGTAATTTAAAAACAACCAGATGTTATGTTTTCTCTTACTTCTTACAGCCAATACTTTCCTCCAGGGCTGACCTGCCCATTAGGCAGGATTAGGCGACAGATTGACGAGGGTGTCTTATTCCAAGCTGTGTAGCTGTTAGCGATTATGCTAATTACAACCATCTTCTGGTTGATGGAAAAGCACACACAAAAAAAGGCACACAAATATTTATTATGTCCCATGTAGCTCAGTTGGTAGAGCATGGCGCTTGCAACGCCAGGGTTGTGGGTTCGTTTCCCACGGGGGGCCAGTATGAAAATGTATGCACTCACTAACTGTAAGTTGCTCTGGATAAGAGCGTCTGCTGAATGACGTCCATGTCCAGGGCGCCTCTTCAGGGAACTGTTGGATGTCATCTTACATAAATCATGCAGCCTATACAGTAGAAAGAGTAGTAGTCAATAAATTAAGGATGATCTGCTCTCTATCCGATAGCATAGACAGTGAGACAGACCTGCCCAGCAGCTCCGACTTTGTTTACATAAGACAACACGTTGCACATTTTTTAACTTGAGAAATACTGCACCAAACACCTTATTTAGATGTAAAATTGTGCAACTAAAATAAATCCTCTCATGCGGGAAAAACATCAGTAACCAAATGCGGATTCGGTCAGGAAACAGCAAAACACACGTGCCAATCGGTGTTCAATTTAATCACAGAGAATCGCAGGTAAATTGAATCTGATACTCTATATTCAAACTGACATATCCATATTAAATTCATGACTTGAGATTTTTTTATTTTTAAACATACAAATGTATTTTTTGAGTAGGCTTTATCCAATTTGATTTCATATAGAAATAAAGGCATAAACAAAACCATATATTTTCACCTGGTGTGTAGCGCTGGCGGAGCGCAGAGGAGCGGCTCTCCCTCCCTCTTTCAATTTCAGAATACAAGGAGCTGGTAAAACTATTTCTGGACAAATTAATTGTGAAAAATTCTTAATAAATTATTTATTTACCACTAAAATCCCATGAAAAACGGCAGAATGACAAACCAAATAAATATAGAGTATATAGCAGCCTAGAGGTAAATGGTGGTTTCTTCCCTGTCTTCTCTCTGGCGGTGGCGAGAATGATGACCTACAGTGCATTCGGGAAACTAATCAGACCCCTTGACTTTTTCCACATTTTGTTACATTACAGCCTTATTCTAAAATGTATTAAATAAATACAAATACTAATCAATCTACACACAATACCCCATAATGACAAAGGTAAAACAGGTTATGAATTTTTCATAATTTATATATAAAATAAAATAAAATAAATACCTTATTTACATAAGTATTCAGACCCTTTGCTATGAGACTCGAAATTGAGCTCAGGTGCATCCTGTTTCCATTGGTCATCCTTGAGATGTTTCTACAACTTGATTGGAGTCCACCTGTGGTAAATTCAATTGATTGGACCTGATTTGGAAAGGCAAACACCTGTCTATATAAGGTCCCACAGTTGACAGAAAGGGTCTGAATGCTTATGTAAATGTGATATTTCAGTTTTTAATTTAAGACATTTGCAAAAAGTTCTAAAAACCTGTTTTTGCTTTGTCATTATGGGGTATTGTGTGTAGATTGATGAGGGGGAAAAAAACATTGAATCCATTTTAGAATAAGGCTGTAACGTAACAAAATGTGGAAAAAGTCAAGGGGTCTGAATACTTTCTGAATGCACTGTATACCAATCTCATTTCCATTGTAAATAAACATGTTTAACCCCAAGATAACTCATCCTTTACCCCCTTCATTGAACAATGTAAGTTCTTAAATGCTTCTAATCCATAAATCCAAAATCAAGAGCATCTACTTCACTGTACAAAATAAACCTACCATTAAAATGATAGACTGATAATTTCTTTGTCAGTGGGCAAACGTACAAAATCAGCAGGGGATCAAATACTTTTTTCCCTCACTGTACTTCACTGTACAATCTACCCCTCCACACTCCCAACTGCAGTTTCACCTCATTTATATTGACAACCCCAACATCGGTCTCTGAAATTGTAAAAAGTATGAGGTCAAACCAACCTTGAAAACACCTGGACTGGATCCCAACACCCTAAACAATTACAGACCAACTTACAACCTGCCCTTTATTTTATTAGATAGTTTATTTTACCTTTATTTTACCAGGCAGGGTCAATGAAGAAGACATTCTTATTGATGGCCTGGCAGTTCTTTATAATATACATGCTGCCACACTAATCCAAAGATGTTGGACCTCAACTTTATGCTGATGACACCAATATATGTGAGGACAAAAGGGAGACTGGAACAGCCAAACTGACAGACTGGAACAACCAAACTGACTGAATAGATTTTTTTATTTTATTTTTATTTAACGTTTATTTAACCAGGTAGGCCAGTTGAGAACAAGTTCTCATTTACAACTGCGACCTGGCCAAGATAAAGCAAAGCAGTGTGATTAAAAACAACAACACAGAGTTACATATGGGGTAAAACAAAACATAAAGTCAAGGAGGAATGGCGGCCAAAGGAGGTGTTGGCTTTGGGGATGACTAGTGAGATATACAGTGGGGAGAACAAGTATTTGATACACTGCCGATTTTGCAGGTTTTCCTACTTACAAAGCATGTAGAGGTCTGTAATTTTTTATCATAGGTACACTTCAACTGTGAGAGACGGAATCTAAAACAACAATCCAGAAAATCACATTGTATGATTTTTAAGTAATTCATTTGCATTTGATAAAAAATTACAGACCTCTACATGCTTTGTAAGTAGGAAAACCTGCAAAATCGGCAGTGTATCAAATACTTGTTCTCCCCACTGTACCTGCTGGAGCGCATACTACGGGTGGGTGTTGCTATGGTGACCAATGAGCTAAGATAAGGCAGGGATTTGCCTAGCAGTGATTTATAGATGGCCTGGAGCCAGTGGGTTTGGCGATGAATATGTAGTGAGGACCAGCCAACAAGAGCGTACAGGTCACAGTGGTGGGTAGTATATGGGGCTTTGGTGACAAAATGGATGGCACTGTGATAGACTACATCCAATTTGCTGAGTAGAGTGTTGGAGGCTATTTTGTAAATGACATTGCCGAAGTCAAGGATCGGTAGGATAGTCCGTTTTACGAGGGCATGTTTAGCAGCATGAGTGAAGGAGGCTTTGTTGCAAATAGGAAGCCGATTCTAGATTTAACTTTGGATTGGAGATGCTTAATGTGAGTCTGGAAGGAGAGTTTACAGTCTAACCAGACACCTAGGTATTTGTAGTTGTCCACATACTCTAGGTCAGACCCGTCGAGAGTAGTGATTCTAGTCGGGTGAGCGGGTGCCAGCAGCGTTCGATTGAAGAGCATGCATTTAGTTTTACTAGTGTTTAAAAGCAGTTGGAGGCTACGGAAGGAGTGTTGTATGGCATTGAAGCTCGTTTGGAGGTTTGTTAACACAGTGTCCAATGAAGGGCCAGATGTATACAAAATGGTGTTGTCTGCATAGAGGTGGATCTGAGAGTCACTAGCAGCAAGAGCGACATCATTGATATACACAGAGAAAAGAGTCAGCCCGAGAATTGAACCCTGTGGCACCCCCATAGAGACTGCCATAGGTCCAGACAACAGGCCCTACGATTTGACACATTGAACTCTATCTGAGAAGTAGTTGGTGAACCAGGCGAGGCAGTCATTTGAGAAACCAAGGCTATTTAGTCTGCCAATAAGAATGCAGTGGTTGACAGAGTCGAAAGCCTTGGCCAGGTCGATGAAGACGGCTGCACAGTACTGTCTATTATCGATCGCGGTTATAATATAATTTAGGACCTTGAGCGTGGCTGAGGTGCACCCATGACCAACTCGGAAACTGGATTGCATAGCGGAGAAGGTACGGTGGAATTCGAAATGGTCGGTGATCTGTTTGTTAACTTGGGGCCACTGAGACTGGAACAACCAAACTGACAGACTGTCTAGATGGGGCCACTGAGAATGGAACAACCAAACTGACAGACTGTCTAGATGGGGCCACTGAGACTGGAACAACCAAACTGACTGACTGTCTAGATGGGGCCACTGAGACTGGAACAACCAAACTGACTGACTGTCTAGATGGGGACACTGAGACGGAACCAAACTGACAGACTGTCTAGATGGGGCCACTGAGACTGGAACAACCAAACTGACTGACTGTCTAGATGGGGACACTGAGACTGGAACAACCAAACTGACTGACTGTCTAGATGGGGACACTGAGACTGGAACAACCAAACTGACTGACTGTCTAGATGGGGACACAGACTGGAACAACCAAACTGACTGACTGTCTAGATGGGGACACTGAGACTGGAACAACCAAACTGACTGACTGTCTAGATGGGGACACTGAGACTGGAACAACCAAACTGACAGACTGTCTAGATGGGGACACTGAGACTGGAACAACCAAACTGACTGACTGTCTAGATGGGGACACTGAGACTGGAACAACCAAACTGACTGACTGTCTAGATGGGGACACTGAGACTGTAACAACCAAACTGACTGACTGTCTAGATGGGGACACTGAGACTGGAACAACCAAACTGACAGACTGTCTAGATGGGGACACTGAGACGGAACCAAACTGACTGACTGTCTAGATGGGGACACTGAGACTGGAACAACCAAACTGACTGACTGTCTAGATGGGGACACTGAGACTGGAACAACCAAACTGACTGACTGTCTAGATGGGGACACTGAGACTGGAACAACCAAACTGACTGACTTCTAGATGGGGACAACTGAGACTGGACAACCAAACTGACCGACTGTCTAGATGGGGACACTGACTGGAACAACCAAACTGACTGACTGTCTAGATGGGGACACTGAGACGGAACCAAACTGACTGACGACTGTCTAGATGGGGACACTGACTGGAACAACCAAACTGACTGACTGTCTAGATGGGGACACTGAGACGGAACCAAACTGACTGACTGACTGTCTAGATGGGGACACTGACTGTAACAAACCAAACTGACTGACTGTCTACAGTCGTGGTCAAAAGTTTTGAGAATGACACAAGTATTGGTCTTCACAAAGTTCGCTGCTTGAGTGTTATGAGATAATTTTGTCAGATGTTACTATGGTATACTGAAGTATAATTACAAGCATTCCATAAGTGTCAAAGGCTTTTATTGACAATTACATTAAGTTTATGCAAAGAGTCAATATTTGCAGTGTTGACCCTTCTTTTTCAAGACCTCTGCAATCTGCCCTGGCATAATGTCAATTAACTGGCCACCCCTCATAGCCTGGTTCCTCTCTAGGTTTCTTCCTAGGTTTTGGCCTTTCTAGGGAGTTTTTCCTAGCCACCGTGCTTCTACACCTGCATTACTAGCTGTTTGGGGTTTTAGGCTGGGTTTCTGTACAGCACTTCGAGATATTAGCTGATGTACGAAGGGCTATATAAAATAAAATTGATTGATTGATTGAAATAGAAATCCTATATGGATGGTGTTAAGAGATAGATGGGAGGTATTGAATAGAGTTGAAGGATGGGACTAATAACAAATAACAACAAATAATAACAAAGATAGCTAATAATGTAAGCATACTGTGTCCATAATAAGTATATAGGTTGTATGTTGGGAGCTTTTGGGAAAGAGCACAGTTAGAAAGATATGGCATATAGAAGCAAACCGGATGGACATCATGAAAATGATCGGAGAGGTTGAGAGTAGAAGAAGTTCAGGAGCAAAAAAAATAAATATATAATATATAATAGAATTATTGTAAAATTAACTCTGTCCATAAGGTGTAGATAGTAAGTACAGACCGGAAGTAGAGGCCTGGGCATTGTTGTTCACTAATTTACTCCAAGTAGGGAAAGGATGGCGGAGTTGAAAAGTAATAAAGGGGAGTATATACATTGGGGAGAACAAGTATTTGATACACCGCCGATTTTGCAGGTTTTCCTACTTACAAAGCATGTAGAGGTCTGTAATTTTTATCATAGGTACACTTCAACTGTAAAACAAAAATCCAGAAAATCACATTGTATGATTTTTAAGTAATTAATTTGCATTTTATTGCATTGAAAAGTTGAAAAGGGGTTGAAAAGTAATAAAGGGGAGTATGTATATAAAACACATGGGGGATTGGAAGTGATGCAGACAATTACATTGATAGAAGATACAATCTATCTGCAATATTAAGCTGATCCACCCCCCACAAAATAAAAATAAAAAATAAAAATAAAAATTAAAAATTGCCATCATCAAAACTGAGGCAGCAGACTTTGTGAAAAGTAGTATTTGTGTCATTCTCAAAACTTTTGACCACGACTGTAGATGGGGACACTGAGACTGGAGCAACCAAAAGACCCAAAAAACTGAACCTGACCTAGTCTAGATTTTTTGACAACATGAGACTTGGAACAACCAAACTGACTGACTGTCTCCGATGGGGCCACTGAGACGAACACCAACTGACTGCTGTCTAGATGGGGACACTGAGACTGGAACATACCAAACTGACTGACTGTCTAGATGGGGACACTGAGACTGGAACACAACCAAACTGACGACTGGACTGTCTAGGTATGGGCGTACACTGGACTGAGAACAACCCACCTGACTGACTGTCTAAGATGGGGACACTGAGACGTGACTGTCTAGGGGGGACACTGAAAATGGAACAACCAAACGACGACTGTCTAGATGGGACACTAACTGAAAAACCCAAACTGACTGACTTCTAATGGGACCTGAACGGGAACAACCACTGACAGACTGTCAAGGGGCCCTGAACGGGAACACCAAACTGACTGTTTCTAGATGGGGGACCTGGACTTAAAAACCAAAACTCTGCCTGTCTAAGGGGGCCCTGAACGGGGAACCCCCAAACTGACGACTGTCTAAGGGGGAAACTGAGACGGAAAAACCAAACTGCTGACTGTCTAGATGGGACACGAGACAAACCCAAACTGACTGACTTCTAGGGGGGACACTGAACGAACAACCCAAAACTGACACTTCTAGTGGGGCCTGAGCGGACAACCAAACTGACTGACTGTTAGTGGGACCTGAACGGGAAAAACCAAACTGCAGACTGCTAGATGGGGACACGGGAACGGAACAACCAAACTGACTGCTGTCTAGATGGGGACACTAACTGAAAAAACAAACTGCTGACTGCTAATGGGACCTGGACTGGAACAACCAACTGACTGACTGTCAAGGGGGGGCACGAATGGCCCCCCCCAAAACTGCGGGCTGTCTAGAGGGGGACACTGAAGGGAAACCCAAAACTGATACGTCGAGGGGACACTGGACGGGAACAACCAAACTGACTGCTTTCAAAATGGGGCATGAGACTGGAACCCCAACTGACTGACTCTAGATGGGAAAACTGAGACTGGACAACCAAACTGACTGACTCTAGATGGGACACAGACTGGAACAACAAACTAGATGACTGTCAAAGATGGGACTGAGACGGACAACAACTGACTGACTTCTAGATGGGGACACTGAACTGAACAAAAACCCAAAACTACTGACTGCTAGATGGGGACACTGATGTAAAAATTATTGATCTTTAAATCCAGCTGAATGAAGACCATAAAAACCCGGTTGGCTGGTTGCCCTCACCGCAGACGGTCGGCTGTGAATGCCCCACCCCTGACGTCGGCTGTAATGCCCTCACCCGTCAACGGTGGGCTTGAATGCCCTCACCCGTCAGACGGTCGCTGTGAATCCCCTCACCCTCTGAGCGGTCGGCTTTTGAATGCCCTAAACCCGCAGGCGGTCGTTTGTGAATGCCTAAACCCTCGAGCGTTGGGCGGGTGATGCCCTACCCGCAGAGGGGTCGGCTGTGAATGCCTCACCCGTCAAGCGGTCGCTGTGAATCCCCCCACCCGTCAATGTCGTTTTGTGAATCCTTCACCCGTCAGCGTCGGCTGATGCCCTTCACCCGTAGAGCGGTCGGCTTTGAATGCCCTCCCCTCAGAGGGGTCGGCTGTAAATGCCCTCACCCGTCAAGCGTCGGCTGTGAATGCCCCCCACCCTCAGCGTCGGCTGGAATGCCTCCACCCTTCAAGCTGTCGGCTGTGAATGCCCTCACCGTCAGACGTTCGGCTGTAAATCCTCACCCTTCAGCGTTCGGCTGTGAATGCCCCACCCTCAGAAGCGTCGGCTTGAATGCCCTCACCCGTCGAGCGGCCCGCTTTTAAAGGGCCTCCCCGTCAAGGGGTCGCTGTAAATCCCCCAAAACCCTCAGACGGTCGGGCTGTAAATGCCCTCCCCTTCGAGCGTCGGCTTGAAGGGCCCTCACCCGTCAGAGGCTGGCTGTGATGCCCTCACCCTCGACGTCGGCTGTGAATGCCCTCCACCCGTCAGACGGTCCGGCTGTAAATGCCCCACCCGTAGGGGGTGGGTTTGTGAATGCCTCACCCTCAGAGCGGTCGGCTTGGAACCCTCACCGTCGACGGTCGGCTGGAATGCCCTCACCTCAGAGCGGTCGCTGTGAATGCCCCACCCTCAACGTCGCTGTAATGCCCACCCGTCTGAGCGGTCGCTGTGATGCCCTCACCCTCTGATGCGGTCGCTGTGAATGCACCACCCGTTTAAAATCTTTAACTGAGTGTTTGGTTTGTCCTTCTATAGTGCGGGTCTGGTTAGAACAAAATGTTGAGCCCCGTCACTGTTTACTCTTGATAGTCCCCACCCCCAAACACCCCAACACCTCACACCAACACCACACACCACCCCACCACCACACACACACCACCACCACACCACACAGGGGTTTTTCTTTTAAATTTTAAAAGATTGGGGTATAATCTAATGCTTGAATCTTTTGTTGTGGGTTCTCAGACAAATATTGAAACCCTAACAGTATTAGTTAGATTACACCAGCATATATATACTCTAAGAATAATGCAATGGCATTACACTTCCCAACTTTCCCTTTTTAAGGCTATAAACACGTATAATATAAACATTCACCTCTTGGAGAGAAACTAATTACTTGGTAAAGACAAAGATATAACCTGTAAACAGTATCAAAAAATAACATCACCTCTTGGATAAGAGAACGAATTACTTGGAAACAAGACAAGATTAAACCTGTAAACCGTATAAATAATAACATTCACCTCTTGGAAGAGAGAAACTAATTATTTGGTTACAACAGACACAAAAGCTATGAACCATGTAAACCGTATTAGTTAAGAGTTACACAACCATGCATATAATATACCCTCTCTCTCTCTCCAGCCTGGTGTGAGAATCTGCTGTCTGGGATCTACTGAGGGTGGCTGACTACTGTTTGTGTTGTTCTTGTTGTTGACTAAGAGTCCCGTCCCTAGTATGAGGCGTTATAAGTGCCTATTACAGTTGAAGTCGGAAGTTTACATACACTTAGGTTGGGTCATTAAAATTGTTTTTCAACCACTCCACAAATGTCTTGTTATCAAACTATAGTTTTGGCAAGTCGGTTAGGACATCTACTTTGTGCATGACAACAATTCTTTAACAACAATTATTTCACTTATAATTCACTATATCACAATTCCCAGTGGGTCAGAAGTTACATACACTTAGTTGACTGTGCCTTTAAACGCTTGGAAAATTCCAGAAAATTCACAGAGGCTATATACGATTGTAACATCTCAAACCAAGCTCTATAAGATGTGACCATTCTATTCCCTACACCACTCTGTAGAGGGTGACCATCTATTCCTTAAGTCCTCTGAATTTTTGCCCATACATCCCTTAAGCCCTCTGTAAGTGGGGACATACTATTCCTAAACCCTTGTAGATTAAACCAACTTTCCTTAGCCACTCTGTAATGTGCCCTTCATCCTTAAAAGCCACTCTGTAGTGTGACATACTTTCCCTAAGTCACTCTGTAAGTGTGACCATACTATTCCTTAAAGCACTCTTTAAGGTGCCCCAACTATCCCTTAAAGCACTCTAAAGATGTGACCATCTTTCCCAAAAAACCACTCTGTAAGATTGCCACTATCCCTAAGCCACTCGAAGAGTGACCATACTATTCCAAGCCACTCGTAAGATTGACATACATTCCCTTAAACCCTCTGTAAGAGTGACCATCTACCCTTAAAGGCCCCCTGTAAGATGGACCAACTACCTTTAAGCCTCGAAGATTGACCACATTCCTTAAAAGGGCCACCGTAAGGGACCATACTTCCCTAAAGTCACCTGTAATGTGACCAACTATTCCCTTAAGCCACTCTGTAAGTTTGACCACTTTCCCCTTTAAAAGCCACTCTGTAAGATGTGACATACTATCCCTAAGCCCACCTGTAAGATGTGACCATACTATTCCCCTTAAAGCACTCGTAAAGTGCATACTAATTCCCTTAAAGCCACTCTGGTAAGATGTGACCATACTATTCCCTTAAAGCCACTCTGAAAGATGTGACCAACTATTCCCTTAAAGTCCCCTAAAATGTAAACAATGGAGCCATCCCTCACACCCAAAATATCACTTGTTTCCAAATTTGCTGGAGGAATGACACACCCAGAAAAACACACAGTCGAGTTTAAAAAAGGACCCCTTAACACGTGGAATCCGATCTACTCTATATTCAAACTACACACTCTATATTCAAATTAAATGTTTTCTAATAAAACATAACAATATTTTTGGGGTATACTTTGTACAATTCGATTTCATATGGTAAAATAAGTAAACACATTCTCAGTCAACAATATAAGACAATGGGAGCAGTGTGTATGTTCTCTGATTAACTTATTAACTTTAAGTCATGTGATGTAAAATATCAATTTAGACACTAGGAGAAGTAATTAATTGGGGGCGGCAGGTAGCTTAGTGGGTAAGAGCGTTGTGCCAGTAACCGAAAGGTCGCTGGTTCTAATCCCCGAGCCGACTAGGTGAAAAATCTGTCGATGTGCCCTTAAGCAAGGCACTTAACCCTAATTGCTCCTGTAAGTCGCTCTGGATAAGAGCGTCTGCTAAATGACGTAAATGTAAATGTAAAATGTAATTAAGTCAATGTGATGTGAAATATCAATTTACACACTAGGAGAAGTAATTATTCTCTATTATGTGGATTCTCACATGACTTTTAAGTGGCTGTGATGAGTAATATGTCTTCCCACAGTCGGAGCATTTGTGTGTATTCGCTCATGAGCTTTCATGTTTCCTAAGTAGTTAAAGGTCTTTCCACACTGGGAGCAGTGGTAAGGCTTCTCCCCTGTGTGCGTTCTCATGTGTTCTTTCAAGTGCCCTAACTGGATGAAACTCTTTCCACACTGGGAGCAATGGAAAAGCTTCTCCTTGTGTGTATCCTCTCATGGATTTTCAGGCTAGAGAAGCAGGTAAATCTTTTTCCACACTGGGAGCAGTGGTACGGCTTCTCCCCTGTGTGTATTCGATCATGAGCTTTCAGCTTTCCTAACTGGTTAAAACTCTTTCCACACTGGGAACAATGGAAAGGCTTCTCCCCTGTGTGTATTCGATCATGAGCTTTCAGGTTTCCTAACCTGTTAAAACTCTTTCCACACTGGGAGCAATGGAAAGACTTCTCCCCTGTGTGTATTCGGTCATGAGCTTTCAGGTTTCCTAACTGGTTAAAACTCTTTCCACACTGGGTGCAATGGAAAGGCTTCTCCCCTGTGTGTATTCGACCATGAGCTATCAGGTTTCCTAACAAGTTAAAACTCTTTCCACACTGGGGGCAATGGTATGGTCTCACTCCTGTGTGTGTCCGCTCATGTTTTTCCAGGCTTCCTAACTTGGTAAAACTCTTTCCACACTGGGAGCAGTGGTGTGGCTTCTCTTCTGTGTGTGCTCTTTCATGTCTTTTCAGGGTGTCTAACCGGTTAAAACTCTTTCTACAATGGGAGCAGTGGTAAGGCTTCTCCCCTGTGTGGATTCGCTCATGAGCTTTCAGGCTTCCTAAATGGCTAAAACTCTTTCCGCACTGCGAGCAGTGGTAAGGCTTCTCCCCTGTGTGTGCCCTCTCATGACTTTTCAGGGATTCTAACCAGTTAAAACTCTTTCCACAATGGGAGCAGTGGTAAGGCTTCTCCCCTGTGTGGATTCGCTCATGAGCTTTCAGTCTTCCCAAATGGCTAAAACTCTTTCCACACCGCGAGCAGTGGTAAGACTTCTTCTCCCCTGTGTGTGCCCTCTCATGACTTTTCAGGTTTCCTAACCTGTTAAAACTCTTTTCACAATGGGAGCAGTGGTAAGGCTTCTCCCCTGTGTGGATTCGCTCATGACCTTTCAGGCTTCCTAAATGGCTAAAACTACGTCCACACTGCAAGCAGTGGTAAGGCTTCTCCCCTGTGTGGATTCGCTCATGAGCTTTCAAGCTTCCTAAATGGCTAAAACTCGTTCCACAGTGGGAGCATTGGAAAGGCTTCTCCCCTGTGTGCGTTCTCATGTGTTCTTTCAGTTGCCCTAACTGTATAAAACTCTTTCCACACTGGGCACAATGGTGTGGCTTCGCTCCTGTGTGTCCCCTCTCATGTCTTTTCAGGCATTCTAACCAGTTAAAACTCTTGCCACACTTGGAGCAGTGGTAAGGCTTCTCCCCTGTGTGGATTCGCTCATGAGCTTTAAGGCTTCCTAATTTGGTAAACGTCTTTCCACACTGGGAACAATGGTGTGGCTTCTCTCGTGTGTGCGTCGTCTCATGTCTTTTCAGGCTTCCTAACTGGATAAAACTCTTTCCACACTGGGAGCAGAGGTGTCGTCTTGCTGGTTTGGACGTCTCTGGTTCCTCCGACTTTGGTTTTTCTCCTGCCAAAGACAGTGTTTATTTAAAGAGAGACCTGAATGAAACCTCCACATGATAAAACTGCCTTGCTGTGAGGTTTAATCCAAATCAGATCCTTCAATAACCTGAGGCCAGTTTTCAAACATTTCATCATTTAAAACAATATGTTTAGATTCCTAGCTGGCTGTAAATGTATAACCTTAATAGTTGTATGATACCAGGTGGTTGTACATTTATAACCTTAATAGCGGTATGATACAGAATGAGACCTACACATTTCCTTAAACCTAAAATAAGTAAAGAAGTAATTGTGTGGAAGTCCCAAACTTTTTAAATGTTGTACATTGGAGACAGACACACATCAGTAACATCTCCCCATTGTCGAAAGTGTTCGACACAATGTTTAAATGGCAATTTTTCTGATTTAGACATTCACACATTTTTTACATTTTGACTACCACTAATGTCATGATATTTAAAAAGAATGTGAAATATTTTGTTACAAAAATATAAACGCAACAAGTGTCGGTCCCATGTTTAATGAGCTGAAATAAAAGATACCATAATTTTTACAAGCACACGAAAGCTAATTTCTCTCAAATGTTGTGCACACATTTGTTTACATCCCTGTTAGTGAACATTTCTCCTTTGCTAAAATAATCCATCCACCTGACAGGTGTGGCATATCAAGAAGCTGATTAAACAGCATGATCATTACACAGGTGCACCTTGTGCTGGGGACAATAAAAGGCCACTCTAAAATGTGCAGTTTTGTCACAACACACAATGCCACAGATGTCTCAAGTTGAGGGAACGTGCAATTGACATGCTGACTGCAGTTATATCCACTGGGGCTGTTACCAAAGAATTGAATGTTAATGTCTCTCAACGTTGTTTTAGAGAACTTGGCAGTGCATCCAACCGGCCTCACAACCGCAGACCACGTATAACAACGCCAGCCCAGGACATCCACATAGTCTGAGACCAGCAATCCGGACAGCTGATGAAATTGGAGTATTTCTCTATGTAATAAAGCCCTTTAGTGGGGAAAAATGGATTCTGATTGGCTGGGCCTGGCTTCCAAGTGGGTGGGCCTGGCTGCCAAGAGGGTGGGATTATGCCCTCCCAGGCACACCAATGGCTGTGCCACTGCCCAGTCATGTTAAGTCCATAGATTAGTGCCTAATGAATTTATTTACATTGACTGATTTGCTTATATTAACTGTAAATTGTTGAAATTGTTGCGTTTCTATTTTTATTCAGTATACACTAATAATAATATATAATAATATGCCATTTAGCAGACGCTTTTATCCAAAGCGACTTACAGTCATGTGTGCATACATTTTTACGTATGGGTGGTCCTGGGGATCGAACCCACTACCCTGACGTTACAAGCGCCATGCTCTACCAATTGAGCTACAGAGGACCACAAAAGTACCAGTCAAAAGTTTGGACACCTACTTATTCAACGGTTTTTCTTTATTTTTACTATGTTCTACATTGTAGAATAATAGTGAAGACATCTAAACTATGAAATAACACATGTGGAATCATGTAGTCACCTAAAAAGTGTTAAACAAATCAAAATATATTTCATATTTGAGATTCTTTAAAGTAGCCACCCGTTGCCTTGATGACAGCTTTGAACACTCTCGACATTCTCTCAACCAGCATCATGAGGTAGTCACCTGGAATGCATTTCAATTAACATGTGTGCCTTGTTAAAAGTTAATTTGTGGAATTACTTTCCGTCCTAATGCGTTTGAGCCAATCAGTTGTGTTGTGACAAGGGGGGGTTATACAGAAGACAGCCCTATTTTGTAAAATACCAAGTCCTTATTATGGCAAGAACAGCTCAAATAAGCAAAGAGAAACAACAGTCCATTGTTACTTTAAGACATGAAGGTCAGTCAATCCAGAAAATGTGAAGAACTTTTAAAGTTTTTTCAAGTGCAGTCGCAAAAACCATACAGCGCTGTGAAAGGAAGACCCCGAGTAACCTCTGCTGCAGAGGATAAGTTCATTAGAGTTACCAGCCTCAGAAATGGGCCAAGAAACATAAGCAATGGACATTAGACTAGTGGAAATCTGTCCTTTGGTCTGATGAGTCCAAATGCGAGATCTTTGGTTCCAAACACCGTTTCTTTGTGAAACGCAGAGCAGGTGAACGGATGATCTCCGCATGTGTGGTTCCCACCGTGAAGCATGGAGGAGAAGGTGTGATAGTGCTTTGCTGGTGACATTGTCAGTGATTTATTTAGAATTCAAGGCACACTGAACCAGCATGGCTACCACAGCATTCTGCAGCGATACGCCATCCCATCTGGTTTGCACTATCATTTGTTTTTCAACAGGACAATGACCCAAAACACACCTCCAGGCTGTGTAAGGGCTATTTGACCAAGAAGCAGAGTGATGGAGTGCTGGATTAGATGACCTGGCCTCCACAATCAACCGATCTCTGATGAGGATTTTTCAGTAAGATAAACAAAGTTAATCACAACATGACAAACACGGAGCCAGGGTTAAACATGGGTACATCTCTGTTGCTGGGCAATAACTTAATTGGTTCCTCTCTCACTGGGTTTGTGTGTGTGTGAAATGGGGATCTGACCTCGGGTCAAATTCCTCACTCTTACCTAATCCAGGGCTGTCCTACCTTATCAGTGACTGAAACCAGACTGTCGCCTTTTAACTCTCTTCTCAGGCAAAGTCCTGAAAACGGAGCAAGAGTTGAACAGAGTTCAAGCTAAACCCTTTGTCTCTCCTGGGGCGGCTTCTTGATTAATTACAGCATGACGGGAGGAGAGAGAGGAGTTGGGCTTGGGTATGTTTGAGAGATTGATTATGGACCTGCCACGTCCAACAGTTAATCTCCAGGTCGAGCCAGGGTGAGCTGAGTTCAAACTGAACATGATTAACTTTTTATGGCAGGGCTTGATTGAGTGTACCACCATTGTTTCCAAACTGAATAGGAGAAGTCACATTTCGCCATAAACTGGGGAGGTGGGCAGAGCGGTCAAGGGGTGGAAGCTGGAGACAGTGGTGGGGGAACCCAGGATAGAGGGGTTAGGCTAAAAGCTATGTGAGATGACTATATAAACTCAGAAGCTGGGAGGTAGAAGAAGGATGCTTTGCAGACTCCATAATGTTTCATCATTTGATGCTTCAGTCCTCCTTTAAGACTTTCATCATGGAGTCTTAAAGGAGGAGTGTAGTATCTAATGATGAAACATTATGGAGTCTTAAAGGAGGACTGTATCATCTAATGATGAAACATTATGGAGTCTTAAAGGAGGACTGTATCATCTAATGATGAAACATTATGGAATCTTAAAAGGAGGACTGAAGCATCTAATGATGAAACCTTATGTAGTCCGTAAAAGGAAGGACTGTATCATCTAAGATGAAACATTATGGAGTCTTAAAGGATGACTGATAGCATCTAATGATGAACATTATGGAGTCTTAAAGGAGGACTGTAGCATTTAAAGATTTAAACATTATGGAGTCTTTAAAGGGGGACTGTAGATCTAATGTGAAACATTTTGGGTCTTAAAGGGGGGACGTATCATCTAAGATTTAAAAAATTTTTTGGGGCTTTAAAGGGGGACTGTAATCACTAAAGAAAACTTATGGAGTTTAAAGGAGGGCTTAACATCTAAAAGTGAAAAAAATTTTGGATTTTTAAAAAAGGGGGACTGTTTTCATCTAAAAGATGAAACATTTTGGGGCTTAAAGGGAGGACTGAGACTAATGATGGGGAAAAATTATGGGGTTTTTAAAAGGGGGACTGTATCATTAATTAGAAACATTATGAGTCTTAAAAGAGGACTGTAACAAACTAATGATAAAAATTATGGAGTCTTAAGGAGGACTGTATCCTTAATGATGAAAAATTAGGGGGTCTAAAAAGGACTGTTCCTCTAATGAAAAAACCTTAAAGAGTCTTAAAAGGGGGACTTAAAAAACATCTAATTATTAAACTTTTTGGGGTCTTAAAGGAGGGGGTATAAAAATCTAATTTATGAAACATTTGGAGTCAAGGAGGGGTGTAGGGATTTTAAATGATTAAAAATTTGGGGTCTTAAAGGAGGGCGGGATCATGTAAAGAAAAAAAACATTTATGGGGGTCTTAAAAGGGGGCTTAACCTCTTTAAAGATGAAACTTTGGGGGTCAAAGGAGGAAATATAACATCTTAAAGATGAAACATTTGGATCTTAAAAGGGGGACTATAAAATCTAAAAAATGAAAAAAATTATGGAGTCTTTAAAAGGGGGACTGTAGCATCTAAAATTTAAAAAATTTTGGATTTTAAAGGGGGAAATATAAATCTAATGATGAAAAAATTATGGAGTCTTAAAGGGGAAATAAAACCCCTCAATTAGGGAAAAAATTTTGGGTCTTGAAGGAGGATTGTTTGTATCTAATGATGGGAAAAATTTTGGGGGCTTTAAAAGGGGACTGTATCATGTAAGGGTTTAAAAATTATGGAGGGCTTTAAGGGAGGACTATAACCCCTAAATGATGAAACTTATGGAGTCTTAAAGGAGGGGCTATAACACTAATGATTTAAACATTATGGAGGGCTTAAAGGAGGGGCTATAACCCTTTAATGATGAAACATTATGGAGTTTAAAGGGGGGACTTTTAACATCTAATGATGAAAAATTTTTTGGCCCTTTAAAGGGGGGCGGGAGCCTTAAGATGAAAAAATTAGGAGTCTTTTTAAAAGGGGGACTTAAAATCTAATGATGAAAAAATTTTGGAGTCTTTAAAAGGGGGAAATATAACATCAATGATGAAAATTATGGGTTTAAAAGGGGGGACTGTTCATCTAAGGGTGAAAAAATTATGGGTTTTAAAGGAGGAAAATATAACTCAAGTGAAACTTATTTTTCCTTTAAAAGGGGGATACATCTAATGAAAAAACCCTATGGTCTTAAAAGGGGGACTGTATCCCTCTAATGATTAAAATTATGGAGTTTAAAGGGGGACTGTATCATCTAAGATTAAAAATTATGGGTCTTAAAGGAGGACTTTTTAAAATCTAATGATGAAAAAAATTTTGGAGTCTAAAGGAGGACTGTATCATCTAAAATTTTGGGAAACCTTATGGAGTCTTAAAAGGGGAAAGGGCTGTAGCATTAAAAGATGAAAAAATTTTGGGGTTTTTAAAGGGAGGATGTTAATCTAAAGATTAAATTATGGAGGGCTTAAGGGGGAAAGTATAATTTAATGAGAAACATTGGAGTTTAAAAGGGGGACGGGATCATCTAATTATGAAACATTATGGAGTCTTAAAGGGGACCCGTATAAACTAATGATGAAACTTTGGAGTCTTAAAAGGAGGCTTTTAAAAATCTAAGTAAAAATTATGGAGTCTTAAAGGAACTGTTCATCAATGATGAAAAATTATGGATTTTTAAAAAGGGGGACTATAACATCTAATGAGGGAAAAATTAGGAGTCTTAAAGGAGGACTGTATCATCTAAAGATGAAAACCCTTATGGAATCTTAAAGGAGGACTGAAGCATCAATGATTAAAAACTTATGGAGTCCCTTTAAAAAAGGGAATTTTTTCAAACTAATTTGAAACATTATGGAGTCTTTAAAAGGGGGGGACGGTTTTCTAGGGTTTAAAAATTATGGAGTCTTAAAAAGGACCGGGGTTTATTTTAAATTTATGAAAAAAATTATGGGGTCCCTTTAAAAGGGGCCCATAAAAACTAATGATGAAAAATTTTGGAGTTTAAAGGGGACTGTTAATCTAAAGATTAAAATTTTTGGGTTTAAAGGGGACTAAACATCAAAGGGAAAAAATTATGGAGTTTAAAGGAAAAAGGGGTAGTAAACTAATGATTTAAAAAAAATGGAGTCTTAAAAGGGGGCTGTTTTTATCTAAGGGTTTAAACTTATGGAATCAAGGAGGGCTGTATCATCTAATATAAAATTAATGGATCTTAAAGGGGACTTTTTCCCCCTTTTAATGATGAAAAATTATGGGGTCTTTAAAAGGGGGACTTATCACTAATGATGAAAAATTATGGAAATCTTAAAGGAGGATGTAATTTTAAAATTTAAAAAAAAATTATGGAGTTTTTTTAAAGGAGGGCCTTATCTTAATATGAAACATTATTTGGGGTATTAAAGGAGGCCTGTTTGCATCTAAAATGAAACCCTTTTTGGAGTCTTAAAAAGGGGGAAAGTATCAAACTAAGAGAAAAAATTATGGAATCTTTAAAAGGGGGGCTCTAGCCCTCTAAAGAGGGGGCATTAGGGATCTTTAAAAAGGGAAGGGGCTGTATAAACTAATATGAACATTATGGGTCTTAAGGAGGGGCTGTATTTATCTAATGATGAAAAATTAGGGGGTCCCAAAGGAGGGGCTGTATCCCTAAAGATTAAACATTATGGAGTCTTAAAAAAGGGGTGTAGCATCAATGATGAAACATGATGGGGGGGTCTTAAAGGGGGGACTGTATCATCTTTAAAGATGGGAAAAATTAAAGGAGGGCTTAAAGGAGGGCCCTTTGCATCTAATGAGAAAAATTATGGGTCTTAAAAGGGGGACTGTAGCATCTAATGATGAAAAAATGGAGTCTTAAAAGGGGGACTGTATCATTTAATTTATGAAACTTATTGGGGTCTTAAAGGGGGACCCGTTCATTTTAATGTAAAGAAACATTTTGGCGGGCTTAAAGGAAAAGGGCTGTTCATCTAATGTGAAAAATTCTGGGGGTCCTTTAAAAGGGGGAATGTAATATAAAGATGAAAAAAATTTGGGGGTTTTAAAAAGGGGGATATAACAAATTTAATTTATGAAAAAATTTTGGAGTCTTAAAGGGGGATGGGGCATTAATGATTAAACATTTTGGAGTCTTAAAGGAGGAGTGTAGTATTAAAGATGAAAAAATTATGGAGTCTTAAAGGAGGAAAAGTAAATCAAAGAAGAAACCTTTTGGAGTCTTAAAAGGGGGACTATAAAATCTAGGGAAAAAATTTTGGAGTTTAAAGGAGGGGTGTATCATCTAATGATGAAAAATTAAAGGAGTTTAAAGGAGGACGGGAGCACTAATGATGAAACATGATTGGGGTCTTAAAAGGGGGACCAAACATCTAATGTTAAACATTAGGATTTTTAAAGGAGGCCTGTAGCACTTTTGTAAAACCTTTTTGGGGTCTTAAAAAGGGGGAAAAAAACCCGTACAAACTAATTATGAAACATTATGGGTCTTAAAAAGGGGGACTGTAACATCTTTAAAGATGAAAAAAAATGGGGGTTTTTAAAGGGAGGACTTTCATCTAATATGAAACATTATTTGGGGTCTTAAAAGGAGGGCTGTATAAACTAATGATGAAAAAATTAAAGGAGTCAAAAGGGGACTATAAAATCCAAAGATGAAAAATTATGATTTTTAAAGGAGGAAATAAACTCTAAGTGAAAAAATTATGGGGTCTTAAAGGAGGACGTACATCTAATGATGAAACATTTGGGGGTTTTTGAAGGAGGGTGTAGTATCTAATGATGAAAATTATGGGTCCCTTTAAAAGGGGACTGGGAAACACTTAAAGAGAAACAAATTTTGGAGTTTAAAAGGGGGACTTAAAAACAATGATTTAAAAATTTTTGGAGTTTAAAAGGAGGACATAACATCAAAAGAAAACATTATGGAAACTTAAAGGGGACTGTGATCTAAAGATTAAACATTTGGAGTCTTAAAGGGGGACTATAACATCTAAAGATTAAAAAATTATGGATCTTAAAGGGGACTTAACATCAAAGATGAAACATTTTGGAGTTCTTAAAGGAGGACGTATAAACTAAGAAACATTATGGAAAATCTTAAAAGGGGGACTATAACATCTAAGGAAAAAGAAACTTTGGAGTCTTTTAAAAGGAGGGCTTATCAAACTAATGATTTAAAAATTAAAGGGGGTCTTAAAAGGGGGACTATAACCCTCTAATTTTGAAAAAATTATGGAGGGCTTAAAGGAGGACTATAACACTAAAGATGAACCTTATTGGGGCTTTAAAGGAGGACGTTATTTTAAAGATGAAAAAAATTATGGGTTTTTTAAAAGGGGGACTTAAATCTAATGATGAAAATTATGGAGTCTTAAAGGGGGACTGTAGCATCCCAATGATGAAAAATTATGGAGGGTTAAAGGAGGAGGGTGTACTAATGAAAGAAACATTATGGGGTCCCTTTAAAAGGGGGACTGTACAAAACCCAAAGAGAAAAAATTATTGGGGTTTTTTAAAGGAAAGGGCCTTTAAATCAATGATTTAACATTATGGAGTCTTAAAGAGGACGTATCATCTAATGATGAAACATTAAGGAATCTTAAAGGGGGACTTAGCTCTAATGATGAAAAAATTTGGAGTCCCTTAAAGGGGGGACGTATCATCCAATGAATTTAAACATTAAAGGAGTCTTAAAAGGGGGACTGTATCCTCTAATGAAACTTTTTGGGGGTCTTTTAAAGGGGGACTGTATCATCTAAATTTATGAAAAATTAGGATTTTTAAAGGAGGGGCATAAAAATCTAAAGATGGGAAAATTAAAGGAGTCTTAAAGGAGGACATAACATCATGATGAAAAATTTGGAGTCCCCTTAAAAGGGGGATGTAAAACATCTAATGATGAAACATTTGGGGGCTTAAAGGGGGGATGTATCAAAGTAATGATTTAAAAATTATGGGGTCTTAAAGGGAGACTATAACATCTAATGATGGAAAAACCCTTTTTGAGTCTTTAAAAGGGGACATAACATCTAAAGATGAAAAAATTATGGAGTCTTCAAAGGAGGCCATAACATCTAATGAAACATTTTGGGGTCTTAAAGGAGGAAATTTTACATCTAATGATGAAACATTATGGAGTTTAAAGGAGGACATAAATCTTAAAGATGAAACATTATGGAGCTTTTAAAAGGGGGATATAACATTAAAGATGAAAAATTTGGAGTCTTGAAGGGGGGAGTTTGTATTAATTATGAAACATTATGGGGTCTTTAAAAGGGGGACGGGATAAATTTTAAATGATGAACCCTTATGGAAATCTTAAAGGAGGACTATAACATTAAATGAAACATTATGGAGTCCTTTTAAAAGGGGGACTATAAAATCTAAAGATGAAACATTATGGATCCTTTAAAAAGGACTATAACATCTAAAATGAAAACATTTTGAGTCTTAAAGGGGGACATAACATCTAATGATGAAACCTTATGGATTTTTAAAAAGGGGGACCCGTGCATCAATGATGAAACATTTTGGGGTCTTAAAGGAGGACTATAAAATCTAAAGGGTGAAACCTTTGGATTTTTAAAGGAGGGGCTTTAAAATCAAGATGAACATTTTGGAGTCTTTAAAGGAGGACTGGATCATCTAAAATGAAACATTAAAGGGAAATTTTAAAAGGGGGGACTATAAATTTTAAAATTAAACCTTATTTGGGGCTAAAAAGGGGACTGTATCCTAATTTATTTAAAAATTTTGGGGGTCTTAAAAAGGGGGACTGGCACTAAAGAGAAACATTTTGGAGTCTTTAAAGGAGGGACTGTTCATCTAAGGGTGAAAAATTATGGGTTTTAAAAGGGGACTATAACATTAAAGATGAAACATTTGGAAATCTTAAAGGAGGGGCTGATCAAACAATATTTAAAAAAATATTGGGGTCTTAAAAGGGGGACTGTAGACTAATGATGGGAAAAATTTGGAGTCTTAAAAGGGGGACTGTAGCCTCTAATGATGAAACATTATGGATCTTAAAGGAGGGGGAAAGTAAATCAATGGGTGAAAAATTATGGAGTCTTTAAAAGGGGGACGTAAATCTAATGATTTAAAAATTATGGAAAATCCCTTTAAAAGGGGGAATGTAATCTTTAAAAGGGAAAAATTATGGAGTCTTAAAAAAAGGGGCTATAAAATTAATATGAAAAAATTATGGGTCTTTTTAAAAGGGGGCTGTAGCATCAATATTAAAAAAATTTTGGGGTTTTTTAAAAGGGGGAGTGGGGTACTAATGATGAAAAAATTAGGGGGTCTTTAAAAGGGGGACCCGTATCAAAAAATGATTAAAAATTTGGGTCTTAAAGGGGGGACTATAACATCTAAAAGGGTTTTAAACATTATGGAGTCCCTTAAAAGGGGGAAGGGAGCATCTAAAGATGAAACAATTTTGGAGTTTAAAGGGGGAAATGTATCATTTTAAAGATGAAAATTTTTGGGAAATCTTTAAAGGGGGGTTTTAGTATTGGGAAAGAAACTTATGGGTTTTTAAAGGAGGACTATAACCTTTTAATTATGAAAAATTTTTGGGGTCCCTTTAAAAGGGGGACTAAAAACACTAAAGAGAAACATTATGGATCTTTAAAGGGGGGACTGTAGTATCCCAAATTTTATGAAACATTATGGAAATCTTAAAAGGGTGACGGGAGCATTAAAGATGAAAAATTTTGAGTCTTAAAAAGGGGACTTAACACTAATGATGAAAATTAAAGGAAATCTTAAGGAGGACGTAAAAATCTAATGAGAAACATTATGGAGCTTGAAGGAGGGGTGTATATTAAAGGAAAGAAACATTTTGGGGTCTTAAAAGGGGGACCGACATCTAATGATTTAAAAAATTTTGGAGGGGTTTTAAAAAAGGACTATAAATCTATGATTTAAAATTTTGGAGTTTTTAAAGGGGACTATAAAATTCCCAAAGAAACATTTGGGGGGTCTTAAAAGGGGGACGTAGCATTAAAGATGAAACATTATGGATTTTTAAAGGGGGGACTAAAACCTTAATGATTAAACCTTATGGGGTCTTAAAGGAGGACTAAAACAAACAAATGATGAAAACCTTATGGAGTCTTTAAAAAGGGGGCTGTATCACTAATGATGGGAAAAATTAGGGGGGTTTAAAAGGGGGACTATAACATCTAATGATGAAAAAAATGGGGTCTTTAAAAAGGGGGACTGTATCATCTAAGGGTGAAAAAATTATGGAGGCTTACAAGGGGGACTAAACTCTAATGGTGAAACATTATGGAAATTTAAAAAGGGGGACCCAATAACAAACTAATGATGAAACATTAAAGGGGTCCCTTTAAAAGGGGGGAAAAAAATCATTTGTGAAACTTTGGGTTTTTAAAGGAGGGCTGTGCATTTTTAATGATGAAAAAATGTGGAGTTTTAAAAGGGGGACTGTTTATCTAATATAAACATTTTGGGTCCCTTTAAAAGGGGGCCTTTTAGCATCTAATGATGGGAAAAATTAAGGAGTCTTAAAGGGGGAACCGTACATCTAATGATGGGGAAAAATTATGGGGTTTTAAAAGGGGACTGTATCATCTAATGATTTAAACATTAAAGGAGTCTTAAAGGAGGATGGGGTTAAACATTGAAAAAATTATGGAGTCTTAAAAAGGGGGACTGTATCATTAATGATGAAAAATTATGGAAATCCCTTTAAAAGGGGGGAAATATAAAATCTAAAAGATGAAACATTATGGAGTCTTAAAGAGGGCTATAAAATCAATGATAAAAAATATGGAGTCCTTTAAAGGGGGGGAAATTTTCATTTTAAGGGTGAAACATTTGGGGTTTTTTAAAAGGGGGATGTAGCATCTAATTTGAAACATGATGGGGTCTTTAAAGGGGACTGTATCATCTAAAGATGAAACATTTTGGGTTTTAAAGGGGGCCTTTTGCATCTAAAGATGAAAAATTATTGGGGTCTTAAAGGAGGACGGGAGCAATAATATTTTAACTTATGGGGGTCTTAAAAGGAGGGGCTGTTCAAACTAATGGGTTAAACATTATGGGGCTTAAAGGAGGACTGTAAACATCTAATGATGAAAAAATTTGGGGTCTTAAAAAAGGGCTGTAAACATCTAATGATAAAATTATGGAGTTTAAAAAAGGGGCTATAACATCCCAATGATTTAAACATTATGGGTTTAAAGGAGGACCATAACCTCTAATGAAAGAAAAAATTATGGAGTCCCTTTAAAGGGGGACGTAGCATCTAAAGATGAAAATTAGGGGGGTCTTAAAAGGGGGACTGTAGCATCTAATGATGAAACATTATGGAGTCTTTAAAGGGGACTATAACATTTTTAAGATGAAACATTATGGATTTTTAAAAGGGAGGTAAACATTAAGATGAAACTTAGGGTCTTAAAGGGGAAATAAGCCCTAATGATTTAACTTATGGAGTCTTAAAGGAGGACTATAAAACCAATGATTAAAAAAAATGGAGTCCCTTTAAAGGACTATAAAATCTAATGATGAAAAATTTTGGGGTCCTTAAAAAGGGGACTGTATCATCTAATGATGAAAAATTTTGGGGTTTAAAGGGGGGACTATAACATCTAAAAGTTTAAACATTATGGAGTCTTAAAGGGGGCTTATCTCTAATGATGAAACATTATGGGTCTTAAAGGAGGACTTAACCTTAATGGTGAAAATTATGGGGTCTTAAAGGGGGGGAAAATAAACCCCTAAGGAAAACATTTTGGAAATCTTAAAGGAGACTGTATCATCTAAAGATGGGAAAAATTATGGGTCTTAAAGGAGGACTGTTTCATTAATGATGAAACATTTAGGAGTCTTAAAAGGGGACCTGTATCATCAATGATGAAACATTTAAAAGGATCTTAAAGGAGGCCTGTAGCATCTAAAAGATGAAACATTATGGGGTCTTAAAAGGGCTTTGCATCTAATGATGAAAATTTTGGGGTTCTTTAAAAGGGGGACTGAAACATTTAAAGATAAACATTATGGAGGCTTAAAGGAGGAAATGTATATCTAAAGATTAAAAAATTTTGGGAGGCTTAAAAGGGGGACTTTCATCAATGATGAAAATTAGGATCTTAAAAAGGGGGACTAAAAACATCTAATGTGAAAACCTTATGGGTTTAAAAGGGGGGACTTAACCCTTAATGGTGAAAAAATTTTTGGGGTCTTTAAAGGAGGACTATAAAAATCTAAATGATAAAAAATTATGGAGCTTAAAGGGGGACTAAAACATCTAATGATGAAACATTTTGGGCTTTTAAAAAGGGGGACGTATCATCTAATGATGGAAAAAATTATGGAAATCTTTTTAAAGGGGGACTGTAGTCAATGATGAAAAAATGATTGGGGTCTTAAAGGGAGGACTGGGATCATCAATGATTTAAACATTTTTGGGTCCCCTTTAAAGGAGGCCTGTAGCATCTAATGATAAAAATTATGGGGTCTTTAAAGGGAGGACGGGAGCATCCCAATATGAAACTTAAAGGGGTCTTAAAGGGGGAGTATAAACTAATTAGAAACATTATGGAAATCTTAAAAAAGGACTGTACAAACTAAAAGAAAAACATTTTGGAGTCCTTAAAAGGGGGAATGTTCATCTAATGATTTAAAAATTTTGGAGTCCCTTTAAAAGGGGGACTTAACATCTAATATAAACATTTGGAGTCTTAAGGAGGGCTATAACATCTAATGAAAGAAACATTAAAGGAGTCTTAAAGGGGGACTGATCATCTAAATATGAAACATTATGGGGTCCCTTAAAAGGGGGCCCGTAGCATCTAAGGGTGAAACATGATGGAAATCTTAAAAGGGGACTGTATCATCTAAAGATGAAAAATTAAAGGATTTTTAAAGGGAGGCCCGTAGATCTAATGGATGAAACCTTAGGAGTCTTTAAAAAAGGGGCTGTTTGAATTAATGATGAAACATTATGGGGTCTTAAAGGAGGAAATGTATCTCTAAAGTTAAAACCCTTTTTGGAGTCTTAAAGGGGGACTGGATCATCTAATGATGAAACCCCCCATTGGGGTCTTAAAAAAGGGGGGAATGTATTTATCAATGATGAAAAAATTATGGATTTTTTAAGGGGACTAAACTCTAATGATTAAAAATTTTTGGGGTTTAAAGGAGGACTATTAAAATCTAATGATGAAAAATTATGGAGTCTAAAGGAGGACGGGAGGGCCTTATGATGAAAAATTATGGGTTT
Source organism: Coregonus sp. 'balchen' (assembly GCA_902810595.1). Classification (NCBI taxonomy): domain Eukaryota; kingdom Metazoa; phylum Chordata; class Actinopteri; order Salmoniformes; family Salmonidae; genus Coregonus; species Coregonus sp. 'balchen'. The sequence goes on along the minus strand of LR778290.1, from coordinate 3,124,055 downwards.
TTAAAGGGGATGTAGCTCTAATGATGAAAAATTTTGGGGTCAAAGGAGGGCTATAAAATCTAATGATGAAACCTTAGGAGTTTAAAAGGGGGGAATTAACTCTAATGATGAAACATTTTGGATCTTAAGGAGGACTATAAATCTAAAGATGAAACCCTTATGGAATTCCCTTAAAGGGGGGACTATAAAATCAAATGAAAAAATTTTGGATTTAAAGGGGGAAATATAAAATTAAGGGGTTTAAACATTTGGGTTTAAGGAGGCTGTAGCAAACTAAAAAAATGGGGAAACAATTTTCCTTTTTAAGGGGGGGGTTACAGGATTTGGGGCTGGAGGATCTAATTAAAGAAACATTATGAGTCTTTGGGGGGGAAATGTATCATCTAAAGATGAAACATTTTTGGAGTCTTAAAGGAGGGCTGTATCATCTAAGGGTGAAAAATTATGGAGACTTTTTAAAAGGGGGAATAATCAAAATTAAAGATTTAAACATTTTGGATCTTAAAGGGGACCCATAAATCTAATGATGAAACATTTTGGAGTCTTAAAAGGGGGACGTTCATCTAATGTGAAACTTATGGATTTAAAGAGGACTATAAAATCTAAGAGGAAAAAATTTTGGGGGTCTTTAAAAGGGGGGACTTTAAAACTAAGATGAAAATTATGGAGTCTTAAAGGGGAATTTTTATCATCTAAGAGGGAAAAATTATGGGGTTTTAAAGGAGGACTATAACATCAATGATTTAAACATTATGGAGCTTAAAGGGGAATGTGCCCCTCCCCCCAAAAATTTGAAACTTATGGAGTTTAAAAGGGGGAATGTAGATCTAATGATGAAAAAATTATGGAGTCTTAAAGTTTGGAACCCGTAAACATCTAAATGATGAAAACATTTTGGGTCTTAAAAGGGGGGACTTATCATCTAATATGAAAAAATTTTGGGGACTTAAAGGAGGACTGACATCTATTTTGAAAAATTAGGGGGTTTAAAGGAGGGCTATAACATCTAAAGATGAAAACATTTGGGGTCTTAAAGGAGGACTAAACATTTTGATGAAACATTATTGGGGTCTTTAAAAGGGGGATTGTTACTTTGATGAAAAAAATTTTTGGGGGGTTTTAAAGGGGACTATAACATCTAAGATGAAACATTATGGGTCTTTTAAAGGGGGATTGTACATCTTATGATAAACCCTTATGGGTTTTAAAGGAGGGGCTTAACTATAATGATGAAACATTTGGAGTCTTAAAGGAGGACTGTAAAAATAAAGAAAGAAACATTAAAGGGGGTCCCCAAAGGAGGACTGTAAACTCAAATGAAAGAAAAAATTATGGAGTCCCTTTAAAGGGGGGTGTTTCATCTTAAAGATGAAAAATTATGGGGTCTTTAAAAGGGGGCTATAACTTAATGAGAAACCTTATGGAGTCCCTTTAAAAGGGGGACCCATAACAAACTAATGATGAAACATTATGGAGTCTTTAAAAGGGGGATGGGAGAAACTAATGATGGGAAAAAAATTTTGGAGTCTTTAAGGAGGAGTGGGAGATTAATGAGAAACATTATGGGGTTTTAAAAAGGGGGACTGTATAAACTAATGAAAGAAACCCTTAAAGGAAATCCCCTTTAAAAGGGGGAAATAAACATCAATGATTTTAAAAATTATGGGGTCTTAAAGGAGGGGCTTAACATCTAATGAGGGAAAAAATTTTGGAAAACTTAAAGGGGAAGGGAAATCTAATGATGAAACATTATTTGGGGTCTTAAGGAGGGGCTATAACATTTTAATTTATGAAAAAATTAGGAGTTTAAGGAGGAATATAACATCAAATGATGAAACATTATGGGTCAAAGGGGACTGATCATCTAATGATGAAACTTTGGAGCTTAAAGGAGGACTATAACCCCAATGGGAAAAAATTTTGGATCTTAAAGGGGGACGTATCATCAAATTATGAAAAATTATGGAGTTTAAAAGGGGGACAAAAAAAATTTAAAATGAAACATTATGGGGGTCTTAAAGGAGGACTATAAATTTTAATGATGAAAATTATGGGGTCTTAAAGGGGGTTGTATCATCTAAAGATGAAAAATTATGGAGTTTTTTAAAAGGGGGACTTTAACAAAAAATGATGAAAAATTATGGGTTTTTTAAAAGGGGGGACTGTATCATCTTTAAAGATGAAAAAATTAGGGTCTAAAGGGGACTATAAAATCTAATGAGGAAAAATTATGGAGTCTTAAAGGAGGCCTGTCCCCTAATGATGAAAAAATTATTTAGTCTTTAAAGGGAGGACTTAGCATTTAAAGAGGGAAACATTTTGGAGTCTTTAAAGGGGGACTGTACATCTAATGATGAAACATTAGGAGTCTTAAAAGGAGGGGCTGTATCATCTAATGAGAAAAAAATTATGGAGTCTTAAGGAGGGCTTATCATTAAAAAAGGAAAAATTGGGGGTCTTAAAGGAGGGCTTTTAAAAAATCTAATGAGGGAAAATTAGGAGTCTAAAAAAAGGGGACTATAAAATCAATGAAAAAAACATTATGGTCTTAAAAGGGGGACTGTAGCATCTAAGATGAAACATTTGGAGTCTTAAAAGGGGACTGTAGCAAACTAATGATGAAACATTTTTGGGGTTTAAAAGGGGGACTATAAAAACTAATTGAAACAGTATGGAGTTTAAAGGGGACTTAACATTAAGGGTGAAACATTTTGGAAGGGCCCTTTAAAGGGGGGACTGTACCTCAATTATGAAAAATTATTGGGGCCCTTTAAAAAAAGGGCCCATAACATCTAATGATGAAACCCTTATGGGAAATCTTAAAAGGGGGACTATAAATCTAATGAGAAAAAATTATGGAGGCTTAAAGGGGACTGTAGCATCTAATGATGAAACAAATTTTGGAGTCTTTAAAGGGGGACTTGTACATCTAATGATGAAAAAATTTTGGGTCTTAAAAAGGGGGGATGTATATCTAAGGGTAAACATTAGGGGGTCCCCAAAAGGGGCTTTTTCATCTAATGATTTAAAAATTTTGGGGACTTAAAAGGGGGACTGTACATCTATTATGGAAAAATTTTGGGGTTTAAAGGGGACTATAAAAATCTAAAAGAAAACTTATGGAGTTTTTAAAGGAGGGCGTAAAAATTAATGATGAAAAATTTGGGGGTTTAAGGAGGTAAACACTAATGATGAAACTTTATGGAGTTTAAAGGAAGGGCCCCCCCCCCAAAAACTCTAAAGATGAAAATTATGGAGTCTTAAAAAGGATTTTATCACTAATGATGAACCCCCATGGAGTTTTTTTAAAGGGGGACTAAACATCTAAAGATGAAAAATTTTGGAGTCTTAAAGGAGGACGTAGCCCAATGGGTTAAACTTATGGAGTCCCTTTAAAAGGGGGAGTGTAGTATTAAAGAAAGGAAAAATTATGGAGTCTTAAAGGAGGACTGGGTTCCAAACAAAGATGAAACTTTGGGGGTCTTTAAAAGGGGGACTATAACATCTAAAGATTTAAAATTATTTTTGTCTTAAAAAGGGGGAATGTAGCATCTAATGATAAAAAATTATGGATTTTTAAAAAGGACGTATCTTTTAATGATTTAAACTTATGGGGTCTTAAAGGAGGAGGGTGTACTAAGGAGAAAAAATTATGGGGTTTAAAGGAGGACTTTTAACATATAATGATGAAAACATTATGGAGGTCTTAAAGGAGGTACTATAACATCTATGATGAAACATTTATTGGAGTCTTAAAGGTAGGACTGTGTATTGAATTGCATGAAAACATCATTCTGGAGTCTTAAAGGAGGACTGTAGCATCTAATGATGAAACATTATGGAGTCTTAAAGGAGAACTGTAGTATCTAATGATGAAACATTATGGAGTCTTAAAGGGGACTGTAGCATCTAATGATGAAACATTATGGAGTCTTAAAGGAGGACTGTAGTATCTAATGATCATTTGTTTTGGTTCTGTCCATTTGTAGCTTGTTTTTGGACACAGGTCCAGGAATGGCTAAAGGATTGCAATATTTACCTGGAACTAACCTTGCAGATAGCATTACTGGGTGATCTGAAAAGTCATAGTCAATCAATCAATAATATAATAATACTTTTAGCAAAAATGTTTATTTTTAATTCACAATCTGTAGAAGCAATGAGAATAGAAAGGTTCAGAACTTTTGTAAAACATCACAGTACGGTTGAAATATATATGGCAAATAGAAATCCTATATGGATGGTGTTAAGAGATGGATGGGAGGTATTGAATAGAGTTGAAGGATGGGACTAATAACAAATAACAACAAATAATAACAAAGATAGCTAATAATGTAAGCATACTGTGTCCATAATAAGTATATAGGTTGTATGTTGGGAGCTTTTGGGAAAGAGCACAGTTAGAAAGATATGGCATTTAGAAGCAAACCGGATGGACATCATGAAAATGATCGGAGAGGTTGAGAGTAGAAGAAGTTCAGGAGCAAAAAATATATATATATAGAATTATTGTAAAATTAACTCTGTCCATAAGGTGTAGATCAGGGGTGTCAAACGTACGGCCCGCGGTCCGGATAAGGCCCGCAAACGGGTTTAATCCGGCCCGCGAGATGATTTAGAAAAAAAAAAAGATTTTTTTTTTTTTTTTTTTTGTAAAGTATAAAAATGCGCTGCAATTTTTCAATAAAATAAACTGCTGTTCCAATTGCGTCCACTGGATGGCGCAATAGCAATTGTGTTAAGCAAGCAAACTGTTTATACCGGGGCAGAGCAAGTAGGTCAAGCACGTGCAGCCAATGAGCTACTTTGTTTTGCCCGCGATATTTATTACGGCTTCTACTTTTAACATTATGTGCTTTGGCACCCTCATTGCCCCAATATGTCTCTGTCAAAAAAGAGAAAAGTAGACGCAGAGTGCAGAGTGTTCCAAGAAAAATGGTCATCCTATTTATTCACGGAATTGAATGGGAAAGCTGTATGTTTGGTGTGTTCAGAGCATGTTGCAGTGCTGAAAGAATATAACCTTCGTCGCCACTATGTGAGTCTTCATGCCGACAAATATGACAACTTTCAAGGACAGCGGAGATGAGAGAAGGTGAATGAACTGTTGGCGGGTCTGAAGAAACAGCAGTCTGTGTTTACTCACAGCCGAGACATCAGTGACGCTGCAGTGAAAGCTAGCTACCTCATTGCTAATGAAATCGCAGTGGCTTCAAAACCATTTAGTGAGGGTGAATTTGTAAAAACATGCATGATGAAGGCAGCGGAGATTGTGTGCCCTGAAAAGCGGCAGGCTTTTGCAAATATCAGCCTGACAAGAAACACAGTTGCAGACAGGATTTCCGATCTTTCAGTGGATTTGGACAGCCAGTTGAAGCAAAAAGTAAAGTCATTTATTGCGTTTTCGGTTGCAATTGATGAAAGCACGGACATTATAGATGTTGCACAACTGGCCATTTTCATCCGCGGAGTTGATGACACATTGACCGTCACCGAGGAGTTCGTGGAGTTGGTGCCGATGACAGATACAACGACAGCAGCTGATATTTTTACCGCACTCGTCGGCGCGCTGGACAGGGTCGGAGTGGACTGGTCCCGCGCTGTCAGCCTGGCTACAGATGGTGCGCCCTCAATGATCGGGAAAAAAAGCAGGCGTTGTGACAAAGTTCAGAGAGAAAGTGCAATCTGCAAATGGAGGACGTGATTTTTTGACTTTTCACTGTATTTTGCACCAGGAGGCTTTGTGTTGCAAGTCATTAAAGATGGATAACGTCATGAAGGTGGTCATCCAAACTGTTAATTTCATCCGATCCAGAAGCCTGAATCACCGTCAGTTTGACAGCCTTCTCAGAGAGAAAGACCACATCTATGGTCTGCCATACCACACTGAGGTAAGATGGTTAAGCCGAGGTGCTGTGCTGAGGCGTTTCTTTGAGTTACGAGAAGAAATTGAACAGTTCATGGAAGAAAAGGGCAAACCAGTGTTAGAATTTCATTCCGCAGAATGGATGCAGGACCTTGCATTTATGGTGGATGTTACAGAGCACCTGAATAACTTGAACAAACAGCTGCAAGGGCGCAACAAAGTTGTCACGCAGTATTATGACAGCATACGTTCTTTCAAGTTGAAGCTGTCATTGTGGGAGACGCAACTTGCCGGTGGTGATGCAGCTCACTTCCCCTGTCTGAAAAATGTGTGCGCGACCCAACATGTGGCAGACATGAAGCGGTTCAAAGATAAAATAACGGGACTGTTACGGAAGTTTGAGCAACGCTTTCAGATTTATGTTTATGTTTTTATGTTGATGTGCTATTGTTTTTAATTGATTTTATTTGTATATTTAACCTATTCTTGACTCTGTGGTTCTTGCAATTGTTTGGGGAACAGGATTTCATTATTTTAGTCTACATTTCTGCCTGAGAAATGACACCCTGATATAGTTCTGTGATCTGTGATATACTTCTGTGAATCACTGAGGCATTGTGTGTTTGTGTGTTCTTTGTCCTCAGAACTTTCAAATAACTTGAGGTGTTTTATGATTAATAGTGATGTTGTGCTTTTGGACACTGTCCTCAGGCTCCAGCTTTATGTTTATATGTTTTTATGTTGATGTGCTATTGTTTTTAATTGATTTTATTTTATTTGTATATTTAACCTATTCTTGATTCTGTGGTTCTTGCACTTGTTTGGGGAACAGGATTTCATTATTTTTATCTACATTTCTGCCTGAGAAATGACACCCTGATATAGTTCTGTGATCTGTGAAACAGTTCTGTTAATCACTGAGGCATTGTGTGTTTGTGTGTTCTTTTTCTTTAGAATTTTCAAATAAACTTGACGTGTTTTATGATTAATAGTGATGTTGTGCTTGTACTATTTTGGACACACTGTCCTCAGGCTCCAGCTTTATGTTGTATGTTGATCGTATTAAAACAAAGAAAACAATCTGAAGTTGTTGTTTTTAAGTTATATATACCATGATTTTTCCGGTCCGGCCCACTTGGGAATAGATTTTCCTCCATGTGGCCCCTGAGCTAAAATGAGTTTGACACCCCTGGTGTAGATAGTAAGTATAGACCGGAAGTAGAGGCCTGGGCGTTGTTGTTCACTAATTTACTCCAAGTAGGGAAAGGATGGTGGGGTTGAAAAGTAATAAAGGGGAATATATATATAAAAAATAAAAATAAACATGGGGGATTGGAAGTGATGCAGACAATTACATTGATATAAGATACAATCTCTCTGCAATATTAAGCTGATCCATTCCCCCCGAAAAAAAATAATATATATATATATATATAGGGATAAGGTAGTTAGGCGGGCTAATTTCAGATGGGCTGTGTACAGGTGCAGTGATCGGTAAGGTGCTCTGACAACTGAACATAATGTTGAAACATTATGGAGTCTTAAAGGAGGACTGTAGCATCTAATGATTAAACATTATGGAGTCTTAAAGGAGGACTGTAGCATCTAATGATTAAACATTATGGAGTCTTAAAGGAGGACTGTAGTATCTAATGATGAAACATAATGGAGTCTTAAAGGAGGACTTTCATCATTAGGTGCTACAGTCCTCCTTTAAGACTTTATAATGTTTCATCATTAGATGCTACAGTCCTCCTTTAAGACTCCATAATGTTTCATCATCCCATAATGTTTCATCATTAGATGCTACAGTCCCCCTTTAAGACTCCATGTTTCATCATTCCATAATGTTTCATCATTAGATGCTCCAGTCCTCCTTAGTATAAGTTATCATCCATAATGTTTCATCATTAGATGCTACAGTCTCCTTTAAGATCCATAATGTTTCATCATTAGATGCTACAGTCCTCCTTTAAGACTCCATAATGTTTCATCATTAGATGCTCAGTCCTCCTTTAAGACTCCATAATGTTCATCATTAGATACTACAGGTACAAAGGCAGAACACTCCACTTCCAATATAAGGGTTTGCTTCAAGTTCGCTCCTGTCTTCCCTTCTAGTACTATGTGGTTGTCTTCCATGTGGGAAAGGTGATTGCTGGTGGACACTCATAGACTCAGGGTTATGTAGGGTAACCTAAGTTCTATTTCAATGGCTCTTTCGGTCTCTCACTTTGGGGATATAGCGCTTCAGTATACTCTCCGATGCAAAGTCTATGAAGTCTAGCAGGATCATCCCCTAGAGATCCGACACTAACTACCGTATGTGCAGTGATGTCCAGTCGGTAGAACCTCATGAAGGTACATCACCACAACATGCTCCATTACAGATCTCTTGAACAGAGATGCCTTTGAAAAATGCCTAGGATGTAGCCACACCTCTGGTGGATTGAGCCATCAAGCCCTTAGTGGGGGATCACTGGGATAGGCAATGTAACATCCATCATGTTTTTAGGAAAAGGTTTTGTAAAACATTGTATCATCTTGAACATTTCTCTCTAAAGCTAACTTTCATCAAGACAGTCTTGTAAAGTTAGTGGGGGGGGGGGGGGGGGGGTGACTGGACAGGCAATGTAACATCCATAATGTTTTTAGGAAATGTTTTAGAGTTGTTTATGGCAACACTAGCTAGCGTGGAACCCCGTGTTATTGGCATATTCAACAGCGTTTAAGAAATATATTACCTTCAACAGTGTTATCTTGTGATCAAGCCATCAATGTTTTGTGATTATTGGTGTCGTAAAAATGTTAGCTAACGGGTTAGCAATTAGCATGTTTGACATGTCAGTGGAAATACTACTGTTATCAGCTTTTTGATAAAGCGGTTTAGCAAAAACAATACGTCCCGTATTATCGACATACGGTCCCCAGTTATTGGCCACCTTACTATTTTGTTCAATTACAAGATATATCCGTTTAATTTTGTTCAAAAAAGAGACACCAACCTTGCATGTGAAGTGTTTACTTCATAGTTGGTTAGCCTTCTGGTAAAAAATAATGACTTGCCTGTCAACTTTTCATTGTGTAGCCCGGTGCGCCCTCCTGTGGACTCTTAAAAAATGGTTATTCACCAACATTTTCAGTGTTGTAACCAAATAATGTCTCATCATTTGTTTTACAGATTAATCTTATGTTTTGAGAAAGTAGATAACAGTTGAATTCTAAAATATGAGTATTCATAATTTACATCAAATAAAACTTTAATTTCAGTTATGTGCATTGACATAAACAATGTGGTCCTCTGTAGCTCAGCTGGTAGAGCACGGCGCTTGTAACGCCAAGGTAGTGGGTTCGATCCCCGGGACCACCCATACACAAAAAAAATTATGCACGCATGACTGTAAGTCGCTTTGGATAAAAGCGTCTGCTAAATGGCATATTAAAACACTGTTGGAGTTTGTGTTGCAGAGGTGCACTTGGAAAGTAAAGGAAGAAATACAATAATATATATATTTTAGACATTTATTTTTTTGTACAAATAAATAATTTCATATGAACACAAACAAAACAAACAATTAAAATCTCCACCTCCATCCCTATATTGTCACAAAAATCACAATATAAATCCAGCTCCACTGCTACCTCTGGATCCCACAGCACACACCTGCAGTGGAACCAGTGCTGGCAGAAGTCACAGCACACCCATGGCACCTCGGATCTACACTCCTGAGGGGAGCTTGCAGGCGGATCAGGCCCCCGAGCGGGTGTTTCTTCTTTTATAAAAAATAAAATCATAATAAAAATGGATTATATATGGTTTTAAAAAATGTAGATAGAAGTCTTCAACAACAATATAATTGATAAACTGAGAGAGAGAGAAAACTGATGAAGTACCGAGAGTGGTGCCATGGGTGGAAGTGACAGAGTGACCGGTGGAGCTTTTCTCTTCCTTTCTGTGCTGCAGTTTGAGGAAAAAAAACAACGCTGACGATGGCTTGGGAGAACTGGAGTGTTGTATTTAATGGTGGGTTGAGGGCCAACGATGGGTGGCCGGGCGAGTAGGCAAGTGCTTCTTCTCAGCTGGGGACTCCGGCGGCTCCTACAGGTGTTGCACACTGGGCGGCACTGGCAGTGTATACAGCTGTCAGGAGCAGGGGTCCAGCAGAGAGGAGAGAGATGGCCGTCAATGGTCTATCCATGGCAGCCCTCTCCTGTTGCCCACTGTGATCTGAGGGCTGCCCGACGCTCTTTCTCCTCTGCCTCTGGTCGCTGGGGAGGAAGTTCTGATGGACGGCACAGTGCTGCTGATTCCAGGAGATGCGGTGGTGGGACCCGGTAGGGACCGAGACGGCATTAAACGGGACCCTTCAATGGCTGAAGGGTCAAAAGGGAAGAGGCCACACTTCTTAAACCCTTCCACCACATAGCGCATGTCCTTGCATCACTGGTACGGGTACATTTACATTTACGTCATTATCCAGAGCGACTTACAAATTGGTGCATTCACCTTATAGCCAGTGGGACAACCACTTTACAATTATTATTATTATTATTTAAAAAAATTTAGTGGGGTAAGGGGGGTGGGGGTAGAAGGATTACTTATCCTATCCCAGGTGTTCCTTAAAGAGGTGGGGGTAGCGGAATACTCTGGCAAATTCTGATTTGTTTACCATGTAGGAGTGGTCAAAATGGCTAAGGTCTCCAGCTACCTTGGAGAACTCAGCCTTTAAAAGGGCCAAAGTATGCCACGTCCAGCGGCTGCAGGACACGGGTGCAGTTTGGTGGAAGACAAAGAAGTATAACCCATGTGGCTCTTGTGCCCATCGAAGAGGAGAAGGAGAGGGCGCTCCTTCACTGCATGCTTAATGAAGTGCAGAAACCACTTCCTGAACAGGTCCCCGTCAATGTAGCCACTGCTAGCCAAGGCTTGGGAGGGGCCTCCCAGTGTGTAGTGGCCACCGGGGAAACACTTGGGGTAGATGATAAACGGGGGGGACGTCCTCCCCAGCTGCGTTGAAGCAGGCCAGCACTGTGATGTGCTCCTTGGTCCCCGGAGCCTGCTGGTACACGTGTTTTCGCAGCCCCGGGGAGCCAGCACTTTGTGCCTGCTCTGGTCGCTACGAAACCCAGACTCATCGCAGTTATAGATTTGTCTGGGTTTCTCCCTCAACCCACTCTCCTCCAAGTGCTTCTCATAAGAAGTGAAGAAGGTGTCCATCGTCGGACGTGTGGCACACTCAGCTCTCCCCCTGTCCAGGGTGTCCGGCCTCCTCATGCTCAGGTTCTTGTGCCTCCTCCAGAACATTTCCCACCACCTCTTCCCCAGTGGTGGGATTGTTTCCCCTGGGTGCCGAAACCTACAATAGAATAGAATATATAATTGTCCATCCAGGATGAAAATGTTTGTTTTGGCATCACCATACACATCCACATTTACATCACACACATTGAGAACAGTCAGTCCACCAATCTACAGTGGGGAGAACAAGTATTTGATACACTGCTGATTTTGCAGGTTTTCCTACTTACAAAGCATGTAGAGGTCTGTAATTTCTATCATAGGTACACTTCAACTGTGAGAGACGGAATCTAAAACAAAAATCCAGAAAATCACATTGTATGATTTTTAAGTAATTAATTTGCATTTTATTGCATGACATAAGTATTTGATACATCAGAAAAGCAGAACTTAATATTTGGTACAGAAACCTTTGTTTGCAATTACATTTACATTTTTAGTCATTTAGCAGACGCTCTTATCCAGAGCGACTTACATGAGCAATTAGGGTTAAGTGCCTTGCTTAAGGGCACATCGACAGATTTTTCACCTAGTCGGCTCGGGGATTAGAACCAGCGACCTTTCGGTTACTGGCACAACGCTCTTACCCACTAAGCTACCTGCCGCCCTACAGTGATCATACGGATTTTGGCCCACTCCTCCATACAGACCTTCTCCAGATCCTTCAGGTTTCGGGGCTGTCGCTGGGCAGTATGGACTTTCAGCTCCCTCCAAAGATTTTCTATTGGGTTCAGGTCTGGAGACTGGCTAGGCCACTCCAGGACCTTGAGATACTTCTTACGGAGCCACTCCTTAGTTGCCCTGGCTGTGTGTTTCGGGTCGTTGTCATGCTGGAAGGCCCAGCCACGACCCATCTTCAATGTTCTAAACTGAGGGAAGGAGGTTGTTGGCCAAGATCTCGCGATACATGGCCCCATCCATCCTCCCCTCAATGCGGTGCAGTCGTCCTGTCCCCTTTGCAGAAAAGCATCCCCAAAGAATGATGTTTTCACCTCCATGCTTCACGGTTGGGATGGTGTTCTTGGGGTTGTACTCATCCTTCTTCTTCCTCCAAACACGGCGAGTGGAGTTTAGACCAAAAAGCTCTATTTTTGTCTCATCAGACCACATGACCTTCTCCCATTCCTCCTCTGGATCATCCAGATGGTCATTGGCAAACTTCAGACGGGCCTGGACATGCGCTGGCTTGAGCAGGGGGATCTTGCGTGTGCTGCAGGATTTTAATCCATGACGGCGTAGTGTGTTACTAATGGTTTTCTTTGAGACTGTGGTCCCAGCTCTCTTCAGGTCATTGACCAGGTCCTGCCGTGTAGTTCTGGGCTGATCCCTCACCTTCCTCATGATCATTGATGCCCCACGAGGTGAGATCTTGCATGGAGCCCCAGACCGAGGGTGATTGACCGTCATCTTGAACTTCTTCCATTTTCTAATAATTGCGCCAACAGTTGATGCCTTCTCACCAAGCTGCTTGCCTATTGTCCTGTAGCCCATCCCAACCTTGTGCAGGTCTACAATTTTATCCCTGATGTCTTTACACAGCTCTCTGGTCTTGGCCATTGTGAAGAGGTTGGAGTCTGTTTGATTGAGTGTGTGGACAGGTGTCTTTTATACAGGTAACGAGTTCAAACAGGTGCAGTTAATACAGGTAATGAGTGGAGAACAGGAGGGCTTCTTAAAGAAAAACTAACAGGTCTGTGAGAGCCGGAATTCTTACTGGTTGGTAGGTGATCAAATACTTATGTCATGCAATAAAATCCAAATTAATTACTTAAAAATCATACAATGTGATTTTCTGGATTTTTGTTTTAGATTCCGTCTCTCACAGTTGAAGTGTACCTATCATACAAATTACAGACCTCTACATGCTTTGTAAGTAGGAAAACCTGCAAAATCGGCAGTGTATCAAATACTTGTTCTCATCACTGTACATAAACACATAGAACACCAAATACCTGCTTATTTTGTCAACGTATTTCATCAGCCTCTGTCTGGTGAAGGTGAACCCATGGCTGGAACAGTAGATGCAGTACTGCACCAGAGAATTTTCAACCATTGGTCACGCGGCCGCTCAGCCTGTCCGCCAGGGTCTGCCGAGGTACACCATGCACCTTGGTAGATAAGAAAATAAAACTGTTACTAGCAGATAAAATTCACATACACGTGGTAATCTCCTAAAAACAAAAGATGCCTAACCTTGGCAGCCTGGCGGATAGCCATCCCTGCCCCGCAGTCCTCCATGGCATGGAACATGTCCACCTCACTCCACTGCTTCCTCTTGACTTTCTCCATGCTGTGGTGTTAATACATGTAGCTAAATAACTTGGCATACTATACACATTTTAGACAGATAACTCAATCTGAATATGTATAAACATTTACATTTCAGAGCTAAGGCATTGAAAGGTGATGAAAGTTTTCACATTAACTGAAAGTGTACCCACGTTTTTTGTTTGATGTTATCTGTAATGAAAATGAGTGTCCCAATTAGTTTAATATTGATGCATACATTGTAAAATTTGACTAAATACTGCCTCTATGTAGCTGTTGTAAGATGAAACATAGCCAACAGTGATAGGTGTCAAAAGGTTCATGGTTCAAAGTTCCAAATACATTTTTGCAGATTGTGCAAAACGCCTCCGTCAGAGGACTCCAATTTTGATACGATAAAGCTTGACAACATTCAGCTGTTTTCGTGATATGTATTATCTAACGCACACAATTTCTTTCCTTTTTGCTGTCTTAGCAGTTCTATCAACATTTAGCAACTAAGCTAGTAACATTAGAAAATCCGTTAGCTATATTTCAGAGGTAAAAAGCTCTCAATGAAAATCGGTGGTCAGCTAGCTAGAAGGGTGTCGTTAGTCGCAAAACTTACCGTTCTTTTCCAGTCCGTTTAAATGTCGAGCTCGAGGTGATTTAGTCCTCCAACCGCTAGAGTGTGCGAAGTTAGGGGGTGTCCGATGTTGGGGGAAAATTAGCTAATGTTTTTAGGAAATGTTTTTGTAAAACATGCACCTTATATTGGATCATCTTGAGAGCAAACAAAGGGACATATTTGTTTCTGACCATCTGTTAAATACACACCACTTATTGTGGTATAGTGAGTGTCTGGCTCTAGCACTCTGACTAGTAGCACAACTTTCAGCATTAGATCACATTAATATTCATCCTCTCACTGGCCACAACACATCTCATTTTAGATATTAGATAGTCATGTTGGCAATAGAATAAGATTTTCCAAATGATGCCCACTTGATCCAGATCTAGGTTTGTAATAAACAACAACAGTAATTGTGTGATGGTGGGGACACAGGAAAGGTCAACCTGAACATGTGTAACGGTGAAAAGAACGTGCCGTAAGCTCGCTCCACAGCTAGCTTGAAACGTCACAGATGGAGCTATCCAACTGGTACCTTTAGCTTGAAACGTCACACATGGAGCTATCCAACTGGTACCTTTAGCTTGAAACGTCACACATGGAGCTATCCAACTGGTACCTTTAGCTTGAAACGTCACACATGGAGCTATCCAACTGGTACCTTTAGCTTGAAATGCCACAGATGGAGCTATCCAACTGGTACCTTTAGCTTGAAACGTCACAGATGGAGCTATCCAACTGGTACCTTTAGCTTGAAACGTCACAGATGGAGCTATCCAACTGGTACCTTTAGCTTGAAACGTCACAGATGGAGCTATCCAACTGGTACCTTTAGCTTGAAACGTCACAGATGGAGCTATCCAACTGGTACCTTTAGCTTGAAACGTCACACATGGAGCTATCCAACTGGTACCTTTAGCTTGAAACGTCACACATGGAGCTATCCAACTGGTACCTTTAGCTTGAAACGTCACAGATGGAGCTATCCAACTGGTACCTTTAGCTTGAAACGTCACAGATGGAGCTATCCAACTGGTACCTTTAGCTTGAAACGTCACAGATGGAGCTATCCAACTGGTACCTTTAGCTTGAAACGTCACACATGGAGCTATCCAACTGGTACCTTTTGTATAGCTCAATCGGTTCATTGTCAAGGAGAGCGGTCACGTGTGTTGAGAAGCAGAGGATCACTGGTTTGAGCCCGGTATGGGGACAGGAACAGAGGAGGAAACTAAACTGTTAGGACCACACTGACATCAGTCACACATGAACAAATAAAGTTAGGCATTTCCAAATTAAACCACGTTTAAGGTCCATATGTTGGAGTTCAGGTTTTATTTGACCTGTTAAAGTAGGAAATTGCATGAATTTTGTCCATTACAGAGAAGGAGGCCAAGTGTCACAAAAAATGCTTTTCATTCAATCATATTTCATTACTTTTAGAAAAGGCTTACGGACCTTGTTTTGAAAATATACAGTGGGGAAACAAAGTATTTAGTCAGCCACCAATTGTGCAAGTTCTCCCACTTAAAAAGATGAGAGGACTGTCATTTTCATCATAGGTACACGTCAACTATGACAGACAAATTGAGGGGAAAAAAATCCAGAAAATCACATTGTAGGATTTTTTATGAATTTATTTGCAAAATATGGTGGAAAATAAGTATTTGGTCACCTACAAACAAGCAAGATTTCTGGCTCTCACAGACCTGTAACTTCTTCTTTAAGAGGCTCCTCTGTCCTCCACTCGTTACCTGTATTAATGGCACCTGTTTGAACATGTTATCAGTATAAAAGACACCTGTCCACAACCTCAAACAGTCACACTCCAAACTCCACCATGGCCAAGACCAAAGAGCTGTCAAAGGACACCAGAAACAAAATTGTAGACCTGCACCAGGCTGGGAAGACTGAATCTGCAATAGGTAAGCAGCTTGGTTTGAAGAAATCAACTGTGGGAGCAATTATTAGGAAATGGAAGACATACAAGACCACTGATAATCTCCCTCGATCTGGGGCTCCACGCAAGATCTCACCCCGTGGGGTCAAAATGATCACAAGAACGGTGAGCAAAAATCCCAGAACCACACAGGGGGACCTAGTGAATGACCTGCAGAGAGCTGGGACCAAAGTAACAAAGCCTACCATCAGTAATACACTACGCCGCCAGGGACTCAAATCCTGCAGTGCGAGACGTATCCCCCTGCTTAAGCCAGTACATATCCAGGCCCGTCTGAAGTTTGCTAGAGTGCATTTGGATGATCCAGAAGAGGATTGGGAGAATGTCATATGGTCCGATGAAACCAAAATATAACTTTTTGGTAAAAACTCAACTCGTCGTGTTTGGAGGACAAAGAATGCTGAGTTGCATCCAAAGAACACCATACCTACTGTGAAGCATGGGGGTGGAAACATCATGCTTTGGGGCTGTTTTTCTGCAAAGGGACCAGGACGACTGATCCGTGTAAAGGAAAGAATGAATGGGGCCATGTATCGTGAGATTTTGAGTGAAAACCTCCTTCCATCAGCAAGGGCATTGAAGATGAAACGTGGCTGGGTCTTTCAGCATGACAATGATCCCAAACACACTGCCCGGGCAACGAAGGAGTGGCTTCGTAAGAAGCATTTCAAGGTCCTGGAGTGGCCTAGCCAGTGTCCAGATCTCAACCCCATAGAAAATCTTCGGAGGGAGTTGAAAGTCCGTGTTGCCCAGCGACAGCCCCAAAACATCACTGCTCTAGAGGAGATCTGCATGGAGGAATGGGCCAAAATACCAGCAACAGTGTGTGAAAACCTTGTGAAGACTTACAGAAAACGTTTGACCTGTGTCATTGCCAACAAAGGGTATATAACAAAGTATTGAGAAACTTTTGTTATTGACCAAATACTTATTTTCCACCATAATTTGCAAATAAATTCATTAAAAATCCTACAATGTGGATTTTCTAGAATTTTTTTTCTCATTTTGTCTGTCATAGTTGACGTGTACCTATGATGAAAATTACAGGCCTCTCTCATCTTTTTAAGTGGGAGAACATGAACAGTTGGTGGCTGACTAAATACTTTTTTCCCCCACTGTATATATTTACAATTTTGAACCAATTCTGTAGATCAGATGTTAATGAAGCAATACAGACCATATTGAAGTGTCTTGAGTTTGGTTTTGCCTGTTCTACAGTATTGTAAAGTTAGTGGGGGGTGACTGGGACAGGCAATGTAACATCCATAATGTTTTTAGGAAATGTTTTTGTAAAACATGCACCTTATATTGGATCATCTTGAAACTTTCTCTCTAAATCTAACTTTCATCAAGGTTTTATATAGTCTATTAGTTTCTCTCTTTTCATTGGCAGAATCCTTTTTCAGTGTTAAGATACTCATAACATCCATATCCACCAGCCTATCTTCATGTCAACTAACAGAACTCTGCTGGTTGTCCTGGTAACAGATACCAGTCTATCTTCATGTCAACTAACAGAACTCTGCTGGTTGTCCTGGTAACAGATACCAGTCTATCTTCATGTCAACTAACAGAACTCTGCTGGTTGTCCTGGTAACAGATACCAGTGGGCAGATCTATTTTATTTGTTCAAACTAAATGACAGCACTTACTTTGATGAGTCAAATCTGCTCCTTTCTTCTCTTCTCCTCCTCTCACAGTTCCACTCAGCCCCGTTGTTTTCCTGCAGTCCACCAGCCGCACAGACAACCTCTTCAGACCCAGCAGTAAGGTGCTACTGGGAGAGGTACGACACGGGGACTCTGGGAGGGAGGAAGGGCTAGCGTTGTCCTGGTAACCATATAGAGGGGACACAGACACATATCATTATGGATGCTGATGTCACTGTTGTCATAAAGTGCTTTACAGAAACCCAGACCCCGATAGAGCAAGCTAAATGCTAGACCAGACCAAGCTGTACCATCTGGTGTTCTGATCTGGAGAGACTCTTCTCTGCCTCGTCAGCATCAGGATGTTGTTGAGGCTCCACAAAGGATCCATGATAGTCATGTCTGTCTCCTGTGTGAACGAGAACATCAAACAGATGGTAAACTTATGATCTATTACAATCATAGAGTCTTACAAGAGGCATGAATGTGTCTAAAAAGGGCCTAAAATGGCCACATTCATCATGATTTTATAAAATATTGTTTGATGCAAATGTAAAAGGGTCTTTCCACGAAATGGGTGCTCTTTGATATTTTAAATAGAAATTATGCACAAACATTTTATTTTAAAAGCCTGTTATATTAGATGAAGTGCACTTTAATGTAGACCACATGGAGAATTCAATAAATCTAATTTAAAAAGTCCAAAAAATATATGTACCAATGGCATATTGCCCCTTAAACAATACCTACAGTACTGAACAACATATTGAAGTGTAGAACTTCAGAAGAAAGACCATTTAAAACCATACATTAGTTCAAGAACTGCATAGTTTGTGCCCCTGTTTTAAAGACAGTACTCACTGGTGTTAATCTGATATTCGGTCTCCTCCTCCTTTTTCACTCCCAAAACGTCTTCCTCCTCTTTTATTGAGATAGCCTCCTCCTCTTCTTCTACTACTACTACTACTACAAAAGGTTCTTCCTCTTCTTTCACTACACTCTCTTCTTCTTTCAATGTGATAGCCTCCTCTTCCTCCTTTATCATTATTAAAGCTTCTTCCTCTTCTTTCACTGTAACATCCTCCTCTTCTTCTTTCAATGTGATAGCCTCCTCTTCCTCCTTTTTCATTCTGAAAGCTTCTTCCTCTCCTTTCACCAGAGCTTCTTTCTCCGTCTAGTTTAGTGAGCTCAAGCTCCGGGCGATTAACCTAGTGCAGTATCAATTTAACACATTTGATAATTTAACAAGCAAATTACGTTTAAATGAACTAGTAGACACGTAAACATAATTATGTGCTAAACACTAAGATTAAATACACAAGATTGGTCTAAAGAGCTTCAATGTTTCGGTTTTATGTTCGCTAGCAAGCTACCGAGGTTGTTCAAAACACTAAAATGAATATACACAAGATTGGTCTTAAGAGCGTCAATATTTCGGTTTTATGTTTGCTAGCAAGCTACGGTTAAATCAGTAGCCTTTTGTCGCTGTTGAAGAAGACTCTGGTCCCGTCCACTAGATTATACGCAAGAAGCATCACCAGAAAGACGCACATCGCCATCTGTTGACTGGAGTGGGTAACGCAGATTGGAAAAAATATCCATTACATTAACATTTTAGTCATTTAGCAGACGCTCTTATCCAGAGCGACTTACATGAGCAATTAGGTTTAAGTGCCTTGCTTAAGGGCACATCGACAGATTTTTCACCTAATTGGCTCGGGGATTAGAACCAGCGACCTTTCGGTTACTGGCACAACGCTCTTGCCCACTAAGCTACCAGCCGCCCATTACATTGTGTATTCTGGCCAGAGGTGGGTAGTAACGAGTTACATTTACTCCGTTACATTTACTTGAGTAAGTTTTTGAAAAAATTATACTTCTAGGAGTAGTTTTAAATCACTATACTTTTTACTTTTACTTGAGTAGATTTGTGAAGAAGAAACTGTACTCTTACTCCGCTACATTAGGCTACAATGAGGTCGTTACTTTTGTTTTTACCTCTTTGGTATTCTACGCGTCATTGTCTTTATCCCCCCGCATATGCCTTATTTTAATGTTTTATTTTGACAGAGAGAGAGAGACTTCCGCTGAGGCTCTACCACGTGACTGTGTTTCACCAATCAAACGTAGTT
Source organism: Coregonus sp. 'balchen' (assembly GCA_902810595.1). Classification (NCBI taxonomy): domain Eukaryota; kingdom Metazoa; phylum Chordata; class Actinopteri; order Salmoniformes; family Salmonidae; genus Coregonus; species Coregonus sp. 'balchen'. The sequence continues at coordinate 3,104,271 of LR778290.1, read as the reverse complement.
GTGCAGTCTCGTCACTTTACCATACTCAATCTCAGCGGCGGGACGGGTTGGCTTTACAGTCATAGCAACACAAAAATGTCAGAATTAGCCGTCGGCAATGCAGACACAGACGAGGAGGAACACCCGCACCCCTGGCCTCATATTGAAAGCATGTTTACCTTAGTAAAAGTGCGAAAGAACAGCTACATTATGCGGTGTCTTCTGTGTCTACCAAAACAAACGGACATTTCAGCATTCAAGAACTCAACATCTAACTTGAGGAAACATGTAGCGGTAAGTTTCCTAAATTCGTTTTTTTTTGCTGTGGATAGGCGAATGTTTGTCTTTTAGGTTACATATGTTTTAAACATTTTCTATATATATATATCCACATTTGATGTGATAATAAGTCTCTTTTAATGTCTTGATCTCCCTGTAGCCTCACAGATTTTTTTTTTGTCCACAGAGGATTCACCCCAACAAACTGGCAAAGTACACAGACTTACTAGAGAACCACAGAAAGCGTAAGGCCTCCTCTTCCAGTGATACTCTTGTGAAAAATGCAAAAATCACAGCCTTTGCTGCCCCAGGGCGGGTAACACAAGCAACGCTTGACAAGCTGATGCTAAATGTTGTATGTGAGGCCAACCAACCATTTTCTGTGGTTGAGACGTCATCCTTCAATACTTTGATAGAAACCTTGCAACCTCATACAGTAATGACAAGGAAAACGTTATGCACAAGAATACAAGAAGCTGCAAAACACAAGAAGAGCATAATCATCAAAAAGCTGAGTGCTGTGAACTATGTTGCTAACGTAGCTACTTAGGTGTCACCTGTCACTGGATAGACAACACCTCACTGGAGAGGCACTCCACATTGGCTTGTAGACCTGTCAAAGGCTCGCACACATTTGATGTCCTTGCTGCTGCATTAGAGGAAATACATTCTGAGTACCACATCAGGGAAAAAGTGACCAGGACGACAACAGACAGTGGCTCAAACTTCCTTTCGATTATATGGTGAGGAGGAAGCCATCAATGTACAAGAGGAGAGTGACTCCACCCTTGATGATGCAACAGAAGATCAGAGTGAGTCAGAGGTGGAGTATCAAGATGTCTGCAATTCTGGATGACAACACAGGCCTTGAGTACCAACTTCCAAGGCACCAAAAGTGTGCATGCCATCTCCTCAATCTTATATCCACAGTTGATGCCACTGCTGCAGGAGGAGCTGCAAACGAAACCTACAAGAGGCTGTCTCGGTCTGCTTTTGCAAAATGTCATGCTCTTTGGAATAAAACCAGCAGGTCAACCATGGCTCATGAAACAGTGGAACGTGAATGCAAGCTGCAGTTTCTCCGACCCAATCAGACACGCTGGAGCTCCCTGTTCCTCGCTGTAGAAAGGATTGTGCGCATTCACCGAGAGCAAGGAGAACAAGCAATTCGCAATGTCTGCACAGCATTAAAGATAAAGATGTAAGTTGACAAAATGTATATTTTGTTTTTAAAGAATAATAAAAGTAAATAAGCCTTGCTGATTAATGGGTGAATCCACTTGTCTCAAGTAACTAAGTTTTATTTGCATGGTGGTGTGACAATTGTGGATGACTTGAATGAAATATATATATATATATTTTGTATTTAACATGTACAATGCATAATAAAGACATTGTACCAGAAATAGCTATAAGTAATTGTTTTATCGTTACATCTTTTATAGGTTCAATCCAGCTGAAAATGGGTTTTTGGTCGAGTATGCTGCTGTGATGAAGCCTGTTGCCATGGCCCTTAATATCCTCCAAGGGGAATCATCTGTGCATATGGGCCTCCTGCTGCCAACACTTTACCAGTTGCGGGACAAGCTGAAGAAGTTGGAGTCAACTTGCAAAATGTGTACACCTCTTGTTCACGCCCTGCAGCAAGGGATCCAGAAACGTTTTGGAGACGTCATGAAAGAGCCTGAGCTGATTGCAGCAGCAATACTCATACCAAGATTCAGAACATCCTGGACCACAGAGGAGAACATCTTAAATGCTGATAAATATACTTGTTTATCAATTCAAATGTGAACCAGTAGACATTGACCTATATAACTCTGTATAATGTTACTGTCATTTAGGATTATAGTGTGTCAGTGACAAACCACAGGGTGGCAATATAGTTAGTGTGACTTTTTTTTGCTGACTTTTCTTGTTAGATATTGGAACTGGAAGTAAACATAATGCCCGATCTACAACTACATCACTCTCCTCTAATGCCTTTTAGAGAACATGCATTCAGCTTAATTTGTGTTCTGGGATACTAGGCCTGCAATATTGTTTTATTTGGCCATCTATCATGGACTGGTGCTTTTTCAGTTGATGTGTACTGCTGCTCTTTTCCTCTGCTCAGTGAGATGTGCAGTGTGGCCTAATCACAGATCAGAGTATTCATTTCTAGGCACACAGAAAAAGGGCTGTTGCTTGCCATGCAATACAAAGGTACTGAGTAGGCCTAATCAACACCTATTGATTATTTTACGTTGACCGCTTCCTTCTGGTGTGCAGTTTTCTGTTCAGCATGCCTGGTATGAAATGTTTGTGTGTTTCCTTCTGTTGTTCTGTCACTGTGGAGACACACACACACAGTTTATGAGAGTTTATGGGCTGCCTCGTTCTAGTTCTGCCTGGTAAAAAAAAGTATAAAGGTTTGGAAATTTGTGTTACTTGTGCTTATTTATTTTTTATTTTTTATTTTTTTATTTTTTTATACTTGAATTTACCTGAATTATTTTAATTTAAGCTATTTTGTAATTCATTAAAGATGATTATTTTTTATTTTTGTCTGTCTGATTGTTGTCTTGTGTTAAAAAATAAATCAGACGTTACTCAACAGTTACTCAGTACTTGAGTAGTTTTTTCACCAAGTACTTTTTTACTCTTACTCAAGTCATTATTTGGATGACTACTTTTTACTTTTACTTGAGTCATATTATTCTGAAGTAACAGTACTTTTACTTGAGTACAATTTTTGGCTACTCTACCCACCTCTGATTCTGGCAAACAATGTCATAAGAAATAATTTAAAAACAACCAAATGTTATGTTTTCTCTTACTTCTTACAGCCAATACTTTCTTCCAGGGCTGACCTGGCCATTAGGCAGGATTAGGTGACAGATTGACGAGGCTGGCATATTCTGAGCTAAATTGACCAAGGCTCATCCTTAACAACACATAACACCTCACATAATTCTGCCCAAAAATGATGAAAACTTATCTCACCCAGTGGCATATGGGCTATTTAGGTGAGTGTTGATGTTGCCACATGAAGCAATGCCCACTTACCCAAAGGTAACGTGGACAGATCAATCAATCAATCAAATGTGATTTATAAAGCCCTTTTTACATCAGCAGATGTCACAAAGTGCTATCCAGAAACCAAGCCTAAAACCCCAAACAGCAAGCAATGCAGATGTAGAAGCATGGTGGCTAGGAAAAACTACCTAGAAAGGCAGAAACCTGGGAAGAAACCTAGAGAGGAACCAGGCTCTGAGGGGTGTAACAGGACATGCCCATTAAGGCCAGATTTTTCTCCAAGATGTTCAAACGTTCATAAATGACCAGCAGGGTCAAATAATAATCACAGTAGTTGTAGATGTTGAAACAGGTCAGTACATCAGGAGTAAACATCACTTGGCTTTTCATAGCCGGGCATTTAGAGCTTGAAATAGCAGGTGCGGTAGAGAGAGAGAGAGTTGAAAACAGCAGGTCTGGGACAAGGTAGCACGTCCGGTGAACAGGTCAGGGTTCCATAGCCGCAGGCAGAAGAGTGGAAACTGGAGCAGCAGCACGACCAGGTGGACTGGGGACAGCAAGGAGTCATCAGGCCAGGTAGTCCTGAGGCATGGTCCTAGGGCTCAGGTCCTCTGGGAGGGGAGGGAGAGAGGGACTCTCCCTGTGTAGAGCACATGCCCCTTAGCCCTTCCAGTCTCTATAGTGACCTTTTCAGTGGTGGTATCATTTGTATTCATTTTTTTGTCTTAGTTGTTCTGAACCCACTGCAAGTGTTTGTTAAATCTGCCTAAGTGATTTGTATTTTCCTTCAAATTCCTGAAGTGGAAACAGCGCTGAAATGCCCCTGTCTGAGTGTGAGCGTTTATCTACCACTATGTGTAGCCGTTAGCGATGATGCTAATGACAACCATCCTCTGATTGATGGAAAGGGTTTCCCAAAAACCTTGTTAACTACAAAGTAGTCTGTGCCTACCTGGCAGAATGATGTCATGATTATTTGCATCAATCCAGTTGTGATTTGTTCAGCAAACTCTGCAATCACGTGTGCAACAGAGACACCACTAACCAAGCAAGGCTCTTGCTGGTGCCGCTTGAATTAAAGGGTATCTACACCCAAAAATGAAGATGTCAAAAGTGGTCTCCTGATGTGGTTTAAGTATTGTTGTGGACTCAGAATGTTTGTTGTTTTTCTATTAACCGTGTGATTTTGAGAGCGAAAAACAGAAAACCAGGGACAAATCAGAAACCTGGAAAAACGACACAGAGAAAAACGTTAAAAGAAAACAACGTAATTAGGTAAAACATTTAACAGATTTGATAGGGCCCTAAATATTCTATCCATTTTCTCTCATTACTGGATTATCTAGGGATAGTGTAGAGTAACAGCTGCATCCCTGCAGTGACCTTTAACCTCCCTGCCCCTCAATACTTCTTCCACTGGATCAAAGCTTCAGCCAGGTAGGATACATGATAGTGGCAACACATGGAGCTGGGTTGGATATAGTCATGGTAGGATACATGATAGTGGCAACACATGGAGTAGGGTTGGATATAGTCATGGTAGGATACATGATAGTGTCAACACATGGAGTTGGGTTGGATATAGTCATGGTAGGATACATGATAGTGGCACACATGGAGCTGGGTTGGATATAGTCATGGTAGGATACTGATAGTGTCAACACATGGAGCTGGGTTGGATATAGTCATGGTAGGATACATGATAGTGGAACAACTAAATGGGCTGGGGTTTGGATATAGTCATGGTAGGAGGTACATGATAGTGGCAACACATGGAGCCTGGGGTTGGAGATTAGTAATTGGTAGGATACCATGATAGTGGCAACACATGGAGTTTGGGTTGGATATAGTCATGGTAAAGTGGATCCAAGGGTTAGGGTGGATACCAGCATGGGAGAATGAGTGGGTTTGGGTGGATAGTCATGGTAGGATACATGATATGGGAACCCCATGGAGTTGGGGGGTTGGGAAAAATAGTTTTGGGTAGTTAAAACCTGATAGGGCAACAATGGAGTTGGGGGTTTGGGTATAGTCATGGTAGGGAATTAAAAAATTTTAAAAGTTGGGGCAAACAAAAATGGAGTTGG
>LR778290.1:3062387-3098808 GCA_902810595.1 Coregonus sp. 'balchen' | reverse complement strand
ATAGGAAGGTAAATAAGGACCTTAACACTCAATCTGTGTAAAAACAGTAGGGCTGGAAACAATTTAACCGTTCAAATTGATAGGTATTTAAAGTTCATAAAAACAATATGCATTTGATTATAGGGAACCGTACAGCCACCATTTTAGGGGGAAAAACACTTTATTAGGGTTTAAGATGGGGACGTTTCTCTCATATGGAGAGATAATTATGGAGAATACGTATTGTTATCAGGACCAGGAAGTAGCAGGAGGTATAGTTTGGAATGGGTTCGGAGTGACGGTTCACTTTGTGCGTAATGATTATAGAGAAAGGATAGGGGAGGAATATATGGTATTATTTATGGCAAGCATTAGGAATTTGTTTCGGTTCGGAATGATTGGTTTAAAGGGCAATGTCATTCATAAAGTAGTACACTTAATAAGGGAAGATTTGATAGTCTGTAGCGTTTTGTTACAGTATGAGGGAGTTCCCGGAGGAGTAGAACTGAATGGACAGTAGTCACTCCAACAGTGGGGGGGGCAATAAACACTAGGATATTGGGTGATTTCCTTAGAAGGAATTAAGGGTTTTTAATTCATCAAATACATCAACTACTTAAGGGTAAACTTTGGAAGAGTATTTAATGGTTACTATGGCAACTAGCAACTATGAGTATGATACTGACAACAATTGTTCTGAAATTGAAGGAGGCAGAAGAGAGAGACGCAGGGGTTTAGGTTATAACGATAGGAGTTTGAAAAAAGGAGACCGATATTAATAGAAACAATTATAGATAATCTTGAAATGGAGAGAAGAGAGATTCGTCATGGAAGCTGCAGGATGAGGTATTTTGATTTTGATGGACAGAGGGGGGGGGCTGGGGGGGGATCTGACAGTGCTGCTCGTCCTCTGTTAGTGAACTTAGAGATAGATTAACTTCATTCTTGTAGGGTCATTTGAGGATCTTGAGGGTTGATGGTTGTTGGGGATTGCAAGCCCAAGAGTGTTAGACGGCTGCGCGGGCCTATGAGGGATGTGGGTAAATGTTAGGATTTGCATGGAGGTCGGTATCGGCAAACAGTCATTTTGACCGATTAAAATAATGTAGTTGTCAGACCAGTAGGGTTTTAAGTGTTCTTGGGTGAAGGGATTACCCTATGGGAATTGTTAGATGGAAAGGAAAATCAGATAACAACGGAACCCTGAAGTATTCAGGTGAAATATTGAGGGCTAAAAATTGTGTTTGTTCTAAATAAAACATATGAGGTAAGGGGTATGTGTTATGGAAAGATCAGATTGGGATGTTAGATGATAACTTTGGATAAGCATGACCTTAAGGGTAGTAATGACAAATAATAGGTTACTTTTTATATATCGGGTAGTAAGAAGAGCAGGACTTTTGATGGTTAAACGATTAGCTTTTGACTGACAATGTGACTATGGGAATTTTAGAGGATAAGGGGAAATTATGATAGAGTATATTCTTACCCTATGGGGATAGGATGTTGTTACAGGTCAACGTTTGAAGCTTCCATATGAGGTTTTACCATTTATAAGAGGGGATAGCATTGGACACAGCTAAATCTAGGGTTAAAAGGGTGACATTACATTTACATTTTGGTCATTTAGCAGACACATGGCGACATGTCATAGTCTTCAAGCCTATCATTGAAGAATAAGTTTAAGGGAGAAGGGGGGGAACTTCATTCATGGTATGGTGTAACATTTGGGAAGATAATATTGATAAATTATTGTATTACTGTGAGTCCAGATAGTTCAGATAATATCACTGGGGTTATGGATGCATTGTAAGGGATGCATTTGAAAGGATTTGGTTGCAAGATCAATTAGGCCAGTAGGGGCAGTGATGGGTCAGATTCTGGTTTAAGCTTGGATAACACTGTGTGATGTGTGTACTGACTTTGAGAAAGTTATGAGATTGAGATAGGTTGGAGAAGTGGTGTCCTGGGAGACAACACTCAGATGCCGGTGTGGACTGTTCCTGATCTGGATAAAGATGGACAAGTGGAACTGAGGGATAAATATCATTTTGGATTATTTGATGATTTTTCAAATTGTTTTTTCAATATTAGTATAATTTTTAGTATGATTTATGAATCAAAGGGGGGAATGGATAATGTGATTCATGCATCATTTATGTATCATTTTTTAAATTCTTAGGTGAAATGGAGGGTTAATTTGAAAGTGGTTGTTTTGCAAAGGATACTGTTTGGTCGTTTATTTTCTTGTCATTCCAGAAGCATGTGGAGATTGGAATACTCAAACAAAGACAATATGACTGGAGGAGATGAAACAAGGAGGGTGTGGCTGATTCCATCATCAACAAGAACAGTCCATTGGAAGGAGACACTACAGGGAGATGAAGTGTAGTGGACTACATTCCAGTGTCTGCAATGAAATATAGACATGTGTAATACATAATTGTGTCATATTCTTAGGTATTGATTTTAGTAGAATTATGTTTGATGTTATTGAATGCAGATGAGGATCGTAGATGCTTTTGTTTATTTCGATGGGGTTAGGGACAGAGGGTTACGCAGGGAGAGATTCCCTTTCAGGTCCTATGGGTTGACCAGCCTGAGAGTGGATATTTATGGATAGGATTTTGTTTACATGGGTATTTAATTACATCATAGTTTCAAATGCATTTACATGAGTTATGAGGTTATCTGGAGTACCGACGGTGGTTGCCTGGGGCAGAGGGACGGTGAGAGAATTTTACTGTCTTGATTGATATGGATGGATGGCTGCTGGACAGTTTTTCGCTCTCACCACTCCATAGATATTTATTCATAATTCATAGTAATGTGTTTCATACTTCATAAACAGTTGTTCATATGTCATAGTAATGTATTTACACTCCATAGGGATTTGCTTCATGGGTCATAGTAATGTATTCACCACTTCATAAACAGGTATTTCATAGAAAGGTATTTACACTCTAGAGGAGAATGTTTTTGGGTTTAAGGTTAAGAATATTCAATGAGATAAATGGTTAATAGTCATAATCTTATTCTGTTTGTTTTCGAGACGTTTATTTCGTCTCGAAAGGGGGGAATATCGTATCTGAAGATTATGCCTTTGTTAAATGTTTTTCATGACGAAATGGAATGTTGGTTGTTAGTATAATGTAACATATAATAGACAGGAAGTGTATTGTAAACTGGCCAGCAGAGGGAGCCATCTTGTTGCATTGGTTATAAATAGGGGTACACGAAGAAGATAGGTCAGAGCAGACATGAAAATTGGACGACACTGCTCTCCGGACAAACGCGTGTCTGTAAACTCATGCTGAAGCTTGTGATCTGAATAAACCTTATGATCAATGTTCAGTATGAGCAGACTTCTTTTGTTGACAGCGATAATGGCCACCATTCATCATATACGACATGCCAAATAATACTGTCAGCGCGCCCTCGAAACATTAGCTTACTAGGGATTGTTTCATTATTCAGTGTACTATCTATAGCTACTGTGCCTTCAGAATGGATCCATACCCCTTGACTTATTCCACATTTTGTTGTGTCTCTCCCAGCTTGGATAGAACACTGTTGTGCATAAATATTGTAGCTCCTCCAGTGACAGGCATGAGGCAAGAGGTCTTGATTTGAATACAGGGCTTTAATGCTGGTCAACCCGTGAGGAATGGTTTAAAGAAAGAAAAAATACATTAACAAAATAATGCCATATGCATGTCTCACACATCTGGCCGTTATAATCAAGCTCATACAGCTAGACACTTTATGTATATTTTACACCAAAAAATGACGCACGTAAACACAAACACCCTCATAGCAAAATAAATAGTCAACAAACCTCATTGCTACCACATCCTTTTAAATGTCCTTTATCTTCTTCTGTATACTTTCTTTGTAAGTATGCACTTAAACACGATAACAGTGGGAAAACTTTACCGCTTTTTTGCGGTAAAGTTTTCTCGGTGCGTCGCTAAAGGCACTCGGGTGACAACACTCGGGCGGAACCAATAATTAGTTCCGTCTTGCTGGTAAACGTACAATTCAGAAGAAATTAAATAATAAAAAGTACAAATACATGAAATAAACTAAAGTGCTAATACATGAAATAAACTGGCGACAGAGGCAGTTACACTCCCACCAAATCACAAGTGATTTCTTAAAACTTGGAGACAAACCTACTGCATGAATAAATTAAATGAAACTCTGTCCTAATAAACAACTAATAAACTGTGTGTGAGTGTGTGTGATAGAACCATCAGTCTGCTTCTAGCAATGTAACTGTTTTCTGAATGGGTCTCTCCAGGTAAACAGGTTTGGCTGTACGCTTTCCTCTTCCATCCAGGGAGGAGTCACTGATGAGTAACTTGAGTCTCCTCACTCTTTCATCACTTCCACGATACACCTCGATGACTCTTGCTAGCTTCCATTGGTTTCGTGGTGTGGCAGCATCTTGTAACAGAACAATGTCACCGACCTTTGCATTTCTGCGATCTTTGGTACACTCTCTCGTGATAGTGCTTGACGAGCAATGCAGAAACATGACTGTCTCTAGGAAGTACTGCTGGATGCCTCACATGTGGATGTAGGGCAGCATTAGCTAAGCGGGCCTCCTACTCTGATTACACCTTGATCATCCAGGAACGGACATAGTTTGTGCAAACTGGTTGGCTTTGTCTTTGACCTTTGTCTCCTTATGATGTCTAAGGCGTTGAATTTCTTGAGAGAGAGTTGCTTCCTGGACCATCTTGATTATGGTCAGCTCCGCCTCTTTCCTTTCCTCCAAGTTCGAGGCCTCACAGGACTTTGGCTTGAGACCTTTGATTTCCTTAGCACGGCGCTTGAGTCTGGCAACAGCCTTCACCATTCTTGCCCAGTCTGAGAACTTGTGTAGACGATCTAAAATTGTTTTTGCTTCTTATGGCTGAGTATCATGAACCTGAGCTTTCTTGACCTCTGGGTCACTGCTCTCGATCTCTCCCACCATGACAACTCCAGTTGGTAGCTCTTTTTGCCAAAGAAGGTCTGGACCTGTCTGGATAGTATCTTTGGATTCTCACACCAGCCAAGTTTTTTAGATCTTGCAACCAAGACTCCCACAGGGGTCGAAGGTCATCAGGCAAAGGATCATCCCAACTGAGCTTGTCACGACACATCTGCTGCAGGATCTGCTTTCCTACCAGAATGAAGGGTGCCACAAATCCAAGTGGGTCGTACACCGAGGCAACTGTGGACAAGACCCCTCTGCGGGTAAGTGGATTTTCTTTGACAACCACGCTGAACTGCAGCTCATCAGAAGTCACACACCACTGTACTCCTAGTGCTCTTTCCATGTGTGGTTCTCCCAACATCATGGTCAGGTCCTTGACGGCTTTAGCACACTCTTCCTCAGGAATTGTGGCTAAGACTTAGGGGTGTAACGATTCGTTTTAACAACGATTCGATTCGTATCACGATTCGTGGTTGTCGATACGATTCAAGGACGATATTGGTTCATTTAGAACGATACGATCCGAAACGATTCAGTGACTTGAAATCGATTCAGTAACCTTTTAGCCAAAAATTCAACCAGTGTGACTGAAATAAATACCTGGTAACCAGTTGCATTTTAATGGCTGGCAATAGTCTTGCTATTTTTAACAGTGTTTCATGCCTCCATGCAGACCATCTGGTATTATGAAACTTACCCATACCTACGTTGACAGCAGCCCCGTCTGTGCAACTTTGTTGTCCAGTCATCCAAGCCTGTGTCCTGGAAAAGTCTCACAAGTCCGTCTGTTATGGCCTGTGCGGTTCGGTCAGCACCCAATTCAATCAGTCCAATAAAGTCCGAAGTAAACTCTCCGTTGCTGGACACAATGTAAACTATTTCCTGCTCAGTTTTTGTGATGTCCTCAGATCCATCAAAAAGCATTCAGTAAAGGAACATCCTCAGAATAGGAAGACATGGGACGTGCGTGTTTAGCTTTATGCATTTATTCTCGGCTAGCTTTTAGCAATGGCTTGCGCCACATTCGTGTGCTCCTTGCTCTTTTCATGTTTGTCAAATAAAGGATGGTTGAAATTCTTTGAGCCTTTATAAAATGCACCTGTTTTGTCTGCTAGATGTGGATTTGAGCGGCAAATCTTGCACCACATTTCTTCGGCTCTGGCTCCAGTTGGCGTTTCTTTGTAGGTGGCGAAACGCCAAAAAGGCTGCTTAATGTCTGTTGCTTTTTGGACATCCCTGACAGTAGTTGACAAGCAACATGTCATGTGTAAGGTTAGATGAGAAGATCGGTCAAGTACGCAAAGGCGCGTAGTAATTTGTCGCGCTTGCGTATCTGCGTACCAGTTATGTGCACCCCTGCATATAAAGTCTGACGTGCTTAAATCCAATGGGTTATTTCCTAGTATCGATACAATCGATTTATTACATTTTAAAACGATATTAGATCGATATATGTTGTCCAAAAGGCCAACTCGCCGCGCACAGATCGATGTAGTTGAATCATATGAATATAAATCGATACATCGATGTAGTCGATGAATCGTTACACCCCTACTAAGACTGCTTTGCTGTTGGAGATGAACTTGTGCAATCAAAGTTTGCCTGTGCGACAAAGCTCTCTTGCTTCCTTCACTAGTTGGATTGCTTGGTTTTCAGATTCTACACTTGCCAATCCATCATCGACGTAGAAGTTCTTCTGGATGAACCTGATGGTTTCTTCTCTAAAGCGTCCTTGTCCTTGAGCGGCAAGGTGCTTCAGGCCATAGTTAGCACATCCAGGTGATGAAGCTGCACCGAACAAGTGGACCTTCATTCGATAGATGGAGGGCTGGGCTTTAAGATCTCCATCCTTCCACCACAAGAATCTGAGGTAATCTTGGTCCTCTGGCTTAACATGGAACTGGTGGAACATACGTTCTATGTCACACATAACTGCCACACGACCCTTTCTGGAACCGACACAAAACTCCCACCAAGGTGTTTGTTAAACTCTGGGCCAGTCAGGAGATGGTCCATTCAAGGCTGTCCCTTGAAACCTTACAGAGCAGTCAAAAAACGACCACGGATCTTACCGGGCTTTTGGGGATGATACACCCCATGGTGGGGGATGTACCACGCTGGGGTCTTGCTAATATCCTCTTCAGGGACAAGCTCCACAAGCTATTGTCTCATCCATAAAGGTCTTATAGTCTCCTGCAGTACTGCTCATTTCCCTTTAACTTATTCTCCAGACATCTGAGACGGTGGATGCCACATACCTTGTTATCTGGTAAGTTTGGTCTTCCTTTCTTGAAGGGAAAGTTGGCATTTCATAGTGCCCATCATCTTGAGTCTGATGCCACTCTCCATAATTGACATGAACTGGAGATCTCTTGAGAAAGGTGTTCATCTTCTGAAGCCCTTTCTACAAAATCAGATTCCAACACCTTGATGACGTCTGTTGGAAGGACTACTTCTTTGATCTGTGTTTCTACAGACATAGTGCACTTCGTTTGGGAGATTTGGAAGAACTGATGTCACTTGCTTCACAATGACTTGATGGCTTATTCCAAAGGCATCTCCAAAGTCAAGACATGGGTTGCCATAGCCGACAACACTCCAACCCCAAGTCTGTTTCTCTGGCAAAGGGCTCATTTTCCTTCTCCAGCAACCACTTGTCTTGGTACAAGAGCTTGAGGACAGTTGTAGCCAATTAGTAGGCCGATGTCACAGCTTCTGCAGAGGAGCAATTTCATCTGCAATGTGCTCAAGATGAGACCATGCCTTGGCAGGTCTCTGGTGTGGGAATATGATCTCTGTTTGCAGGGATGAATTCTCTTGAGTAAGTTACTGGCAGGTAGATTATCTTATCGGAGTAGAATCCTCTTATTTGTAGATCAGTCAGCCTTCTGCTAGGCACCACTGTATTTCTTGAAGCCATTGTGGAGAGCTTTAACTGGACTGGTTCATTTTTAGTGTGAAGCAACCTTTGCTGTCTCTTCAAGGATGAAGGTCGTGTCACTCTGGTGTATCGAGAAGAGCGTACACAAGAACTTCATGATTTGGCTTACTTGTAGTGGACAACCACACAGGAATGACTGAGGATGTATGGGTGCCTTTAACATTCTGGATAAACTCTGTTAGATGTTCCAACCTCGCGTGGTGGTTTTGTCACCCTTTCTTGTGAACGATCTGTCCGTTCCTTCTCTTGACTTGTCACTCTCCATTTCTCCATCAGTCCTTGTTGACATTCCTCTTTTCTTTGCTGCGATTATCGTGTAGGCAGGTTTGGATGTCCTTTCTCACAAGTATCACAGATCCTTCTATTTTCACACTCCTTTGAGCGATGGCCAGGCTTCAGACAGCCAAAGCACAACTTCATCCCTTGAACAAACTTGACTCGCTCAGAGATGGTTTTATTCATACATTTCCAACACTTTGTGTAGACTTGTGACCTGACTTCTCACAAAAAACACAGCTTGTGGAGGAAGCTTTTCATCTGAGTTAGTTGCTAGTACCTTTGCTCCGAGAGCTCTGCTCTTTAAAACCTTGATCTGCTCAACTTCAGCAGGTTTTCAGAGCATGGAGAGATGTTTATTGGGTTATTAGCAATCTTAGCCTTCACGTGTGGAACTTTACAAACTGCTGGAAGCTTGGGAATGTGTGGACTTTTCTTCCTCCACTTCTATGACCTTTCTGTTCCATCTCGAGGTCAGCCAGTCTGGAAGCTTTGCAAGTAACTTCTGGTTCTCATTGCAGTCATTAAGTACTTCGAGGGCCTCTGATCTGAGTCATAGCAGCTTCACAGCTCCGAAGAAAATCAGCAAACTCTTCAAGTTCGATACTGCCTTTGGAGCTTATCTTGGGCCATGCCTCCAGCTTATCTCTGAATGCTTTGGCTATGAGGAATGGATTTCCATATCTTTCCTGGAGAATCCTCCATGCTGCGTGATAGGCTGACTCTGAACTAAGCAGGAAGTAGCTCTCTATAGCCTTTTTAGCAGGTCCACCCACATACTTTCGCAAGTAATATATATTTTCTTTCGGCTGGAATGTTTTTTCCGATCAATGAGTGTCTGAAATGAAACCTTCCAGTCATTGAATCTGAGTGGGTCGCCATTGAATATTGTTGGTTCAGGTATAGGACGACGACCTGCACTGATGGACTCTGCAAGTGCTCTAACAAGAGCTGCTGTGCTGTCATCCTGCTTTGAATGTGCCCGGTCTTGTGGTGAAGAATGGTGCTGCAACAGATTATTTTCATGTTTAAACTTCTTCCTTTTCCTTCATACAGACACTTTGATGCAGTAGACTGCTTATTTCTTTATCTGAGCACTCACTCTGATCATACACTCGCTGACGTGCCTTAGCAGCCTTTAAACTTTTGAACTGTCTCTAGTCGCTCCAGTTGTCTCCGCTTTGCATCTAGCACCTTTTGTCTCTCTGCAGCTTCAGCTTCAAGCCTTTCCAATTCCTCAATGCAACACTCTTGTTCTAGTAGTACTTCTAGAGTAGCTTCATTGGCGCAACTTCAGCAGCGGCATCTTGTCTGCTAACAGAAATCTGACTTGAATGTCTGGAGCTGCTTTGAGCATGAGAGGACTTAGTGCATTGGGATTTGATACTTATCTTGGTCTGAGGCTACCAGACTTGAATATAGATGATGTTGCCTTGGTTGCCTCGTTGTTCATCTCCTCACCGTTATCTGCTGTCTCCAAACGATCTTTTGCAGTTTGGGATGATCTTCCTGGTTACTGCACACAGGTGTCAATTCTGCGACGTGTGTCATGGTCAGGGTTGTCTATGCGCCTTAACTCATCATAAGCAATGTTTCCGATTCTCTGAGGTAGCACTTATTTTGCTTATGTGTTCATGTAGCAGGTTGTTTGGAGCATTGTCCACTCAAAGCTTGCTTGGCGTCTTTAGCAATAGCCTTCCACTCCTCATAGCTCACAGTGAGCAAATCTTCTTATTTGCTCATTGTACAGTTCTTGGCCCTTTTCTGTTAACTTTCGGTCTCTTTGGCTTCTTCGTGGTTCTTGTGAGGAAGTGTGGTCATTAGCTCTTGTGCCTTTAGTAGCCTGTGGTTGCATGTCTATGTACTGCTGCTCTATACTTTCACCTACATTAACCTGCTTTCTCCAAAAGGTAAGACTAGGCTCTGACATTGTTACTTGGTGTACTTAAATTTGGGTTAAATCTAATTTGGCCTGTAGCTAAGTGATTCAGCTCCCATTAGCTATTCACATTTATACTATTTTTACCACTAATATTATTTTTTAGAACATATTCACATCTACTTCACACAAATCAATATCACGTTGTTCTATGAAATGCAAAATTCAGTCTCTTGGTTGTAGCTTAGTTAACACTTAAACATACACACAAACTATACCGTATGAATATGAAGGCAAAAATGTGTCAGTCTCTTGTGGAAATAGTTTTAAGCTTCTTTTGCATCAGCTGGATTCATGGTAAGGCGCCTGGATTCTTCTGTGGATGCTGCGGCTGGTGTAAATGTCAGGAGCAGATGCACACTCTTGGATGTAGAGATGTCCCTTCTTGTCCATGGATCACGGCTCTTTGGTACTGTCTTCCTCGTCTACTCATGCATAGCCAATGAGTTCTCACTGTAGCTCCTCCAGTGACAGGCCATGAGGCAAGAGGTCTTGATTTGAATACAGTGTCTTTTAATGCTGGTCAACCCGTGAGAACTGGTTTAAAGAAAGAAAAAATACATTAACAAAAATAATGCCATATGCATGTCTCACACATCTGGCGTTATAATCAAGCTCATACAGCTAGACACTTTATGTATATTTTACACCAAATAATGACGCACGTAAAACAAACACCCTCATAGCAAAATAAATAGTCAACAAACCTCATTGCTGCTTATCACACAGAGGTGCTAACATTCTTTTAATGTCCTTTATCTTCTTCTGTATACTTTCTTTGAAAGTATGCACAAAACACGATAACAGTGGAAAAATATTCGCTTTTTGCGGTAAAGTTTCCTCGGTGCGTCGCTAAAGGCGCTCGGGGTGACAACACTCGGGCGGAAACCAATAATTCGTTCCGTCTTGCTGTAAACGTACAATTCAGAAGAAATTAAATAATAAAACGTGCAAATACATGAAATAAACTAAAGTGCTAATACATGAAATAAATTGGCGACAGAGGCAGTTACACAATATTTATCTGTAGTCTACGGACCTTTTAGATCAGGGAGGTAGAGGACCGAGACATTATGACTCTCTGCCTAAAGTCAAAAGACAAAATGGAGGAATAGAGAACATTAACTCCACCTTCACTTCCGTTCGACTGAAAAAAAGGACTTCCGCCAACATACAAAATATAATACAGCAGTAGTCTGCTTAGCCCTTTTCAAAAGTTACAGTCCGATATAATTTAAACATTCCTCCTTTGTTCAATCATGTTTGTCTGGTGTTCTACTCTGCACGGAGCGTAAGGTCACAAGAGAAAAGAGCCAGGCTCCGCCTTCACTTCCGTTCAACTTAAACGTTGGGATTCGGCCAACATACAAATAATACTCCAGTCGTAGGAAGCCTTCTGCTTTTAGTAACTCATTTTCTAAAGTTAACGCAGTTTCTCTGGACCCCGCAAGGTTGGACTTTGGGGCCTCTATATATAAAATAACATTGAATGTTTTCAGCCAGATATCCACTCACAAACCGATCGCTGTACATCGTGCTGAAATAGAGACATGTCTATGCGGCTTCATGCCTAATTAATTGATGATAGTGTTCCTTTGGTGCAAGAGAATGTAAAGCTTTGCTTTAGCTAATGGTTTATTGGTAGGCCTCTATTGGTCATCATTTTCTCATGTTAAACATTTTAGTAATTTAGCAAGACGCTCTTATCCAGAGCGACTTACAGTTAGTGAGTGCATATTTTTATTAATTTTTTCATACTGGCCCCTGTGGGAATCGAACCCACAACCCTGGTGTTGCAACGACATGCACTACCAACTGAGTCTACAACGGGGCCTAACATTTCACGAATCTATACACGGTGTCGTAATGCTGCAATTTTTATAGCCTGCTGGCTGGTGGTAATATGTCATTTATTGTTCAGTAATTAAAACTGGACATTCAAACATTGCAGATTTTAAAATAAATTATCCATACATACCAATCAGCTACCAATTGATGTTTAAAATAATATACAACTGTCCTGTAACTGCTACCCTGAACCTGCATGACATGATTCCCTCCTCGTGCTCTCTCCCAGCTTGGATAGAACGCTGTTGTGCTTAAAACCAGTCTATTAATGCCAAATAATACTGTCAGCAACGCCCTCGGAAACATTAGCTTACTAGGGATTGTTTCATTATTCAGTGTACTATCTATAGCTACTGTGCCTTCAGAATGGATCCATACCCCTTGACTTATTCCACATTTTGTTGTGTTACAGCCTGAATTCAAAATGAATCAAATAGTTTTTTCCACCCCTTACACAATACCCCATAATGGCAAAGTGAAAAACATGTTGTTAGACATTTTTGCAAATATATTGAAATTAAATACAGAAATATCCTATTTACATACACTACCGGTCAAATGTTTTAGAACACCTATTCATTCAAAGGGTTTTTCTTAATTTGTAATATGCTCTACATTGTAGAATAATAGTGAAGACATCAAAACTATGAAATAACACATATGGAATCATGTAGTAACCAAGCAAGTATTTGTATTCTTTAGGGATCCCCATTAGCTTCTCCCAATGCAGCAGCTACTATTCCTGGGGTCTAAAAATATTTGTGATTCTTCAAATAGCCACCCTTTGCCTTGATGACAGCTTTGCACACTCTGACAATCTCTCAACCAGCTTCATGAGGTAGTCACCTGGAATGCATTTCAATAAACAGGTTGTGCCTTCTTTAAAAGTTAATTTGTGGAATTTCTTTCTTCTTAATGCATTTGATTCAATCAGTTTTGTTGTGACAAGGTAAGGTGGGGGGTACACAGAAGATAGCCATATTACGGTAAGAACAGCTCACATAAGCAAAGAGAAACGACAGTCCATCATTACTTTAAGACATGAAGATCAGTCACTCCCGGATTTCAAGAACTTTGAAAGTTTCTTAAAGTGCAGTCGCAAAAACCATCAAGCTCTATGATGAAACTGGCTCTCATGAGGACCGCCACAGGAAATGGAAGACCCAGAGTTACCTCTGCTGCAGAGGATAAGTTCATTAGAGTTACCAGCCTCAGAAATTGCAGCCCCAAATAAATGCTTCAGAGTTCAAGTCACAGACACACCTCAACATCAACTGTTCAGAGGGGACTGTGTGAATCAGCCCTTCATGGTCAAACTGCTGCAAAGAAACCACTACTAAAGGACAACCAATAAGAAGAAGAGACTTGCTTGGGCCAAGAAACACAAGCAATGGACATTAGACCGGTGGAAATTTGTCCTTTGGTTTGTAGTCCAAATTGGAGATTTTTGGTTCAAACCGCTGTGTCTGTGTGAGATGCAGTGGTGGGTGAACGGATCAAATCAAATCAATCTTATTGGCCAAATGCACCGAATACAACAGGTGCAGACATTACAGTGAAATGCTTACTTACAGCCCCTTAACCAACAGTGCATTAATTTAAAAAAAAAAGTAGAATAAATAAAATAACAAAAAATTTGAGTTTAAAAAAAAAGAGCAAAGTAAAATAAAAAAAAATAGTATGGGAGGTTTATTAAAAGGGGGAAAAAGGTGCGGTTTAGTTTCTGGGGGCAACCGGGGGGGGGGGAAATTGGGTAGTTGGGGAAATAATTTTGGGTAGCATGTGGGGGAGGTTAAAGTGACTATGCATAAAAAATTTAACAGAAATTTTGCAACAGCGTAAAAAAGGGGGGGGTTGGGGGGGAGTGAAATAGTCCGGGGACCATGATTGCTGTTCAGGGGGTTTTTTTGGGTTGGGGGTTTGAAGCTTTAGAATTATTTTGGAACTAACCTTTGACTTTCCCGGTTAAACCGGGGTTCCGTTTTCGGGGGAGAGAAAAGAAAAATTTATGACTGGGGGGGGGTGGAGTCTTTTTCAATTTTTAGGGCCCTTTCCCCTGACACCGGGCCTTTTCTCCTGGAGGAGAGGCCCCTGATGGAGGAGCTTTGGGCCCCCCCTCCCTCTTTTGGGGTTTTTTCGGTGGGGCGCCCTGGTTTAAAACATTAAGGCAACCCGCGGGTTTCCCGGGGAAAGCCAAAGGGGAATTTTTGAAGGGGGGGCGAAAACCCTAAAAAATTTTAATTTTCCTAAGGGGGGAGGGTAGGCCCGGGGGGTCTCCCGGAAGTATTTTCCCTTCCCAAACCCTGGGGGGGGTTAGGGGAAAGTTTAGTTGATTGGGGGGGGGATTTTTAGTGGTGTGGGGGGGGTTTAAGGGACCGTTTTAATTTTTTTTATTCCGAGGGAAGAAACTTTGGGGGACCCGGATTTTGTAAATTTTCCCTCCGGTTTTAACTTGGAGGAGGGGGGTTATTTTTTTTGTGGGGTGCCCCTTGGGGGACTGTTGGCAATTTTCCTGTGATTTAATTTTAAGATTCCAGGCCCCACAACCACCCAAATTAACCCCCCAGCAAAGGTGGGTTTTCGGAATTACCCCGCCCAATTTGGGTTTGGAACAAATTGGCATATTTGGTTTTCAAACGGGGCAAAATTCCAGGTGAAACTTTTACCAAAGGGAAAGTGTGAATGGCTCATCAAGGAAAAGGGGTTCCTTAAAATCCAAATAAATTTAAAAACCAAAATTTGGGTTTGGGGGTTTTCACCCGGGGAGGTTCAAGACCAAAATTTTTTTCACTTTTGGGCTTTCCCTTTTTGGCCACTGTTTGAAAAGCAATTCCCCTTAATGGTTAGGTGAACAAATTGTTTTCCAAAATGTCAATTTAAGGCAAATTTATTTGAAAACCGGGAAATATTCATTTTTGTTTTTGAACCAAAACCTTTTTTTGGGCAAAATTTCCCCCTTTTTTTTTTAAATTTTTGATGTCTTTGTTGTTACACTTTGACAAAAGTCCAAAATTTAAAAAAAAAGGGGGGGTTTTTTTTGGTGGAAAGATATTTATTGATTTTGGTTGACCGTTATTCATATTCCAAGGGACCGCAGTTTAAATGAACACCTTTTAGAGGCTTACAGAATTAACTTTCCCTTTAAAACCTTTAAGGGTTTCTAAAACCGGATGTGGGCAACAGGGGCCCCATTTAATTTTCACAATTCTTCACGGTGTAAAATTTTGTTTAAATTGCAAACCCAAAGTTTTAAGGCCCAAATAAAAGTTTAAGTTTGGGGGCCTTTTATTTTTTTTAAAAATGGGGCCCTTTTTGCTAAAATTTGCCCTGGTTTTTTGCTTTTTTTGATAACCCTTAAAACCCAGTTCAAGTCCCCTCGCGGGAGGGTTTTGGGTAAATTTTATGAACTAAAAAGGCCCCCTTTCCAAAAAAAAGGCTAACCCTTTTGGGGAAGGGGGAAAGTTTTAAAAAACTTATGGTTTCCTCTTTACCGCCTTTGGCAAACCCCTTGCCTCAAATTTGGGTATTCTAAGGGTTTAATAAAGTTGCCAAATTGCAAAAAAAGGGGTTTTTCTTTTAAAGGGCAAGGGTTTTTTATATTTTTTTTTATTTTTTTTTGGGGGGGCCGGGTTTTTTTGGGGGTAAATAACGGAGCTAAACAGAAATGGTTTGGTTTGGGGGCCGGGGAGTAATAAACAAACCCTTTAGGAAAAAATAGCAAACCCCCCCGTTAAATGTTTTATAATTTAAATTAAAAGGGGTAAAATTTTCCCCTTTTTTTCCCTTTTTTGAATTAAATAAAGGAGGAGCTCACCCCCCATTGGGGAGGCCCTCCCTGGTGGGGGAAAAATTTTAATTTTAAACCTTTTTCCCCTTTTGCGATTTTGGGGGGACACAGGAGTTTGGGGTTAAAGGCCCTTTGCTCAAGGGGAAAAAGTGTTTTAAACAATTTTTGCCCGGTGAAAAATTTTGGGTTTTACCATGGGATTAAACCAATTTTTTTTAACCCAAATTTTTTAAAAGGAAAGGGGAGGGGGGGGGGTTGGGGGGGGGGGTTGGGGTTTAAAGGGGGGGTTTAAAGGGGGGGGGGGGAAGGGGAATTTTCCTTTTTTTCGCCCTTTTTTTCCCAGGGGGGGATTTTCCCCTTTTTTTAAAGTAACCCATCCTATGCTACAACCTAGTCTCATGAAATGAAAGTTTTACAACTTAGGTGACTCAATACCGCCTTGCACACTCTTGCCTGCAAATAGCTTATCTACGGTGTAATAATTTGTCCAACAGTTTGCAAACAGAGTTTCTAAATGGTCAAATTCAGATATGTTTATATTTTTGAGCCGGGTGTTTTGAGTAATAAACTAGCCAGCTGCTAACATAGCATCCCTCTGTTTGAGCCGGTTGTTGAGTAACTAAACTAGCCAGCTAGCTAACATAGCATCCCTCTTTGGAGCAGGGTGTTTGAGTAACTAAACTAGCCAGCTAGCTAACATAGCATCCCTCTGTTTGGAGCGGGTGTTTTGAGTAACTAAACTAGCCGCTAGCTAACATTGCATCACTCTGTTGGAGCAGCATGTTTGAGTAACTAAACTAGCCAGCTAGCTTGATGGGAGTTGTGCTATCGTACAGAGTGCTGTTGAGGCTACTGTAGACCTTCATTGCAAAACAGTGTGTTTTTAATCAATTATTTGGTGACAGGTGAATATATTTAGTATAGTTTTATCTATAAAGGATTACTTTTTCAATGTTTTACCATTTTTATGAAATTCACTGAGGAGGATGTTTCTCATCCCTTTCCTACTCAGAGGAGCCTCCACTGCTAGACAACCATTTTACATTTACATTTTTACATTTTAGTCATTTAGCAGACGCTCTTAACCAGAGCGACTTACAGGAGCAATTAGGGTTAAGTGCCTTGCTCAAGGGCACATTAACGTCATTTAGCAGACGCTCTTAGCCAGAGCGACTCACAAATTGGTGCGTTCACCCTATAGCCAGTGGGATAACCACTTTACAATTTGGGGGGGGGGGGGGGGGTTAGAAGGAATACTTTAGCCTATCCCAGGTATTCCTTAAAGAGGTGGGGTTTCAAATGTCTCCGGAAGGTGGTGAGTGACTCCGCTGTCCTGGCGTCGTGAGGGAGCTTGTTCCACCATTGGGGTGCCAGAGCAGCGAACAGTTTTGACTGGGCTGAGCGGGAGCTGTGCTTCCGCAGAGGAAGGGGAGCCAGCAGGCCAGAGGTGGATGAACGCAATGTCCTCGTTTGGGTGTAGGGGCTGATCAGAGCCTGAAGGTACAGGGGTGCCGTTCCCCTCACTGCTCCAAAGGCAAGCACCATGGTCTTGTAGCGGATGCGAGCTTCAATTGGAAGCCAGTGGAGTGTGCGGAGGAGGGGGGTGACGTGAGAGAACTTGGGAAGGTTGAACACCAGACGGGCTGCGGCATTCTGGATGAGTTGTAGGGGTTTAATGGCACAGGCAGGGAGCCCAGCCAACAGCGAGTTGCAGTAGTCCAGACGGGAGATGACAAGTGCCTGGACCAGGACCTGCGCCGCTTCCTGTGTAAGGCAGGGTCGCACTCTCCGAATGTTGTAGAGCATGAACCTGCAGGAGCGGGTCACCGCCTTGATGTTGGCGGAGAACGACAGGGTGTTGTCCAGGGTCACGCCTAGGCTCTTCGCACTCTGGGAGGAGGACACAGCGGAGTTGTCTACCGTGATGGCGAGATCATGGAACGGGCAGTCCTTCCCCGGGAGGAAGAGCAGCTCCGTCTTGCCAGGGTTCAGCTTGAGGTGGTGATCCGTCATCCATACTGATATGTCTGCCAGACATGCAGAGATGCGATTCGCCACCTGGTTATCAGAAGGGGGAAAGGAGAAGATTAGTTGTGTATCGTCAGCGTAGCAATGATAGGAAAGGCCATGTGAGGATATGACAGAGCCAAGTGACTTGGTGTATAGGGAGAAAAGGAGAGGGCCCAGAACCGATCCCTGGGGGACACCAGTGGTGAGAGCACGTGGTGCGGAGACAGCTTCCCGCCACGCCACTTGGTAGGAGCGACCGGTCAGGTAGGACGCAATCCAGGAGTGAGCCGCGCCGGAGATGCCCATTTCGGAGAGGGTGGAGAGGAGGATCTGATGGTTCACAGTATCAAAGGCAGCAGACAGGTCTAGAAGGACAAGAGCAGAGGAGAGAGAGTTAGCTTTAGCAGTGCGGAGAGTCTCTGTGACACAGAGAAGAGCAGTCTCAGTTGAATGACCAGTCCTGAAACCTGATTGGTTTGGATCAAGAAGGTCATTCTGAGAGAGATAGCAAGAGAGTTGGCTAAAGACGGCACGCTCAATAGTTTTGGAAAGAAAAGAAAGAAGGGATACTGGTCTGTAGTTGTTGACATCAGTGGGGTCGAGTGTTGGTTTTTTGAGAAGGGGAGTAACTCTCGCTCTCTTGAAGACGGAAGGGACATGGCCAGCGGTCAAGGATGAGTTGATCAGCGAGGTGAGGTAGGGGAGAAGGTCACCGGAGATGGTCTGGAGAAGGGAGGAGGGGATGGGGTCAAGCGGGCAGGTTGTTGGGCGGCCTGCAGTCACAAGTCGCAGGATCTTATCTGGAGAGAGAGGGGAGAAAGAAGTCAAAGCATAGGGTAGGGCAGTGTGAGCAGGACCAGCAGTGTCATTAGACTTAACAAACAAGGATCGGATGTCGTCAACCTTCTTTTCAAAGTGGTTGACGAAGTCATCCACAGAGAGAGAGGAGGGGGGGGGGGGGGGGAGGGAGGATTCAGGAGGGAGGAAAATGTGGCAAAGAGCTTCCTAGGGTTAGAGGCAGATGCTTGGAATTTTCAGGTCTTGCCATAGATTTTCAAGTAGATTTAAGTCAAAATTGTAACTCGGCCACTCAGGAACATTCATTATCTTCTTGGTAAGCAACTCCAGCGTAGATTTGGCCTTGTGTTTTAGGTTATTGTCCTGCTGAAAGGTGAATGCATCTCCCAGAGTCTGGTGGAAGCAGACTGAACCAGGTTTTCCTCTAGGATTTTGCCTGTGCTTAGCACCATTCCATTTATTTTTATCCTGAAAAACTCCCCAGTCCTTAACGATTACAAGCATACCCATAACATGATGCAGCCACAGCTAAGCTTGGACATTTCAAGAGTGGGTACTCAGAAATGTGTTGGATTGGATTTGCCCTAACATAACACTTTGTATTCAGGACAAAAAGTTAATTGCTTTGCCACATTTTTTTTGCATTATTACTTTAGTTCCTTGTTGCAAACAGGATGCATGTTTTGGAAAAGCTTTATTCTGTACAGGCTTCCTTCTTTTCACTCTGTCATTTAGGTTAGTATTGTGGAGAGTAACTACAATGTTGATGATCCATTCTCAGTTTTCTCCTATCACAGCCAATAAACTCTCTAACTGTTTAAAAGTCAGCATTCGCCTCATGGTGAAATCCCTGAGCGGTTTCCTTCCTCTCCGGCAACTGAGTTAGGAACGATTTGTCTCTATCTTTGTAGAGGCTGGGTATATTGATACACCATCCAAAGTGTAATGAATGAAGGAATATTCAATGTTGTCTACCCATAGGTGCCCTTCTTTGCGAGGCATTGGAAAACTTCCCTGGTCTTTGTGGTTGAATCTGTGTTTTGAAATTCACTGAGGACCGTTAGAATTGACAGTACGTCGGGGTACGGAGATGGTGTCATTCAAAATTCGTACCCTATATGCACCAGATAGCATAACTTAGTATTGACTGTGAGAGATTTACCTGAACTTCTTAGTTTGTAAACAATAGTTGAATCTTATACTCAAGACAATCAGCTTTTTATTTTTATAATTTTCGAAAACAGGATCCCTTGACAGTTGGGTATTGTGTATGCCATGACAAAATATTCAATTCACCATAAATTCAGGTTGACACAAATGTGAAAAAGTGGAAGGGTATATACACTTTGAAGGAACATATACGTATTAGCGGCTTTTCGATGTTAACTAAATCTCACGACGCTCTTAGTGGTATTCACTCACGCATGTTAGGAACACTCTTAGTTGTGTTTAATAGTGTGGTATTCGTCAGTTGAGACTCTTATTGTTACAATACCATGGGTGATGCCTTGTGTTTAATCAATAACACCATAGAGATGTCAATATCAATCTACTAAGGCTAATCATATTAGGGACTAAAACACAAGGGATCAAATCATTATTATACAGACTTTCAGACTGGAATGGAACACAATGTGCTTCACAGGAAAAAAACTAATAAAAACAATTAAAATAAAAACTAAATATTTACTACACAAATATAAGAGGAATAAAAAACTAAAGAATTACTAAAAAATGCACGACTAAAAAGCACCCTGAGGAAAACAACCACTAAAAGGGTGTGTTTTAAGATCTCTTTTTGAAAAAATGGGCCAAGTTTCCTTCCCCCTCAGGGTTCGCTGGGCTTATTCCCAGAGGCTGGGGAGGCATAGTACTAAAGGCGTGCCCCTCTCCATGCCTCTTGGTCCTAAGGCTTTGGGATAGTTAAAAAGGCCAGTGACACTGCAGGCCTTTTCTCTAATCAGAGCTTTCTGCCTCTCCCAAGACAAAACTCACTGCTGTTAATCAGATATCCATCCTCATCCTCCTCATCTTCACCCTCCTTCTCCTCTTTCACTGTGACAGTCCTCTGGTTGTGGACGTTAGTTGGCTAGTTAGTTAATAAGCATTAGCGTAGTGCTATGATTTCTTAACAAGCTAGCTGAATAACAACATATATATATGACTAGTAAGCACACAGACTGTGTGTTTATAACCCTGCTGTTAATATACACAAAATGGTCAAAATAGCGCCAAAGTTTTGGTTTGTATGTTTGTTGTGTTTTAAAACTAGCCTAGCACTACGCTAATGCTATCTTAACAAGCATCTAACATTTACATTACATTTTTACATTTGTACTTTTTAGTCATATAGCAGACGCTCTTATCCAGAGCGACTTACAGTTAGTGAGTGCATACATTATTATTATTATTTATTTTCCATACTGGCCCCCGTTGGGAATCAAACCCACAACCCTGGCGTTGCAAACGCCATGCTCTATCAACTGAGCTACATCCCTGCCGGCCATTCCCTCCCCTACCCTGGACGACGCTGGGCTAATTGTGCGCCGCCCCATGGGTCTCCCAGTCGCGGCCGGCTACGACAGAGCCTGGATTCTAACTAGGATCTCTAGTGGCACTCGGGAGGCGTATACAGTTGAAGTCGGCAGTTTACATACACCTTAGCCAAATGCATTTAAACTCAGTTTTTCACAATTCCTGACATGTAATCCTAGTAAAAATTCCCTGTCTTAGGTCAGTTAGGATCACCACTTTATTTTAAGAATGTGAAATGTCAGAATAATAGTAGAGATAATTATTTATTTCAGCTTTTATTTCTTTCATCACATTCTCAGTGGGTCAGAAGTTTACATACACTCAATTAGTATTTGGCAGCATTGCCTTTAAATTGTTTAACTTGGGTCAAACGTTACGGGTAGACTTCCACAAGCTTCCCACAATAAGTTGGGTGAATTTTGGCCCATTCCTCCTGACAGAGCTGGTGTAACTGAGTCAGGTTTGTAGGCCTCCTTGCTCGAACACGCTTTTTCAGTTCTGCCCACAAATGTTCTATAGGATTGAGGTCAGGGCTTTGTGATGGCCACTCCAATACCTTGACTTTGTTGTCCTTAAGCCATTTTGCCACAACTTTGGAAGTATGCTTGGGGTCATTGTCCATTTGGAAGATCTATTTGCGACCAAGCTTTAACTTCCTGACTGATACTTTTCCTTCCTCATGAAGCCATCTATTTTGTGAAGTGCACCAGTCCCTCCTGCAGCAAATCACCCCCACAGCATGATGCTGTCACCCCCTTGCTTAACGGTTGGGATGGTGTTCTTCGGCTTGCAAGCGAGTATTTGGTCACCTACAAACAAGCAAGATTTCTGGCTCTCACAGACCTGTAACTTCTTCTTTAAGAGGCTCCTCCACTCTTTACCTGTATTAATGGCACCTGTTTGAACTTGTTATCAGTATAAAAGACACCTGTCCACAACCTCAAACAGTCACACTCCAAACTCCACTATGGACAAGACCAAAGAGCTGTCAAAGGACACCAGAAACAAAATTGTAGACCTGCACCAGGCTGGGAAGACTGAATCTGCAATAGGTAAGCAGCTTGGTTTGAAGAAATCAACTGTGGGAGCAATTATTAGGAAATGGAAGACATACAAGACCACTGATAATCTCCCTCGATCTGGGGCTCCACGCAAGATCTCACCCAGTGGGGTCAAAATGATCACAAGAACGGTGAGCAAAAATCCCAGAACCACACGGGGGGACCTAGTGAATGACCTGCACAGAGCTGGGACCAAAGTAACAAAGCCTACCATCAGTAACACACTATGCCGCCAGGGACTCAAATCCTGCAGTGAAAGACGTGTCCCCCTGCTTAAGCCAGTACATGTCCAGGCCCGTCTGAAGTTTGCTAGAGTGCATTTGGATGATCCAGAAGAGGATTGGGAGAATGTCATATGGTCAGATGAATCCAAAATATAACCTTTTGGTAAAAACTCAACTTGTCGTGTTTGGAGGACAAAGAATGCTGAGTTGCATCCAAAGAAAACCATACCTACTGTGAAGCATGGGGGTGGAAACATCATGCTTTGGGGCTGTTTTTCTGCAAAGGGACCAGGACGACTGATCCGTGTAAAGGAAAGAATGAATGGGGCCATGTATCGTGAGATTTTGAGTGAAAACCTCCTTCCATCAGCAAGGGCATTGAAGATGAAACGTGGCTGGGTCTTTCAGCATGACAATGATCCCAAACACACCGCCCAGGCAACGAAGGAGTGGCTTCTTAAGAAGCATTTCAAGGTCCTGGAGTGGCCTAGCCAGTCTCCAGATCTCAACCCCATAGAAAATCTTTGGAGGGAGTTGAAAGTCCGTGTTGCCCAGCGACAGCCCCAAAACATCATTGCTCTAGAGGAGATCTGCATGGAGGAATTGTCACGGTTTCGGCTGAGGCGGCCCCTCCTCCTTGTTCGGGCAGGTTTCGGCGGTCGTCGTCTCCGGAGTACTAGCTGCCACCGCTCTATGTTTCTTGTTTGATTGGTTTTGTCTGTTTGTCACACCTGTTTTGTGTTATGTCTTAATTAGCACCCTATTTAGTTTCCTTGTTGTTAGTCAGGTGTTGTGTGTAATTGTTCTATGTCGTGTTGCTGCGCTACTTGTTTTTGGTGCGCTATTTTGTGCTTTCCTCCTTGTTTGCTGTTTAGGGTAGATTTACGCACTTGTTTACTGCGCCCGTTTGTTCACGCCAGTGCGCGCTTTTCTCGCCTCCGGGCTTGTTGTGGATATTCATGTTTGAATTCTACTAAAGTATTTTGTTGGACTTTACTACTGCCTCCTGCGCCTGATTGCACACCACACCTACCATAGCAACCTTGACAGAATTACACACCACATATGGAATCAGCAGGAGCACCCACCGACATCATGGAGGAGCGTCTTCGCGGTCAAGAGGATCGTATCAACCAGATCGGACACGCCTTGGACCGCGTAATGAACACCCTTCATCGATGGGAAACCAGCGGGGTACCCACACCTCCACCTATCGCACCATCACCATCGGACAGCCCGCCCGTCCAACTACCGGAACCCAGTGGGATTCGGCTCTCGCTCCCGAGGGCGTACGACGGCACCGCTGCCGGGTGTCAGGGGTTCCTATTACAAGTGGAACTCTACCTTGCCACCATACACCCGGCACCCTCGGGATACGAGAGCGTTTCCGCCCTCATCTCCTGTCTCACCGGCAAGGCGTTGGAGTGGGCCAACGCCGAATGGAGGGGAATAGACGCCGCCTCAGTCACCTATGCAGAGTTCTCCCGCCGCTTCCGTGCTGTCTTCGACCATCCACCAGAGGGGAAGGCGGCGGGGGAACGTCTATTCCACCTCCGACAGGGGATGAGGAGCGCTCAAGAGTTTGCGCTGGAGTTCCGGACTCTAGCGGCCGATGCAGGGTGGAATGAGAGTGCCCTCATAGACCACTTTAGATGTAGCCTTCGGGAGGACGTCCGCAGAGAGTTAGCGTGCAGGGATACTACACTAACATTTGACCAGCTGGTGGACATGGCCATTCGGCTGGACACCCTGCTCGCGACCCGCGGACGTCCCAGGTGGGGGCCTCCCATTCCACCCTCCAGCGCCTCCGAGCAGAGCCCGATGGAGCTTGGAGGTGCTGGCGCTAGAGGGAAGAGAGGTAGGAACCCGAGGGGGGCAGTCTCCTGCACCAACTGTGGCCGCGGAGGGCACACCGCGGCTAGGTGCTGGGGAGGGTCCCCTGGTGAGGGAGATGGCAGGTCACACATTGGGGAGTCCTCCCAGGTGAGTAGGCGCCCTACTTACCCAGAGCTTTCTGTCGTACACATTACATTACCTGTTTGTTTTCCACAGGTTGCACCTCGTTCCCAGCATAAGGCGCTAGTCGATTCAGGCGCAGCTGGGAATTTTGTAGATCGTAATTTCTGTGTTAAGTTAGGGATTCCCCTCCTTCCAGTCGATAAACCCTTCCCTGTACATGCCTTAGATAGTCGTCCGTTAGGATCTGGGTTAATTGGGGAGGTCACGGCGCCACTTAGGATGATGACGCAGGGGGGTCATGAGGAGACGATTCAACTCTATCTGATCGACTCTCCTGCGTATCCGGTGGTACTGGGGCTTCCCTGGTTGATTACCCATGATCCTACGATTTCGTGGCGAGAGAAGGCTCTTAAAGGGTGGTCTGCTCAGTGTGAGGGGCTATGTCTGGGTGTTTCCGTAGGGGCGACCTCGGTGGAGAGCCCGAACCAGATGCCAGCACTGCACATTCCGCCTGAGTATGAGGATTTGGCACTCGTGTTTAGTAAGACCAGAGCGGCTAGGTTGCCACCTCATAGACAGGGGGATTGTGCGATAGACCTTCAGACAGGAGCTGCGCTCCCGCGGAGCCATGTGTATCCTTTGTCACAGGAGGAGAAAAGGGCAATGGAGACTTACATTGCCGAGTCTCTGAGACAGGGATACATACGGCCCTCCACTTCTCCCGCGTCCTCGAGCTTCTTTTTTGTGAAGAAAAAGGATGGAGGTTTGCGTCCGTGTATTGATTACCGCGGTCTCAATCAGGTGACTGTGAAATATAGTTATCCACTCCCGCTGATTGCGACCATGACGGAGTCATTACACAGGGCACGGTTTTTCACAAAATTGGACCTCAGGAGCGCATATAACTTGGTGCGCATTACGGAGGGCGATGAGTGGAAGACAGCATTTAGTACTAACTCCGGCCATTACGAGTATCTCGTCATGCCATATGGGTTAATGAATGCTCCATCAGTCTTCCAATCGTTTGTAGATGAGATTTTCCGGGACATGCAGGCGCAGGGAGTAGTGGTGTACATAGATGATATTCTTGTGTACAGTTCTACTCGGGCCGAGCATGTAGCCCTGGTGCGCAGGGTATTGAGGAGACTGTTGGAGCATGACCTGTACGTCAAAGCCGAGAAATGTCTGTTCTTTCAGGAGTCAGTTTCCTTTTTGGGTTACCAGTTGTCTGCGTCAGGGGTGAGAATGGAGGTGGACCGAGTGTCCGCCGTGCGTAATTGGCAAACCCCAACTACGGTTAAAGAGGTGCAGCGGTTCTTGGGTTTTGCGAATTACTACCGAAGGTTTATCCGGGGTTTTGGACAGGTGGCAGCTCCCATAACATCTCTTCTTAAGGGGGGTCCGGTGCGCTTGCAGTGGTCAGCTGAGGCGGACAGGGCCTTTGGGAGACTGAAGGACCTGTTTACCTCGGCTCCGGTGCTGGCGCACCCGGATCCCACTTTACCCTTCCAAGTAGAGGTGGACGCGTCTGAGGCCGGTATCGGGGCAGTTCTTTCACAACGGTCCGTCACACCACCTAAGCTCCGCCCCTGTGCTTTTTATTCAAAGAAGCTCAGTCCGGCGGAGCGGAACTATGACGTAGGGGACAGGGAGCTGTTAGCCGTAGTACAGGCCCTAAAGGTGTGGAGGCATTGGCTTGAGGGGGCTCAGCACCCTTTCCTCATTCTGACCGACCATCGTAACCTGGAATACATTCGGGCAGCTAGGAGACTGAATCCTCGCCAGGCTCGATGGACTATGTTTTCTCGCCCGGTTTGTGTTCAAGATCACTTACATCCCTGGGTCCCAGAACGGGAAGGCAGATGCCCTGTCCCGGCGGTATGACGCGGAGGAGAGGTGCGTGGAGCCCATTCCCATACTACCGGAGTCTTGTCTGGTGGCACCGGTGGTGTGGGAGGTCGATGCGGAGATCGAGCGGGCGTTACGCACCGACCCTAACCCTCCACAGTGTCCGGTGGGTCGGACGTACGTCCCGCTCGAGGTCCGGGATCGGCTGATTTATTGGGCTCACACGTCCCCCTCCTCTGGACATCCAGGTATTGGCCGGACAGTGCACTGCCCTAGTACGAAGTACTGGTGGCCAACGTTAGCCAGGGATGTGAGGGTTTATGTCTCCTCCTGCTCAGTGTGTGCCCAGTGTAAGGCGCCCAGACATTTGCCCAGGGGTAAATTACAACCCCTGCCCGTTCCACAACGACCCTGGTCTCACCTCTCGGTGGATTTTGTTACCGACCTTCCCTCCTCACAAGGGAATACCACCATCTTGGTCGTTGTGGATCGGTTCTCGAAGGCCTGTCGTCTCCTTCCCATGCCGGGTCTTCCTACTGCCCTACAGACCGCTGAGGCTCTATTTACTCACGTCTTCCGGCATTACGGGGTACCCGAGGATATAGTGTCCGATTGAGGCCCCCAGTTTACCTCCAGGGTCTGGAGAGCCTTTATGGAACGGTTGGGGGTCTCGGTGAGCCTTACCTCGGGTTACCACCCGGAGAGTAATGGGCAGGTCGAACGAGTCAACCAGGATGTGGGTAGGTTTCTGAGGTCATATTGTCAGGGCCGGCCGGAGGAGTGTGCGAGATATGTGCCCTGGGCCGAGATGGCACAGAACTCTCTCCGCCACTCCTCCACGAGACTAACCCCTTTCCAGTGTGTGTTAGGGTACCAGCCGGTTCTGGCACCTTGGCATGAGAGCCAGATTGAGGCCCCTGCTGTGGATGAGTGGGTGCGGCGCTCGGAGGAGACGTGGAACGCTGCACACGTCCATCTGCAGCGAGCCATCCGTCGACAGAAGACGAGCGCCGACCTACACCGCAGTGAGGGGCCAGTGTACGCACCTGGAGATCGAGTCTGGCTCTCAACCAGAAACCTGCCCCTCCGCCTGCCCTGCCGGAAGCTGGGTCGGCGGTTTGTGGGGCCTTTTAAAGTCCTGAGGAGATTGAACGAGGTGTGTTACAGGTTACAACTGCCCATTGATTACAAGAATATTAACCCCTCGTTCCATGTGTCTCTCCTCAGGCCGGTGGTAGCTGGTCCACTCCAGGACTTTGAGATTGAGGAGACTCCTCCGCCCCCGTTGGACATCGAGGGGGCTCCGGCGTACACTGTTCGGACCATCCTGGATTCGAGACGCCGGATGGGGGGTCTCCAATATCTCGTGGAGTGGGAGGGGTACGGTCCGGAGGAGCGGTGCTGGGTGCCGAGGAGGGACATTTTAGATCCGTCCCTGCTGGCCGAATTCCATCGTGGTCATCCTACGCGCCCTGCTCCGCGTCTCCTGGTCGTCCCCGAGGCCGGGGGCGGTGCACGGCTGGAGCCGCGCGTCAAGGGGGGGGTACTGTCACGGTTTCGGCCGAGGCGGCCCCTCCTCCTTGTTCGGGCAGGTTTCGGCGGTCGTCGTCTCCGGAGTACTAGCTGCCACCGTTTGATTGGTTTTGTCTGTTTGTCACACCTGTTTTGTGTTATGTCTTAAATAGCACCCTATTTAGTTTTCTTGTTGTTAGTCAGGTGTTGTGTGTAATTGTTCTATGTTGTGTTGCTGCGCTACTTGTTTTTGGTGCGCTATTTTGTGCTTTCCTCCTTGTTTGGTGTTTAGGAGTAGATTTACGCACTTGTTTACTGCACCCGTTTGTTTACGCCAGTGCGCGCTTTTCTCGCCTCCGGGCTTGTTGTGGATATTCATGTTTGAATTCTACTAAAGTATTTTGTTGGACTTTACTACTGCCTCCTGCGCCTGATTCCACACCACACCTACCATAGCAACCTTGACAGGAATGGGCCAAAATACCAGCAACAGTGTGTGAAAACCTTGTGAAGACTTACAGAAAACGTTTGACCTGTGTCATTGCCAACAAAGGGTATATAACAAAGTATTGAGAAACTTTTGTTATTGACCAAATACTTATTTTCCACCATAATTTGCAAATAAATTCATTAAAAATCCTACAATGTGATTTTCTGGATTTTTTTTCCCTCATTTTGTCTGTCATAGTTGACGTGTACCTATGATGAAAATTACAGGCCTCTCTAATCTTTTTAAGTGGGAGAACTTGCACAATTGGTGGCTGACTAAATACTTTTTTCCCCCACTGTAGATACTTTTGTACCTGTTTCTTCCAGCATCTTCACAAGGTCCTTTGCTGTTTTTCTGGGATTGATTTGCACTTTTTGCACCAAAGTACGTTCATCTCTAGGAGACAGAACGCGTCTCCTTCCTGCGCGGTATGACGGCTGCGTGGTCCCATGGTGTTTATACTTGCGTACTATTGTTTTTACAGAGGAACGTGGTACCTTCAGGTGTTTGGAAATTGATGAACCAGACTTGTGGAGGTCTACAATTTGTTTTCTGAGGTCTTGGCTGATTTCCTTTCAATTTCCCATGATGTCAAGCAAAGAGGCACTGAGTTTGAAGGTAGGCCTGGAAATACATCCACAGGTACACCTCTAATTGACTCAAATGATGTCAATTAGCCTATCAGAAGCATCTAAAGCCATGACATCATTTTCTGGAATTTTCCAAGCTGTTTAAAGG
Source organism: Coregonus sp. 'balchen' (assembly GCA_902810595.1). NCBI lineage: Eukaryota > Metazoa > Chordata > Actinopteri > Salmoniformes > Salmonidae > Coregonus > Coregonus sp. 'balchen'. Next base: position 3,069,876 of record LR778290.1, on the reverse strand, counting down.
CACAGTCAACTAAGTGTATGTACACTTCTGACCCACTGGAATTGTGATATAGTGAATTATAAATGAAATAATCTGTTTGTAAAGAATTGTTGTCAAGCACAAAGTAGATGTCCTAACCGACTTGCCAAAACTATAGTTTGTTAACAAGACATTTGTGGAGTGGTTGAAAAAACGAGTTTTAATGACTCCAACCTAAGTGTATGTAAACTTCCGACTCCAAATGTATATGACATGTAATAACTAGTAAGCACACAGACTGTGTTTAAAACCCTGCTGTTAATATAGAGTCGTGGTCAAATGTTTTGAGAATGACACAAATATTAATTTTCACAAAGTCTGCTGCCTCAGTTTTTATGATGGCAATTTGCTTATACTCCAGACTGTTATGAAGAGTGATCAGATGAATTGCAATTAATTGCATTTTGCCATGAAAATGAACTTAATCCCCAAAAAACATATCCACTGCATTTCAGCCCTGCCACAAAAGGACCAGCTGACGTCATGTCAGTGATTCTCTCGTTAACACAGGTGAGAGTGTTGACGAGGACAAGGCTGGAGATCACCCTGTCATGCTGATTGAGTTAGAATAGCAGACTGGAAGCTTAAAAAGGAGGGTGGTGCTTGAAATCATTGTTCTTCCTCTGTTAACCATGGTTACCTGCAATGAAGACAAGGTGAGCGCTACCATCAGTCCTGTGTCATGCCAACAGTAAAGCATCCTGAGACCATTCGTGTGGGGTTGCTTCTCAGCCAAGGGAGTGGGCTCACTCACAATTTTGCCTAAGAACACAGCCATGAATAAAGAATGGTACCAACACATCCTCAGAGAGCAACTTCTCCCAACCATCCAAGAACAGTTTGGTGATGAACAATGCCTTTTCCAGCATGATGGAGCACCTTGCCATAAGGCAAAAGTGATAACTAAGTGGCTCGGGGAACAAAACATCGAAATGTTGGGTCCATGGGCCAGGAAACTCCCCAGACCTTAATCCCATTGAGAACTTGTGGTCAATCCTCAAGAGGCGGGTGGACAAACAAAAACCCACCAATTCTGACAAACTCCAAGCATTGATTAGGCAAGAATGGGCTGCCATCAGTCAGGATGTGGCCCAGAAATTAATTGACAGCATGCCATTGCAGAGGTCTTGAAATAGAAGGGTCAACACTGCAAATATTAACTCATTGCATAAACTTAATGTACTTGTCAATAAAAGCCTTTGACACTTATGGAATGCTTGTAATTATCAGATCCCTCTAGCTTGCTCGCTAAGCAAACCTAATAAATCGACTTGCCAACATTTCTGTAAACTCCTGGTATCATAGCATCTGTCAACAGACTGTGGGACGGCAGCGACTTAAGGGACTTTTCTGACCACATCCCAACTAGTCAACATGTTAAACGGACCATTGCCTTAACCCTAACGATAGACTTGCAGAGAGAGGGGGAGGAGCTACCGCCCTGCTTTCTCTGAGCTGACCAATCCTGTTGTTGGGAAACACCCACACCATTCTGTTGTTGGGGTATGTACGCCCACACCATTCAAACACAGACTATTTCACTCACATTGCAATTAATAGAAATCTGGAAATAATGGACAGTTATTTAAAGTTTTCAGAGGGTGGACCCCTTGTTGACAGTACATCAAATTACACTATGGAAGGCCACATTAAGAACGCTTGAGGTGGCAAAACTCACCCTGTAGGGGGCTTCTCTCCGGTGTGTGTACACTAGTCTACCATTAACTGGATTGAGCTAACAAAAGTGGAAAGGTTACCCACCAGTGTGGTGTTTTCTCTTGTGTCCAGCCAGGTGTCCTGACTGAGTGAATCTCTTCCCACACTGATCACAACCAAAAGGCTTCTCTCCTGTGTGTGTTCTCTTGTGTCTAGCCAGGTGTCCTGAATGAGTGAATCTCTTCCCACACTGATCACAACCAAAAGGCTTCTCTCCTGTGTGTGTTCTCGTGTGTTCTAGAAGTCCTTTTGAAGTGGTTAAGCTCATTCCACAGTCTGAGCAGTGGTAAGGTTTCTCTCCTGTGTGTATTCTCTTGTGTTCAACCAGGTGTCCTGAATGAGAGAATCTCTTCCCACACTGATCACAACCAAAAGGCTTCTCTCCTGTGTGTGTTCTCTGGTGTTCAACCAGGTGTCCTGACCGAGTGAATCTCTTCCCACACTGATCACAGCTATAAGGTTTCTCTCCTGTGTGTATTCTCTTGTGTTCAGCCAGGCTTCCTGACTAAGTGAATCTCTTCCCACACTGATCACAGCTATAACGTTTCTCTCCTGTGTGTATTCTCTTGTGTAAAGCCAGGTTTCCTGACCGAGTGAACCTCTTCCCACATTGATCACAGCTATAAGGTTTCTCTCCTGTGTGTATTCTCTTGTGTGTATTAAGATTTGTTGAAGAGGTGAAACTCTTTCCACAGTCAAAGCAGCAGTGAGGTTTCTTCCCTGTAAGTCTCTGCTGGTGTTTCTTGAGGTGTTCTGATCTGGAGAGACTCTTCTCTGCCTCGTCAGCATCATGATGTTGGTTAGCCTTCCCAGATGATAAGCCCCTTCTACTGAAAGAGCGACGGTTAGGGCTGTCCCCTGTGAAACAAAGACAGACAGTTAGGGTTCCTTCTTCATATCGAAGTTAGTTCAAGGCCCAGCTTTCCAACTCTTGTGATCAGATTTGAGCATTTTGGATTCGTTAAAATCATCAATGTAACCAATGGGGTAGGAGTGCTTCTAATGAGTCTACATTTAAAAAAAAATGTATCTAAGAGCATTTTTAAAAAATGTATCTAAGAGCATAAACCCACTCTGTCCCGGTGTTTTCCTGCAGTCGACCAGCAGCACAGACACCCTCTTCAGACCCAGCAGTAAGTTACCAGGGGAGGCACGACCTGGGGACCCAAAGAGGGGGAGGGGGGAGGAGGGTTGGAGGGAGAGGGATGAGGGGGGGTGGGATAGGTGTTTCCTGTAAATCCCAAAAAGAGGGTAGTGGAGTTCAAGTTAGTACACTGAGGGTAAAACAACACAACAATGGTATGATGAGGTCTTGCATTTAAATGGGGACGGCCACAACGGAGTGGAAACAATGCCCCCTTGCTGTTTAAGACTTAAATGGACACCACATTATTTGAACAGTGAGAGACAGAATAACAACCAAATACATTTTTTCCAAACTCTGCTTCTTCATTCCGGTCCGTTGAACAACAGGAAGTTACCAAACCACAGAAGATGAAAAATGTGGTTTTCAACGATGGGTTTATGATATAGCTTGCAACTTGTAAACGATTACCCATTCCTAAAAGTGAGTACCACTTTCACAGCATGTTAAAAATAATACACATTGTCTGTTTGCTTGCTACGCAGATTTGCAGCGCTCAAATATTGTAACTGTATGTAACACGCACGATATGAACCCGGGGCTCCCACGGGAGAAACCAATATCTTACACTTCAGACCAATAGGACATTCCCTATCGGGAAAAAGGGCAAATTGATTTAGCTTATTTTTATTTTAGACACCAATTACGTTTCTATGTGAGAATTCCAATAATATTTTTGGGCATTGCTGGCGATGGAATCAGCCAATAACAAAAGGGATGGAAGTATAGACAGCGTTCCTTAATCTGATCTTCAGGCTATTTGATCTGATCTTCAGGATATGCATCAGACTATTTTGAAATGTTAACCTAATATAATACATTGCCTTTAGAACGTCTGCACTCCCTTGAACCTTTTTCATATTTTGTTATGTTACAAAGTGGGATTTATATTTATTAAATTGTAATTTTTTGTAATTGATGTGCTAATTTCAAATTGTCAATGTGGCTTTGATTGGATAGTTGATGCTACGTTGGAAAGCTTTATGTTTATGACAGTTTGCGATAGAACACATGAAAAAAAGGGTGGGTGTCATGTTTTGGCTGACAAATGTACTAAAATATAATAACATCCAGTACCAGTCAAAAGTTTGGACACCTACACATTCAAGGTTTTTATTTTTACTATTTTCTACATTGTAGAATAATAATGAAGACATCAAAACTATGAAATAACACATATGGAATCATGTTGTAACCAACAAAGTGTTAAACTAATCAAAATATATTCCAGGTGACTACCTCATGAAGATGGTTGAGAGAATGCCAAGAGTGTGCAAAGCTGTCATCAAGGCAAAGGGTGGCTATTTGAAGAACCTCAAATATAAAATATATGTTATTTCATAGTTTTGATGTCTTCACTATTATTCTATAATGTAAAAAATATTAAAAATAAATAAAAACCCTTGAATGAGTAGAGGTGTCCAAACTTTTGACTGGTACTGTATATATATTTTTTCACTTTCAAATGGTACAACAAAGACGTTTGGAGGTAGAGGGCTGCGGGCTCCGACAGAGATCATTGTAGCGCGGTCCGTATTTTTCATGTTGAGGGCGGTCAGACAGAAAACATTGTGATAAATATACTTGTCCCGCAGATTATTTGGAAACGGTGTCTTTCTGCTGTGTATGCGTTAGCCTAGCTATTGTACTAAAAGCACCTCTGTCAAATTATTCACACACTAGCCTACAAGGCTACCTATGAATGGGCGAATAAATCAATCACGTGGCAGTTATCTTTCCAAGGAAATTCACTTAAATATAATTAGGCTATAGTTTACTACAGTGTCTGTTAATAGAAAGAAGTTGGGGACGCTCAACCAATGTGATTATCATTATAAAGCAAAAGGCGCAACATGGGGAGCGAGCGTTGAGTCTTCTCCTTTTCAATATATACAGTGCCCTCCACTATTATTGGCACGCCTGTTTAAGATGTGGTCGAGGACTTCCAAAAATTCTCCTTTTTTTTTTTAAAACAACATAGAACCCAAATGCAAAAAAAGAGAAAAATCCAACCTTTTATTTAAGTACATTACTTTGGTGTAAAAAAAAAAATCACACATAAAAATAAACAAAAAAATACTTGAAATCATGTGTCCCACAATTATTGGCACCCCTGATGTTAATACTTTGTACCACAATTATTGGCACCCCTGATGTTAATACTTTGTACAACCCCCTTTTGCCAACAAGACAGCACTTCATCTCCTCTTATAACATTTCACAAGATTGGAGAACACAGAGAGAGGGATCTTTGACCATTCTTCTTTGCACAATCTTTCACTGAGTGGCGCAGTGGTCTAAAGCACTGCATCGCAGTGCTAACTGTGCCACTAGAGATCCTGGTTCGAATCCAGGCTCTGTCGCAGCCGGCCGCGACCGGGAGACTCATGGGCGGCGCACAATTGGCCCAGCGTCGTCCATGGTAGGGGAGGGAATGGCCGGCAGGGATGTAGCTCAGTTGATAGAGCATGGTGTTTGCAACGCCAGGGTTGTGGGTTCAATTCCCACGGGGGGCCAGTATAAAAAAAAAGTTATATATGTATTCACTAACTGTAAGTCGCTCTGGATAAGAGCGTCTGCTAAATGACTAAAATGTAAATGTAAATGTAGATCATCCAGTGTCCTGGGTCCTCTCTTATGCACTCTCCTCTTTAGCTCGCCCCACAGGTTTTCGATTGGGTTGAGGTCTGGGGACTGAGATGGCCATGGGAGGACCTTGAGTTTGTGACTGCTGAACCATTTTTGTGTAGATTTTGCCACATGGTTTGGATCATTATCCTGCTGAAAGACCCAATGACGACCCATCTTCAGCTTTCTGGCAGAGGCCATCAGGTTTTTATTTAAAATGTCCTGGTAGTTCAAAGCGTTCAAAATGCCATGCACCCTAACAAGGTTCCCAGGGCCTTTGGAAGAGAAACAGGCCCACAGCATCACAGATCCTCCACCATACTTCACGGTGGGCGTGAGGTGCTTTTCGGCATACTCATCTTTTGTTTTACGCCCAGACCCACTTAGAGTGTTTTTTCCAAAAAGCTCAATTTGTCTCTTGACCAAAGAACGATCCCAGTGAAGTCCCAGGCCCCTTAGCAAAATCCAGACGTTTACTTTGTGAGTGTTGTGAGAAAACTTTTCTTTTATGCCCCCCAAACAGCTTGTTGGCATGTAGAGAGCGTCGATGGGTTTTTTTGGAGACTTTTTACCCCCAAAATGCCATCTTTGTGCAATTTTGTGACAGTGGCTTTGACTTTTTTACTTCTCTTACCTCCCCCCTCACTTGCTTGTGGCAAATAAAATTGGGGCCTCTTTCCAGCCCGTTTGTCAGTTCCCGTGTTTTAAAAAACCCTCTTTTTGATTCCTCTGACGTAGATACGGCAAGTTAAGGGAGTGGCTATTTTTTGTAGCCATTGCCCGATTATGAAGGTCGACACAAATCTGCCTACTTAAGGTGGTTCTTTGTCTTTTCCCTGTTGACAAAGGTAGAGAATTGGCTCTGTGTCGTCATATTATACCCCCCGGGGGAAACGGAAGTCATGAATAATATTAAAAGTTCCTAGATACCCCACCAACTTTTGCAATACAAAAATATATTTTTAAAAAAATTAATTAAAAAATTAAGGGAATTTTTTGGGGGGCCAATAATTGTGGGGCACATGATTTTAAATTTTTTTTTTTTCAAATGTGGTTCTTTTTTTTTCCCCCAAAGCAATGTACTTTAAAAAGGGTTTGGATTTTCTATTTTTTTTCATTTTGGGGTTTTAGTTGTTTAAAAAAAAAAGAGAATTTTTGGAAGTCCCGACCCCATCTTAAAAAAGGGGTCCAATAATAGTGGGGGCATGTATTAACTATCCATTTATTTTTTCTCTGCCCGAAAAAATTCCCGCTCCTAAAGAAGGGTAATCCTAATGAAAACGTAGGTCAAAGAAAAGGACGCCATTTTTTTTGCTGCTTCAAGTTTAGCAGCCAAATCCCCCCTCCTCTCCCAGTTCAGCAGCCAACCTCTCCTCTCCCTTGTTCAGCAGCCATACCTCTCTCCCTAGTTCGCAGCCATACCCTCCTTCTAATTTAGCACCATACCTCTCCCCTCCAATTTAGAGCCATATCTCCTCTTTAGTTCGCAGCCATACCTCTCTCTCCATTTAGCAGCCAACCCTCCTCTCCTTTTACGCCATACCTCTCCCGTCCTATTTTAGCGCCATACCCCTTTCCCCTCCTATTCACAGCCATACCCCTCCCTCCTTTTCGCAAAACCTTCCCCTCCTAGTTCAGCAGCCATACCTTCCTCCCTAGTTCAGCACCATACCTTCCTTCCCCATCAGAACCATACCTTCCTTCCGTTTTCAGCGCCCTACCTCTCCCTCCCTTTCCCAATTCGCAGCCTACCTCTCCCTCCCCCTAGTTTCAGCCCATACCTCTCCTTCCTTTCCCGTTTTTAACCCTACCTCTCCTCTCCCCTTCCCCGTTCAGCAGCCATACCCCCTTCCTCTCCTGTTCAGCAGCCTCCCCTCCTCCCTAGTTGCAGCCCTATTTTCTCCTTTTGGAGTAATCTTTTAGGTTTTGGAGCCCATATCCCCCTTCCCAGTTCTCAAAATTATGGCTATGTTAAATTAAATA
>LR778290.1:3029040-3062287 GCA_902810595.1 Coregonus sp. 'balchen' | reverse complement strand
ACAATTTCATGATTTGTGCATGATGTTGTATCGGAGAACCATCCGATTTCTTGAACCCTTGACCCTTCCATACCGCCCCAAACAAATGACATACACTATGTGCATATGCTGAATCAGTGTATATGGTTACTCCGCTTACCTTCCGCTAACAAACATGCTTCTGTTAGCCCCACAAGTTCAGCAAGTTGTGCAGATGCAGGCTGTGGTATTACTTCAGCCTTTTCAACAACAAATCCCGTCCCTCGGCCTCTAACTACTGCATAACCAGCACATAACTTATCTCCTACCCGATAGCAAGACCCATCCGTCCAATACTCCAGGTCTGCCTCACGTAATGGAAAGGCTTGTAAATCTGATCGAAGCCTCGAATATCTCTCTGCTTCTTGGACACAATCATGTGGCTCACCATCCTCGGAAGTTGGTAAACTCTCGGCTGGATTTACTGTATCACATCTCACAAGGGTGACATCCTCCTGCTCTAAGAGTCTATGATAGTCTCTGAGCCTGGGCATAGTCAATGTATACTTCCCATAGTTCAGAAGATTTCTGAGACTATGATGGGTAAGAATTGTCACGGGGTAGCCCATCGTGACCGATGATGCTTTGTCATACATGGAATATACCCCCACCATTGCTCTGTAGCACAGTGGTAACCCTAGTTCTACCTCTGAATAAGCAGTAGAGTAGTAGGAAATAGGCTGAGGATTCGTCCCCATGCCTGTCGGTTGACAAAGAACCGCGCATGCATATCTACCTCCAGTAGAAGTAGACACATATAGCAAAAAGTTCTTTGAATAATCTGGTAGTGCAAGTGCAGGTGCCTCCTGCAACCTCTGTTTGATAGTTTCAAATGCCACATGACCTTCCGGTGTCCAGGAAAGATTGCTATGAAGTTGACCACTCTCAGTACCCCTCACCATAGCCCTCAACGGTGCCATCAAACTAGTATAATCCTCTACCCAAGCTGAGGAATAACCAGCAATACCTAGAAATGTCATCATTTCTCTGACTGTTCTAGGTTTTGGAGCCTTACGAATAGTTTCCACCTGCTTGTCTGAAATGTTTCTGTGGCCATGAGTTATGTTCTGACCTAAATATACAGGTAAAAGTCAGTAAATTAGAATATTTTGAAAAACTTGATTTATTTCAGTAATTGCATTCAAAAGGTGTAACTTGTACATTATATTTATTCATTGCACACAGACTGATGCATTCAAATGTTTTATTTCATTTAATTTTGATGATTTGAAGTGGCAACAAATGAAAATCCAAAATTCCGTGTGTCACAAAATTAGAATATTGTGTAAGGGTTACATTTTGAAGACACCTGGTGCCACAAAATAATCAGCTGATTAACTCAAAACACCTGCAAAGGGCTTTAAATGGTCTCTCAGTCCAGTTCTGAAGCCTACACAAACATGGGGAAGACTTCAGATTTGACAGCTGTCCAAAAGGCGACCATCGACACATTGCACAAGGAGGGAAAGACACAAAAGGTTATTGCAGAAGAGGCTGGCTGTTCTCAGAGCTCTGTGTCCAAACACATTAATAGAGAGGCAAAGGGAAGGAAAAACTGTGGTCAGAAAAAGTGTACAAGCGATAGGGATCACCGCGCCCTAGTCAAGATTGTGAAAAAAAACCCATTCAAAAATGTGGGGGAGATTCACAAGGAGTGGACAGCTGCTGGAGTCAGGGCTTCAAGATCCACCACCAAGAGACGCTTGAAAGACATGGGTTTCAACTGCCGCATACCTCGTGTCAAGCCACTGTTGACCAAGAAACAGCGCGAAAAGCGTCTCACCTGGGCTAAGGAAAAAAAGAGCTGGACTGCTGCTGAGTGGTCTAAAGTCATGTTTTCTGACGAAAGCAAATTTTGCATTTCCTTTGGAAATCGAGGTCCCAGAGTCTGGAGGAAGACAGGAGAGGCACAGGATCCACGTTGCCTGAAGTCTAGTGTAAAGTTTCCACCATCAGTGATGGTTTGGGGTGCCATGTCATCTGCTGGTGTCGGTCCACTCTGTTTCCTGAGATCAAGGGTCAACGCAGCCGTCTACCAGCAAGTTTTAGAGCACTTCATGCTTCCTGCTGCTGACCTGCTCTATGGAGATGGAGATTTCAGGTTCCAACAGGACTTGGCGCCTGCACACAGCGCAAAATCTACCCGTGCCTGGTTTACGGACCATGGTATTTCTGTTCTAAATTGGCCAGCCAACTCCCCTGACCTTAGCCCCATAGAAAATCTGTGGGGTATTGTGAAAAGGAAGATGCAGAATGCCAGACCCAACAACGCAGAAGAGTTGAAGGCCACTATCAGAGCAACCTGGGCTCTCATAACACCTGAGCAGTGCCAGAAACTCATCGACTCCATGCCACGCCGCATTAATGCAGTAATTGAGGCAAAAGGAGCTCCAACCAAGTATTGAGTATTGTACATGCTCATATTTTTCATTTTCATACTTTTCAGTTGGCCAACATTTCTAAAAAATCCCTTTTTTGTATTAGCCTTAAGTAATATTCTAATTTTGTGACACACGGAATTTTGGATTTTCATTTGTTGCCACTTCAAATCATCAAAATTAAATGAAATAAACATTTGAATGCATCAGTCTGTGTGCAATGAATAAATATAATGTACAAGTTACACCTTTTGAATGCAATTACTGAAATAAATCAAGTTTTTCAAAATATTCTAATTTACTGACTTTTACCTGTACAACCTTCTCCTGACAATATTGCAGCTTTTTCTGTGACACCTTGTGCCCCTTTTCTGCCAATACCTGTAGTAATTTAATTGAATCCCTATGACATGTTTCCTTATTTTGTGAGCAAAGCATTATATCATCCACGTACTGAATGACAGTGCTCTGCAATATCTGATCTATCCCTACCAAATCTTCCTTCAGTACTTTATTGAAGATATGCGGTGAATGCCGGTACCCCTGTGGCATTCTATTATACTCATAGAACTGTCCCTTATAGGTGAACCCAAATAAATCCTGACTCTCTACACTAAGTGGAACACTGAAAAATGCTCCACATAAGTCCAGTACTGTAAAATGTGTCGCATCTGGAGGAACTTGAGCTAACAAGGTATGAGGATCTGGCACTTCTGCTGGAAAGTCAATCACTATTTCATTTACTGCTCTCAAATCGTGAGCTACACGATAACTTCCATCTGGTTTTTTTACAGGCCACAAAGGCGTGTTACTCCGAGGGTGTTTTGTTGTCTTTAAAACCCCTACTGTCAAAAGTCCATTAATTTGTGGTTCAATCCCTTTGATTGCTTCCTCTGTCAATGGATATTGATTTTTCCATGGAGGTTTGGCTCCTGGTCGAAGTTCAACCTTCACAGGTTGGGCTGATTTCACAAGTCCAATATCAGTACTATGTCGAGACCACAATCCTTCTGGAACTTGTTGCAACATCTCCTCTTTCATAGGGTCTGAATCCATCTTCATATTGCAAATAGATTCATGTGTCATTCCTACAGCCTGTGGCTCCCCTTGTCCTTGAGCCGAAATCATTATTTTGAGAAATCGTTGATCTTCACTTCTCCAGATCGCCAAATTTTCTTTCGTTGGTCTGAAAGTAAGTCTCTCTGCTTCTGTCATCATTTCTCCCATTTGCTTTTGCTCATAGCCTTCTGAAACCAACAAGGTAACATGTGGCACACTCTTCTCAATATCAAATTCTTTATTCAGATAATCATCTGTGTTTATCTTCATAGCTGCTCCTTGTGGTCCTAAAATAATGCAACTTGAGCTAAGTTGAACATTCTTCGGTTGATGACTCAACCATTCCTCTGATTGTGGTTGAGCCGCCTTCTTGAAATACTTAAGCGTACAATGGAATGGATATTCCGGAAGCTTTGCATCCGGCATATTTGCAACAATAAATCTTTCCCATATCTTAGCCTGTTGCATAAAATCTTCACTGAGATTTCCAATCCAGAATACTGAAGACGAATCCATCTCCGTCATCATCGACAATTGGTAAACCTTTTCCTTTGGCATTTCTATCAGACAGCCGTCTGGTGTACATCTGATTGTACAGTTCAACTTACATAAGGCATCTCTTCCCAATAATGCCACAGGTGTATGTTCTGATACCAGTATGGGTATTGTAATTTTGTGATCTTTATAGCAGAGCTCAATTGGTTCTGTAAGAGGAATCAGCTGTTTTACTCCCTCAAATCCGATTGTCCTAACGAGTTGATTGGACATAGGGAGGTGTGTAGCATCTTCAGGTCGAACACAGGTGAACGCAGCTCCGCTATCCGCCATTACTTCCAATGGTCGATTGTTTATTTTCACCTCAATTGTTGGATCTCTCTCCGATCCTGACGCTACCAGCTGACACCCCCCCTTCGAATCATCTAGGCACCGCTAGAATCCTGGCTCCGGACCCCTGTAGGGGTTCACTGGTCCTCCAGATGATTTTGCCTGGCCCCTGTATCTTCCTCTGAAATTCCCTCTAAGGTCTCCTCCCGACCAATTACACTCACGGGCAAAGTGACCAACATGTCCACAATTATAACACACATCTGGAGACGGCGGGAAGACTGGCTTACCTCTTCCTCTTCCTCTCCAATTCTGTGTCTGCCCAGAAATTGGCTGTGGGTATGAATTAACTGGTGCCGTCATTGGTGGCTGGTACAATTGCGGTTGGAACTGTTCTGGTGGAAGCTGTGGCAGTGCTTGTTGGTTCGGTACACATGGACTCTGCATAACCAAAGCTTGTTTCTTATCCTTTTTATTCTCTCCCAGTTGTATTAGATTAAGTTTCCGGAGAGTTTCTTCGTCCTGCTCTTTCTGATTGAGTTCCTTCTTCCTGTACAGATCCACTTGATGAGCTATGTGATCTGTATAGACCCCTTTTGTCATGCTTCCAAGTCCAACTACTTCTGCCAGTTTGCTTCTTACTGGTGCGGGCAGTCCCATTTGCAGTTTAGCTCTCAAAATTGACTGCTCAATTTGACTCACATCTGGATCATTTCCAGTAATATTTCTCCACACTTGATGAACTCTTGACACATAGGCTCTCGGATTTTCTTGTTGTCCTAGTGGGTCAATCAGAATATTATCAGGATGCACATTCGTTGGAAATGTATCTTTCAATGCTCTCCACAGACGATTCCTACTTGCAGCCAGCAATTCAGGATCGTTCACTGCCGTCCCAACATATCTCATGAGTCCAGCCCTCTGGAAGACTTCTTCCATATCTGGAATCCCAATGAGATTAGCCAACAGTCTCTTAACGTCTCCTATAGCAGACTGTGTTCCCACCGTAATTTCTTCCAATTTCGAAATCCAAGGATAGGCCCCATTCTGAAGAATAGGCAACTTTTCAAGTATGTTTGACATATCGGTATTTTGCAACGGCTTATATTCAAAGTTTTGACCTCGAATGATAACTGGTGCCATTTTGCTTGTGGTCTCTTTCCTTGGCCTTAATGCATATTTGGTCTCATCTTGTTCAGATTCTCTTCTCCGCTGTCTCTCCTTCCGTATGGTCAGCGTCTGGAGTTCTTCCTGTAGCTCTCTTACTTCTCCTGCCGTCCTTGCACTCTTCAGTTCTGATAAGCATTGATCTATATCTCCTTCTATATCTTCTACAACAGTCTTTGCAGGATAAACTCCTTTCGAATACGCAGCACCTTCAGTCTTCTCTTTATCGCTGTCTTCATCTTTGCTTCCCTCAGCACTCGAATATATTGTATCCTTCTTCTTCGAATCTTCCTCAGCACTGTAATATCTTGTATCCTTCTTCTTCAAACTTTCCTTACCCCTTCTCTCCGTTCTGGCCAACCTCCGTTTGATGACCGGATCATATCCACCCATGATCCCCTCTAAATCACTCTGATCATCATCGTCCTCCTCCCGTTCCATCCTACTTAACCTCATACCACCCTTAGTTTTCAGACTTCTCGTTTTCTTCCCACCTTTAGTGCTTGGATGCGTTTTTATGGTCGTTTCTGCTTGTCCTCTCTCTATAATTTGTTCATCCTCATCTCTGATGTAATAATCCCCCTGATGGCGGATTACTGGAAGTTGAGGATAAGCATCCCTAAACTCAACTTCCTTCTCATACGGTGGGGGTCTTCTCGCCGAATCCGTATGTGAGAAAGGTATACCGACCTCTACCCTCAGTTTCTCTGTCGACGTCTCTTCCTTTAGCTTCTTCTCCATACCTTTGCTTCCCTTGTCTTTGGTATCTTTCCTCAGTTTTTGTCCTTCATCTTCAAACAATTTAAGAACACCCAGCTCCCTTTGTCTCTTCTCTTTACGTCGTTCCTTTTGTTTTCCCTTCTTCTGATCTGCCTTGTAAATTGACAGAAGTACTTTCATGATGTTGATAACATCCGGATTAAAAGTCCCTTCCTCTGGCCAGGGTTGTTCAATGTCAGGCCAACGTTTGTTCCATTTGCCGGATAATTTCGCAATACCCTTAACTATCCAAACAAAAAATCAAAGACCCCTAACAAAAATCAATTAATTTATTCAATTAAAATTCCAATTAACAACTATGAATAATTATGAATAATTAAGACCAATTTTTACCTTTACACCTATTTTACCAATTAATCAATTAATGACCCACTTACCTTAACCCCTCCGGAAAGTGAATACCAGTAGTCAACTCCACAGCAATCTAAATAACATGGAATTCCAATCTACAACATCATCACCCCAATAAATTCCATTGTTTAATATGCATCCAAGTATTTTAATATCACAGAAAAAGACTTCCAATCTACAACCATACCACACCAATATAAACCATTGTTTAATATGAAGCCAAGTATTTTAATATCACAGAATAAAAGACTTCCAATCTACAACCATACCACACCAATATAAACCATTGTTTAATATGAAGCCAAATATTTCAAGATCACAGAATAATGTCAGTACCTGCTTTCCAATCGAATCCCCCAGTCAGGCCCAGTAATGCACCGAGACCCAAACCTGCAACCTTTAATCCCTGATCAGTCCGTTGCCAAGCGTGTAAGAGAGTATCATTGCATCCAACATCCTGTGGAAAGATTTTGTAGACAAAAAAGCACTAGCCTGATTTTGGATGATCCTCTGCCTGCGTCACACCTTGTCACGTCACGCCACGCCGCGCACGTTAGCCTCTCTCTCCTTTGCTCCGTTCTATAGCCTCACATAACAAGGGAAGAAAACAATACAGCCAAGCATTTAAAGTTTACACTTAACCACGGTATTCCCCACTCATATTTGCTACCAAACGGAACCCAGGAAGAAATAAATCACTCAAAACATTTTAAAACCTGACCCCAGGAATAAATAAATCGCTCAAAACATTTTAATTTTATTTTAATACGTCATTCAAATCAATGTATTATACTTCGTCAACATATATTCAATTTATAAATTTACTACATCTCTACAAAGAGTTTAACGTTCACATAACAGTTACTTTAACAATTTTAAAAGAGTCGTGTTCACCTGTTCCGGTAGCCATTAAACCCCTGAAAAGGAACCCCAAACAATCATATGACCTTACGCCACCATTTTGTTCCGTCGCCTCAGCACGACCGCATGTCGTAGATTTAGTGCCGTAAACCAAAACGTGTCCTAATCTCGTGTCATAAACTCCCCCTTTCTGTAGTGTAGTGTCGCAAAATTAAACGCATGCGCACAACCATTCAAAAATACTTTTCCCCATGAAAGAATGATTCTCTACTCTCTCCCCAAACAGAAAGAATAACAGCCAGCTGTAACTTCCCATTTCCCCCTTATAGTCAAACAACATTTAACAGCGCTCACAAAACATACAACCCGACTTACAGACACATAAACAAGTTTAAGAGACTTTAATCCATCGCAATGGAATCTCTAAGGATATCCGTTAGCATGTAGCACGCAACACAATTAGCCTTCAACCTTAGCATTTAGCTTAGCCTACGGTACATCGTGACACAAAACCCAATTAGCACTAGCATCCACCTCAGCCACCATGATGTAGCATGATTCACACTTTAGCCTTACAAAAATTAGCCTTTAGCCTTAAGCATTAGCATTTAGCATTTAGCCACGATGTACCACGTGACCCGAACCATACAATCAAGCCTTAGCCACGAGGCACCACGTGGCCTGAAACAATCCAGCATTAACACCAACCTCCAGCTAACTGCAGCCTACTAGCTATACAAATGAACACCCCGCACCGTGGCCAAATCATTGTCTATCAGTAATATCTCCTTCTAACTTTGTGTTGCCGTAAGTTCTGGATAATCATAGAGAGGTTACCCCAAGCATTATAGTTCGTCAACCATACGATGAGTATATAACATACATATAATTCGTCCAGCTTAATAATCCCCAGAATTAACCCTACACCACATAACGCGTTGCAAGGATTTTATGGCCCATTCCTAAAGAATCGCCTCGATTCGAGGGCTTTTCCAGATCCCCCGGTGCCCTAATTATGCAGACATCTCCCAACATATATTCTCTACCAATCCATTGTCCTAAGCATGCTATTATTCCCCATTTACCCATCAACCAAATTTAGAATATTTGTTATCAGACTCCGAATCGACAACAACACTCCAGATCAACCACGACCCAAGTACGTTTAACTGTACACCGTCAAAGCCCTCTCATGAATCAGCGGGATAACCATTGGCCAAATTTCTTTGTGAGTAATCTCTCACCTTTAAGCCGGCTTGGACAGTAGTCAACTCGCGAATCCAGGAAAGGGACCAACAACGATGCAATCAGAATCTCAGCGGAGCCTCCATTTGTAGTGTAGGTTATTTGTAGGTGTTATCGTCAATCAAGAAGTCTGCTTAGGTTGGATCGTGTTCAAAGGCCTTTATTCAAACCACGAGGTTCCAGCGTAAGTACGGACACAATATCCGGAGAACCAGACCCCAAATAAATCTTGCTGCATTCTAACTCTTCGTCATTGCTCCCCCCTTTATATAGCCCAAGAGTTGACTGGCTCCCTCTACTGTTCAATCCCCGTATCTTACCACCCCCTTCCTGTCTGTCATAGGTGACGTCACGCTAAAACCTTCCCTCTGGATAGCAATAATCAACCTTCCATTTCTTCATGAAAAACATTTAACAAAGACATAATTTTAATACACTACATGGTCATTATTGGGGATAGTCACATGTGCAGGGTTGCAGGTTGTCATTATTGTTGATTTTGGGGAATAGTCACATGTACAGGGTTGCAGGTGGTCATTATTGGGGATAGTCACATGTACAGGGTTGCAGGTGGTCATTATTGGGGATTACTGTGAATAGTCCCATGTACAGGGTTGCAGGTGGTCAATATTGGGGATTATTGGGAATAGTCACATGTACAGGGTTGCAGGTTGTCAATTTTGGGGATTATTGTGAATAGTCACATGTACAGGGTTGCAGGTGGGCATTTTGGGGGATTATTGGGAATGGTCACATGTACAGGGTTGCATGTGGTCATTATTGGGGATTATTGTGAACATCTTTGATCATTATTAACAGAGGAAGGGTAAGTCATTCAAAAAAATCAAGTTAACCGCTATTATTTTACAGTCCATATCAATTATGTGGTTTTTTTTAACACCAACTTTACTTATGGACTAATTTAGGCTTACCTAAACAATGACTATATTTTAGTGATTTATTTGGATTTGTTTGTACAAATTTGTCGAATTTTGTTTTAACTTTCACATTATTTTGTGTAGATGAATTACGATAAATTATAATCAAATCTATTTCAATCCCACTTTTTAAAGCAACAAAGTGAAAAAAGTTATAGTGGGTGTAGACTTTCCATAGGAACTGTATAGCCTAATAATATTTAGGAAGTTAATTTCCTTGGGAAGATAACTGCCTGTGCTTCTCCATCCACTCATGTGTATATATATATAGCCTACTCTATTTAATTGAGACCATACGCTCACCTGATCTGGCACACCCAACTAGGAGAGGAGAGCCCTTGTAGCTCAGTTGTGGGTTTGATTCCCAGGGGGGGGGCAGTATGAAAAAATATGTATGCACTCACTGGATAAGAGTGTCTGCTAAATGACTGAAATGTAAAATGAGAGGTATGGCTTCTGAACTAGGAGAGGGAGAGGCTGCTGAACTAGGAGAGGAGGGGTATGGCTGCTGAACTAGGAGAGGAGAGGTATGGCTGCTGAACTAGGAGAGGAGAGGTATGGCTGCTGAACTAGGAGAGGAGAGGTATGGCTGCTGAACTAGGAGAGGAGAGGTATGGCTGCTGAACTAGGAGAGGAGAGGTATGGCTGCTGAACTAGGAGAGGAGAGGTATGGCTGCTGAACTAGGAGAGGAGAGGTATGGCTGCTGAACTAGGAGAGGAGAGGTGTCACTGCTGAACTAGGAGAGGAGAGGTACAGTGGGGGGGAAAAAAGTATTTAGTCAGCCACCAATTGTGCAAGTTCTCCCACTTAAAAAGATGAGAGAGGCCTGTAATTTTCATTATAGGTACACATCAACTACTAATTCCAGAAAATCACATTGTAGGATTTTTAATGAATTTATTTGCAAATTATGGTGGAAAATAAGTATTTGGTCACCTACAAACAAGCAAGATTTCTGGCTCTCACAGACCTGTAACTTCTTCTTTAAGAGGCTCCTCTGTCCTCCACTCGTTACCTGTATTAATGGCACCTGTTTGAACTTGTTATCAGTATAAAAGACACCTGTCCACGACCTCAAACAGTCACACTCCAAACTCCACTATGGCCAAGACCAAAGAGCTGTCAAAGGACACCAGAAACAAAATTGTAGACCTGCACCAGACTGGAAAGACTGACTCTGCAATAGGTAAGCAGCTTGGTTTGAAGAAATCAACTGTGGGAGCAATTATTAGGAAATGGAAGACATACAAGACCACTGATAATCTACCTCGATCTGGGGCTCCACGCAAGATCTCACCCCATGGGGTCAATATGATCACAAGAACGGTGAGCAAAAATCCCAGAACCACACGGGGGGACCTGGTGAATGACCTGCAGAGAGCTGGGACCAAAGTAACAAAGCCTACCATCAGTAACAATACGCCACCAGGGACTCAAATCCTGCAGTGCCAGACGTGTCCCCCTGCTTAAGCCAGTACATGTCCAGGCCCGTCTGAAGTTTGCTAGAGTGCATTTGGATGATCCAGAAGAGGATTGGGAGAATGTCATATGGTCAGATGAAACCAAAATAGAACTTTTTGGTAAAAACTCAACTCGTTGTGTTTGGAGGACAAAGAATGCTGAGTTGCATCCAAAGAACACCATACCTACTGTGAAGCATGGGGGTGGAAACATCATGCTTTGGGGCTGTTTTTCTGCAAAGGGACCAGGACGACTGATCCGTGTAAAGGCAAGAATGAATGGGGCCATATATCATGAGATTTTGAGTGAAAACCTCCTTCCATCAGCAAGGGCATTGAAGATGAAACATGGCTGGGTCTTTCAGCATGACAATGATCCCAAACACACCGCCCGGGCAACGAAGGAGTGGCTTCGTAAGAAGAATTTCAAGGTCCTGTAGTGGCCTAGCCAGTCTCCATATCTCAACCCCTTAGAAAATCTTTGGAGGGAGTTGAAAGTCCGTGTTGCCCAGCGACAGCCCCAAAACATCACTGCTCTAGAGGAGATCTGCATGGAGGAATGGGCCAAAATACCAGCAACAGTGTGTGAAAACCTTTTGAAGACTTACAGAAAACGTTTGACCTGTGTCATTGCCAACAAAGGGTATATAACAAAGTATTGAGAAACTTTTGTTATTGACCAAATACTTATTTTCCACCATAATTTGCAAATAAATTCATAAAAAATCCTACAATGTGATTTCCTGGAAAAGAAATTCTCATTTTGTCTGTCATAGTTGACGTGTACCTATGATGAAAATTACAGGCCTCTCTCATCTTTTTCAGTGGGAGAACTTGCACAATTGGTGGCTGACTAAATACTTTTTTCCCCCACTGTATGGCTGCTGATTAAAATAATATACAACTGTCCTGTAGCTGCTACCTGAACCTACATGACATGATCCCTCCTCGTGCTCTCTCCCAGCTTGGATAGAATGCTGTTGTGTGTAAATCTATTTAAATTAAATACAGAATAAGAGAAGGTATTGCTGCTGAACTAGGACGGGAGAGGTATGGCTGCTGAACTAGGACGGGAGAGGTATGGCTGCTGAACTAGGACGGGAGAGGTATGGCTGGAGAAGAGTCAACGCTAGCTCTCCATGTTGCGCCTTTTGCTTTATGATGATAAGATTTTGGGATTTTAGCTCGACTCACGTTGGTTGAGCACCCCCCAATTATTTCTATTAACAGATACTGTAGTAAACTATAGCCTAATCATATTTAAGTTAATTTCCTTGGAAAGATAACTGCCACGTGATTTATTCGCCCATTCATAGGTAGCCTGGTAGGCTAGTGTGTGAATAATTTGACAGAGGTGCTTTTAGTACAATAGCTAGGCTAACGCATACATAGCAGAAAGACACCGTTTCCAAATAATCTGCGGGGCAAGTATATTTATCACATTGTTTTCTGTCTGACCGCCCTTAACATGAAAAATATGGACCGCAGCCCGTACCTCCAAACGTCTTTGTTGTAACATTTGAAAGTGGAAAAAATATACACTGCTCAAAGAAATAAAGGGAACACTAAAATAACACATCCTAGATCTGAATGAATGAAATAATCTAATTAAATACTTTTTTCTTTACATAGTTGAATGTGCTGACAACAAAATCACACAAATTATCAATGGAAATCAAATGTATCAACCCATGGAGGTCTGGATTTGGAGTCGCCCTCAAAATTAAAGTGGAAAACCACGCTACAGGCTGATCCAAATTTGATGTAACGTCCTTAAAACAAGTCGAAATGAGGCTCAGTAGTGTGTGTGGCCTCCACGTGCCTGTATGACCTCCCTACAACGCCTGGGCATGCTCCTGATGAGGTGGCGGATGGTCTCCTGAGGGATCTCCTCCCAGACCTGGACTAAAGCATCCGCCAACTCCTGGACAGTCTGTGGTGCAACGTGGCGTTGGTGGATGGAGCGAGACATGATGACCCAGATGTGCTCAATTGGAATCAGGTCTGGGGAACGGGCGAGCCAGTCCATAGCATCAATGCCTTCCTCTTGCAGGAACTGCTGACACACTCCAGCCACATGAGGTCTAGCATTGTCTTGCATTAGGAGGAACCCAGGGCCTACCGCACCAGCATATGGTCTCACAAGGGGTCTGAGGATCTCATCTCGGTACCTAATGGCAGTCATGCTACCTCTGGCGAGCACATGGAGGACTGTGCGGCCCCCCAAAGAAATGCCACCCCACACCATGACTGACCCACCTCCAAACCGGTCATGCTGGAGGATGTTGCAGGCAGCAGAACGTTCTCCACGGCGTCTCCAGACTCTGTCATGTCTGTCACGTGCTCAGTGTGAACCTGCTTTCATCTGTGAAGAGCACAGGGTGCCAGTGGCGAATTTGCTAATCTTGGTGTTCTCTGGCAAATGCCAAACGTCCTGCACGGTGTTGGGCTGTAAGCACAACCCCCACCTGTGGACGTCGGGCCCTCATACCACCCTCATGGAGTCTGTTTCTGACCGTTTGAGCAGACACATGCACATTTGTTGCCTGCTGGAGGTCATTTTGCATGGCTCTGGCAGTGCTCCTCCTGCTCCTCCTTGCACAAAGGCGGAGGTAGCAGTCCTGCTGCTGGGTTGTTGCCCTCCTACGGCCTCCTCCACGTCTCCTGATGTACTGGCCTGTCTCCTGGTAGCGCCTCCATGCTCTGGACACTACGCTGACAGACACAGCAAACCTTCTTGCCACAGCTCGCATTGATGTGCCATCCTGGATGAGCTGCACTACCTGAGCCACTTGTGTGGGTTGTAGACTCCGTCTCATGCTACCACTAGAGTGAAAGCACCGCCAGCATTCAAAAGTGACCAAAACATCAGCCAGGAAGCATAGGAACTGAGAAGTGGTCTGTGGTCAACACCTGCAAAACCAGTCTTTTTATTGGGGGTGTCTTGCTAATTGCCTATAATTTCCACCTGTTGTCTATTCCATTTACACAACAGCATGTGAAATGTATTGTCAATCAGTGTTGCTTCCTAAGTGGACAGTTTGATTTCACAGAAGTGTGATTGACTTGGAGTTACATTGTGTTGTTTAAGTGTTCCCTTTATTTTTTGAGCAGTGTATATACAGTACCAGTCAAAAGTTTGGACACCTACACATTCAAGGGTTTTGTTTTATATTTTACATTGTAGAATAATAATCATGTAGTAACCAAAAAAGTGTTAAACAAATCAAAAACATGTTATATTTGAGATTCTTCAATAGCCATCCTTTGCCTTGATGAAAGCTTTGCGCACTCTTGGCATTCTCTCAACCAGCTTCATGAGGTAGTCATCTGGAATATATTTTGATTTGTTTAACACTTTGTTGGTTACAACATGATTATTATTCTACAATGTAAAAACTAAAATAAAACCCTTGAAGGAGTAGGTGTCCAAACTTTTGACTGGTACTGTATGTTATTACATTTTAGTACATTTGTCAGCCAAAACATGAAACCCACCCTTTTTTCATGTGTTCTATCGCAAACTGTCATAAACAAAGCTTTCCAATGTAACATCAACTATCCAACTATCCAAAGCCACATTGACATTTTGAAATTAGCACATCAATTACAAAAAATTATAATTGAATATATTTAAATCCCACATTGTAACGTAACAAAATGTGAAAAAGGTTCAAGGGAGTGCAGACGTTCTAAAGGCAATGTATTATATTAGGTTAACATTTCAAAATAGTCTGATGCATATCCTGTAGATCAGATCAAATAGCCTGTAGATCAGATCAAATAGCCTGAAGATCAGATCAAGGAACGCTGTCTATACTTCCATCCCTTTTGTTATTGGGTGATTCCATCGCCAGCAATGCCCAAAAATATTCTTGGAATTCTCACATTGAAACGTAATTGGGGTCTAAAATTAAAATAAGCTAAATCAATTTGCCCTTTTTCCCGATAGGGAATGTCCTATTGGTCTGAAGTGTAAGATATTGGTTTCTCCCGTGGGAGCCCCGGGTTCATATCGTGCGTGTTACATACAGTTACAATATTTGAGCGCTGCAAATCTGTGTAGCAAGCAAACAGACAATTATTTTTAACATGCTGTGAAAATAGTACTCACTTTTAGGAATGGGTAATCGTTTACAAGTTGCAAGCTATATCATAAACCCATCGTTGAAAACCACAATTTTTATATTCTGTGGTTTGGTAACTTCCTGTTGTTCAACGGACCGGAATGAAGAAGCAGAGTTTGGAAAAAAATATATTTGGTGTCCATTAAGTCTTAAACAGCAAGGGGGCATTGTTTCCACTCCGTTGTGGCCGTCCCCATTTAAATGCAAGACCTCATCATACCATTGTTGTGTTGTTTTACCCTCAGTGTACTAACATGAGAACTCCACTACCCTCTTTTTGGGATTTACAGGAAACACCTATCCCACCCCCCTCCTCCCTCTCCCTCCAACCCTCCTCCCCCCTCCCCCTCTTGGGGTCCCCAGGTCGTGCCTCTCCTGGTAACTTACTGCTGGGTCTGGAGAGGGTGTCTGTGCTGCTGGTCGACTGCAGGAAAACACCGGGACTGAGTGGGTTTATGCTCTTACATACATTTATTTTGGGACACTCCCTAGATGTCCTTAATTACCATTAAATACAATCACTAACCTTCTTAAAATGTAGACTCATTAGAAGCACTCCTACCCCATTGGTTACATTGATGATTTTAACCCATCCAAAATGCTCAAATCCGATCACAAGAGTTTGGAAAGCTGGGCCTTGAACTAACTTCGATATGAAGAAGGAACCCTAACTATCTGTCTTTGTTTCACAGGGGACAGCCCTAACCGTCACTCTCTCAGTAGAAGGGGCTTATCATCTGGGGAGGCTAACCAACATCATGATGCTGACGAGGCAGAGAAGAGTCTCTCCAGATCAGAACACCTCAAGAAACACCAGCAGAGACTTACAGGGAAGAAACCTCACTGCTGCTTTGACTGTGGAAAGAGTTTCACCTCTTCAGCAAAACTTAAAACACACCAGAGAATACACACAGGAGAGAAGCCTTACAGCTGTGATCAGTGTGGGACGAGATTCACTGGGTCAGGAAGCCTGGCTAGACACAAGAGAATACACACAGGAGAGAAACCTTATAGATGTGATCAATGTGGGAAGAGATTCACTAATTCAGGAAGCCTGGCTTTACACAAGAGAATACACACAGGAGAGAAGCCTTTTGGTTGTGATCAATGTGGGAAGAGATTCACTCAGTCAGGAAGCCTGGCTTTACACAAGAGAATACACACAGGAGAGAAGCCTTTTGGTTGTGATCTGTGTGGGAAGAGATTCACTCGGTCAGAACACCTGGCTTTACACAAGAGAATACACACAGGAGAGAAGCCTTTTGGTTGTGATCAGTGTGGGAAGAGATTCACTCAGTCAGGACGCCTGGTTGAACACAAGAGAATACACACAGGAGAGAAGCCTTACCACTGCTCAGACTGTGGAATGAGCTTAACCACTTCAGGTGGACTTTTACTACACAAGAGAATACACACAGGAGAGAAGCCTTACCACTGCTCAGACTGTGGAATGAGCTTAACCACTTCAGGTGGACTTTTACTACACAAGAGAACACACACAGGAGAGAAGCCTTTTGGTTGTGATCAGTGTGGGAAGAGATTCACTCAGTCAGGAAGCCTGGTTGAACACAAGAGAATACACACAGGAGAGAAGCCTTTTGGTTGTGATCAGTGTGGGAAGAGATTCACTCGGTCAGGAAGCCTGGCATTACACAAGATAATACACACAGGAGAGAAGCCTTTTGGTTGTGATCAGTGTGGGAAGAGATTCACTCAGTCAGGAAGCCTGGTTGAACACAAGAGAATACACACAGGAGAGAAGCCTTTTGGTTGTGATCAGTGTGGGAAGAGATTCACTCACTCAGGAAGCCTGGCTTTACACAAGAGAATACACACAGGAGAGAAGCCTTTTGGTTGTGATCAGTGTGGGAAGAGATTCACTCGGTCAGGAAGCCTGGCTTTACACAAGAGAATACACAGAGGAGAGAAGCCTTACCATTGCTCAGACTGTGGAATGAGCTTCACCACTTCAAACGAACTTCTAGGACACCAGAGAACACACACAGGAGAGAGGCCTTTTGGTTGTGATCAGTGTGGGAAGAGATTCACTCATTCAGGACACCTGGCTAGACACAAGAGAATACACACAGGAGATAAACCTTGTAGCTGTGATCAATGTGGGAAGAGATTCACTCAGTCAGGACACCTGGCTAGACACAAGAGAATACACACAGGAGAGAAACCTTATAGCTGTGATCAATGTGGGAAGAGATTCACTCATTCAGGAAGCCTGGAGTTACACAAGAGAATACACACAGGAGAGAAGCCTTACCACTGCTCAGACTGTGGAATGAGCTTAACCACTTCAGGTGGACTTCTACTACACAAGAGAACACACACAGGAGAGAAGCCTTTTGGTTGTGATCAGTGTGGGAAGAGATTCACTCAGTCAGGAAACCTGGCTTCACACAAGAGAATACACACAGGAGAGAAACCTTACCACTGCTCTGACTGTGGAGTGAGCTTAACCACTTCAAACAGACTTCTAGTACACCAGAGAACACACACAGGAGAGAAGCATTTTGGTTGTGATCAGTGTGGGAAGAGATTCACTCACTCAGGAAGCCTGGTTGAACACAAGAGAATACACACAGGAGAGAAGCCTTTTGGTTGTGATCAGTGTGGGAAGAGATTCACTAATTCAGGAAGCCTGGCTTTACACAAGAGAATACACACAGGAGAGAAATCTTATAGCTGTGATCAATGTGGGAAGATATTCACTAATTCAGGAAGCCTGGTTGAACACAAGAGAATACACACAGGAGAGAAGCCTTTTGGTTGTGATCAGTGTGGGAAGAGATTCACTCGGTCAGGAAGCCTGGCTTTACACAAGAGAAAACACCACACTTTTGGGTAACCTTTCCACTTTTGTTAGCTCAATCCAGTTAGTGGTAGACTAGTGTACACACACCGGAGAGAAGCCCTACTGGGTGAGTTTTGCCACCTCAAGCGTTCTTAATGTGGCCTACCTTAGTGTAATTTGATGTACTGTAAACAAGGGGTCCACCCTCTGAAAACTTTAACTATCCATTATTTCCAGATTTCTATTAATTGCAATGTGAGTGAAATAGTCTGTTTGAATGGTGTGGGCGTACGTACCCCAACAAACAACAGAATGGTGTGGGTGTTTCCCAACAACAGGATTGGTCAGCTCAGAGAAAGCAGGGCGGTAGCTCCTCCCCCTCTCTCTGCAAGTCTATCGTTAGGGTTAAGGCAAGGGTCCGTTTAACATGTTGACTAGTTGGGATGTGGTCAGAAAAGTCCCTTAAGTCGCTGCCGTCCCACAGTCTGTTGACAGATGCTACGATACCAGTTAAGTCTGTTCACCAGAGATTACAGAAATGTTGGCAGGTAGATTTCTTTGGTTTGCTTAGCGAGCAAGCTAGAGGGATCTGAAGACTGATAACAATGTCTGAGGACAATTCACCATCACCATGATCAACCCTGTCTACCATCCAACTCACCATGATGAACCCTGACTACCAGGCAACTCACCATCACCATGATCAACCCCGTCTACCATCCAATTCACCATGATCAACCCTGTCTACGATCCAATTCACCATGATCAACCCTGTCTACCATCCAATTCACCATGATCAACCCCATCTACCAGCCAACTCAGCATCACCATGATCAACCCCGTCTACCATCCAGCTCACCATATTTTGAAATGACATGATATTATTTGGCAGAATGAACACAGTATAGTGAATATTTTCCCAAACTGCGTTACCCACTCCAGTCAGAAGATGACGATGTGAGACTTAAGAGCTTTTTCAACAACAACACAGACTCATCAGCCTCCTCGGTAGCTTGCTAGCAAACATAGAAACCAAAACATCGGCGCTCTTTTGACCATTTCATGTACAGTCGTGGTCAAAGGTTTTGAGAATGACACAAGTATTGGTCTTCACAAAGTTTGCTGCTTCAGTGTTTTTAGATATTTTTCTCAGCTGTTACTATGGTATACTGAAGTATAATTACAAGCATTCCATAAGTGTCAAAGGCTTTTATTGACAATTACATTAAGTTTATGCAAAGAGTCAATATTTGCAGTGTTGACCCTTCAATTTCAAGACCTCTGCAATGGCATGCTGTCAATTAACTTCTGGGCCACATCGGGCGGCAGGTAGCTTACTAGTTAAGAGCGTTGTGCCAGTAACCGAAAGGTCGCTGGTTCTAATCCCCGAGCCGACTAGGTGAAAAATCTGTCGATGTGCCCTTGAGCAAGGCACTTAACCCTAATTGCTCCTGTAAGTCGCTCTGGATAAGAGCGTCTGCTAAATGACCAATTATTATTATCCTGACTGATGGCAGCCCATTCTTGCCTAATCAATGTTTGGAGTTTGTCAGAATTGGTGGGTTT
Source organism: Coregonus sp. 'balchen' (assembly GCA_902810595.1). Classification (NCBI taxonomy): domain Eukaryota; kingdom Metazoa; phylum Chordata; class Actinopteri; order Salmoniformes; family Salmonidae; genus Coregonus; species Coregonus sp. 'balchen'. The sequence continues at coordinate 3,042,708 of LR778290.1, read as the reverse complement.
TTGTTTGTCCACCCGCCACTTCAGGATTGACCACAAGTTCTCAATGGGATTAAGGTCTGGGGAGTTTCCTGGCCATGGACTCAACATTTCAATGTTTTGTTCCCCGAGCCACTTAGTTATCACTTTTGCCTTATGGCAAGGTGCTCCATCATGCTGGAAAAGGCATTGGTCGTCACCAAACTGTTCTTGGATGGTTGGAAGAAATTGCTCTCTGAGGATGTGTTGCTACCATTCTTTATTCATGGCTGTGTTCTTAGGCAAAATTGTGAGTGAGCCCACTCCCTTGGCTGAGAAGCAACCCCACACACGAATGATCTCAGGATGCTTTACTGTTGGCATGACACAGGACTGATGGTAGCGCTCACCTTGTCTTCTCCGGACAAGGTTTATTCCGGATGCCCCAAAAAATCGGAAAGGGGATTCATCAGAGAAAATTACTTTACCCCAGTCCTCAGCAGTTCAATCCCTGTACCTTTTGCAGAATATCAGTCTGTCCCTGATGTTTTTCCTGGAGAGAAGTGGCTTCCTCGCTGCCCTTCTTGACACCAGGCCATCCTCCAAAGTATTTGCCTCACTGTGCGTGTAGATGCACTCACACCTGCCTGCTGCCATTCCTGAGCAAGCTCTGCACTGGTGGTGCCCCGATCCCGCAGCTGAATCAACTTTAGGAGAAGGTCCTGGCGCTTGCTGGATTTTCTTGGGCGCCCTGAAGCTTTCTTCACACAATTGAACCTCTCCTTGAAGTTCTGGATGATCCGATAAATGGTTGATTTAGGTGCAATCTTACTAGCAGCAATATCCTTGCCTGTGAAGCCCTTTTTGTGCAAAGCAATGATGACGGCACGTATTTCCTTGCAGGTAACCATGGTTAAAAGAGGAAGACAATTATGATTTCAAGCACCACCCTCCTTTTAAAGCTTCCAGTCTGTTATTCTAACTCATTCAGCATGACAGGGTGATCTCCAGCCTTGTCCTCGTCAACACTCACCTGTGTTAACGAGAGAATCACTGACATGATGTCAGCTGGTCCTTTTGTGGCAGGGCTGAAATGCAGTGGAAATGTTTTTGGGGGATTAAGTTCATTTTCATGGCAAAGAGGGACTTTGCAATTAATTGCAATTCATCTGATCACTCTTCATAACATTCTGGAGTATATGCAAATTGCCATCATAAGAACTGAGGCAGCAGACTTTATGAAAATTAATATTTGTGTCATTCTCAAAACTTTTGACCACGACTTTATATTAACAGCAGGGTTTTAAACACAGTCTGTGTGCTAACCAGTTATTATATTTAATATACAGTTGAAGTCGGAAGTTTACATACACTTAGGTTGGAGTCATTAAAACTCGTTTTTCAACCACTCCACAAATGTCTTGTTAACAAACTATAGTTATGGCAAGTCGGTTAGGACATCTACTTTGTGCGTGACACAAGTAATTTTTCCAACAATTCTTTACAGGCAGATTATTTCACTTATAATTCACTAAATCACAATTCCAGTGAGGTGTACCAGTGGATGTATTTCCAGGCCTACCTTCAAACTCAGTGCCTCTTTGCTTGACATCATGGGAAAATGAAAAGAAATCAGCCAAGACCTCAGAAAAAAAATTGTAGACCTCCACAGGTCTGGTTCATCCTAAGGAGCAATTTCCAAACACCTGAAGGTACCACGTTAATCTGTACAAACAATAGTATGCAAGTATAAACACCATGGGACCACGCAGCCGTCATACCGCTCAGGAAGGAGACACACGTTCTGTCTCAAAGAGATTAACATACTTTGGTGCGAAAAGTGCAAATCAATCCCAGAAAAACAGCAAAGGACCTTGTGAAGATGCTGGAGGAAACGGGTACAAAAGTATCTATATCCACAGTAAAACGAGTCCTATATCAACATAACCTGAAAGGCCGCTCGGCAAGGAAGAAGCCACTGCTCCAAAACCGTCATAAAAAAAGCCAGACTACGGTTTGCAACTGCACATGGGGACAAGGATCGTACTTTTTGGAGAAATGTCCCCTGGTCTGATGAAACAAAAATAGAACTGTTTGGCCATAATGCCCATCGTTATGTTTGGAGGAAAAAGGGGGTAGGGGGGGGTCGCTTGCAAGCCGATGAACACCATCCCAACTGTGAAGCACGGGGGTGGCAGCATCATGCTGTGGGGGTGATTTGCTGAAGGAGGGACTGGTGCACTTCACAAAATAGATGGCATCATGAGGAAGGAACATTATGTGGCTATATTGAAGCAACATCTCAAGACATCAGTCAGGAAGTTAAAGCTTGGTCGCAAATAGGTCTTCCAAATGGACAATGACCCCAAGCATACATCCAACGTTGTGGCAAAATGGCTTAAGGACAACAAAGTCAAGGAATTTGAGTGGCCATCACAAAGCCCTGACCTCAATCCTATAGAACATTTGTGGGCAGAACTGAAAAAGCATTTTGTGTATATTATAATTAATAATAATATGCCATTTAGCAGACGCTTTTATCCAAAGCGACTTAGTCATGTGCGCATACATTTTTACATATGGGTGGTCCCGGGGATCGAACCCACTACCCTGGCGTTACAAGCGCCATGCTCTACCAATTGAGCTACAGAGGACCACTATTAACAGCAGGGTTATAAACACACAGTCTGTGTGCTTACTAGTCATATATATATGTTGTTATTCAGTTAGCTTGTTGAGATAATTAGCATTAGCGTAGTGCTAGTCTATCTCGCCCCGTACAAAAGAAGATGTGTGCTGGTTGGAGAAAGAAGCTCTGGGGCTGAACATTGTCGTGAAAGAGGAAGAGGAGGTTATCACAATGAAAGGGGAGGAGGGGGATGGATATCTGATTAACAGCAGTGAGTTTTGTCTTGGGGAGAGGCAGAAAGCTCTGATTAGAGAAAAGGCCTGCAGTGTCACTGGCCTTTTTAACTATCCCAAAGCCTAGGACCAAGAGGCATGGAGAGGCAGCCTTTAGTTACTATGCCTCCCAGCCTCTGGAATAGCCAGAGAACCTGAGGAGGAACGAAACTGTGGCATTTAAAAAAAATAGATCTTAAAACACACCTTTTTAGTGGTGCTTTTCCTCAGGATGCTTTTTAGTCGTGCAGTTTTTATTGTAATTCTTTGGTTTTTTATCCTCTTATATTTGTGTAGTAAATATTTAGTTTTATTTTAATTGTTTTTATTAGTTTTTTTCCTGTGAAGCACATTGTGTTCCATTCCATGTCTGAAATGTGCTGTATAAATAAAGCTTGATTTGATTCTCTATGGTGTTATTAGGTCCCTAATATTGAGTTAGGCCTATAAGGTAAGATAGACTGATATGATTGAAATCTCTATGGTGTTATTGAATTTAAACAACAAGGCACTCAACCCCGTGGATTATTGTGAACAACTAATAGCTGTTCTCTAACATGAGGTGAAGAGGAGTGTCACACTCTGGCTCCGGGACTGTGTGTTAGAGCCAGGGTGTATTTCATTTGGTGGTGTTGGGGATGGGTGAGTTTCATTTTGTTTGTGTTTAGTGGTGATTGGTCAATGACTCCCAATCGGAGGTAACGAGTGTCAGCTGTCGGCTCGTTATCTCTGATTGGGAGCCATATATATTCTGTGTGTTTTTCACCTTGTGTTTGTGGGTTTTTGTTTCCTTGTTCCATGTTCTGTCGGTGTCAGAGGACTTCACGTATCGTCTTTTGTTTTGGTTTTTCGTGGTTGCTTTATTTAATAAAGTCATCATGTTCACTCGCAACGCTGCGCATTGGTCTCCTGTTTTAGACGATCGTGACAGAAAAACCCACCATCAAAGGACCAAGCAGCGTGTCCAGGAGCCGAGGGTCTGGACATGGGAAGAGTTATTGGACGGAAAGGGTCCTTGGGCACAACCGGGAGAATATCGCCTCCCTCGTGAAGAGCTGGAGGCAGCCAAAGCCGAGAGGAGGTGGTATGAGGAGGCAGCACGAAGGCGAGGCTGGAAGCCCGTGGACGAGAGGCAACCCCAAGAAATGTTTTGGGGGGGGCACATGGCTTGGGCGACTGAGCAGCAGGAGGCTGCCACAAGGCAGATGCAGAAGGCTACCAGGTTAAGGGGGCTGACGGAGGCAGAAAAGGGACGGATTCAGGAAGCTACCAGGTTAAGGGGGCTACTGGGAAAAGCAGGGAAGGAAGGTGTAGAGGCTCGGCGAGAGGTACTGGGGTGTGTAACCAGTCCGGTCCGGCCCGTTCCTAATCCCGAGGTACAGCCAGTAGTGTGTGTTCCCCGTACGGTACGGCCTGTTCCGGCCCCTCGCACTAAGTGTACGGTGCGCGTCGCCAGCCCAGCCCGGCCTGTTCCTGAGCCTCGTAGGAAGCCTACGGTGCGCGTCGCCAGCCCGGTTCGGCCTGTTCCTGCCACCCGCACCAAGTGTACGGTGCGCGTCGCCAGCCCAGCCCGACCTGTTCCGGCCACTCGCACCAGGGATACGGTGCGCGTCGCCAGCCCTTTCCCACCAGTGCCTACACCACGCCCCAAGCCTCCTGTGTGTCTCCAGGGTCCAGCATGCCCTGTTGCTACTCCCCGCACTAGCCCTGAGATGCGTGTCCTCAGCCCGGTACCTCCAGTTCCGGCACCACGCATCAGGCCTACGGTGCGTCCCCAGGGCCAAGCATGCCCTGTTGCTGCTTCCCGCACTAGCCCTGAGATGCGTGTCCTCAGCCCGGTACCTCCAGTTCCGGCACCACGCATCAGGCCTACGGTGCGTCCCCAGGGTCCAGCATGCCCTGTTGCTTCTCCCCGCACTAGCCCTGAGATGCGTGTCCTCAGCCCGGTACCTCCTGTTCCGGCACCACGCACCAGGCCTACGATGCGCCTCAGACGGCCAGAGTCTGCCGTCTGCCCAACGGGGCCTGAACTGCCCGTCTGCCCAAAGGCGCTTAAGCCGCCCGTCTGCCATGAGCCTTCAGAGCCGTCCGCCAGACCGGAGCCGCTAGAGCCTTCTGCCAGACAGGATCATCCAGAGCCTTCCGCCAGACAGGATCAGCCAGAGCCTTCTGCCAGACAGGATCAGCCAGAGCCTTCTGCCAGACAGGATCAGCCAGAGCCTTCTGCCAGACAGGATCAGCCAGAGCCTTCTGCTAGACAGGATCAGCCAGAGCCTTCTGCCAGACAGGATCAGCCAGAGCCTTCCGCCAGACAGGATCAGCTAGAGCCTTCAGCCAGCCATGAGCAGCCAGATCCGTCAGCCAGCCATGAGCAGCCAGATCCGTCAGCCAGCCATGAGCAGCCAGATCCGTCAGCCAGCCATGAGCAGCCAGATCCGTCAGCCAGCCATGAGCAGCCAGATCCGTCAGCCAGCCATGAGCAGCCAGATCCGTCAGTCGGCCATGAGCAGCCAGATCCGTCAGCTAGCCATGAGCAGCCAGATCCGTCAGCCAGCCATGAGCAGCCAGATCCGTCAGCCAGCCATGAGCAGCCAGATCCGTCAGCCAGCCATGAGCAGCCAGATCCGTCAGCCAGCCATGAGCAGCCAGATCCGTCAGCTAGCCATGAGCAGCCAGATCCGTCAGCCAGCCATGAGCAGCCAGATCCGTCAGCCAGCCATGAGCCGTCCAGCCGGGATCCGCCAGAGCCGTCCAGCCGGGATCCGCCAGAGCCGTCCGCCGGGCCGCCAGAGCCGTCCAGCCGGGATCCGCCAGAGCCGTCCAGCCGGGATCCGCCAGAGCCGTCCAGCCGGGATCCGCCAGAGCCGTCTAGCCGGGATCCGCCAGAGCCGTCCAGCCGGGATCCGCCAGCCAGCCAGGATCCGCCAGAGCCAGCCAGCCAGGATCCGCCATTTAGTCAGGTGCTGCCCCTTAGCTCGGTGTTGCTCCTTATCCTGGTGCTGTCCCTTATCCTGGTGCTGTCCCTTATCCTGGTGCTGCCCCTTAGTCCGGTGCTGCCCCTTAATCCAGGTGGGTTAGGTTGTAGGGGGGTCAAATGGAGGAGGCTACTAAAGCGGGTAGTGACTATGGTGGGGTGGGGACCACGACCAGTGCCAGAGCCGCCTCCGAGGAGCAACACCCACCCAGCCCTCCCCATTTTTTGGGTTAGGCGCGGTCGGAGTCCGCGCCTTTGTGGGGGGGTACTGTCACACTCTGGCTCCGGGACTGTGTGTTAGAGCCAGGGTGTATTTCATTTGGTGGTGTTGGGGATGGGTGAGTTTCATTTTGTTTGTGTTTAGTGGTGATTGGTCAATGACTCCCAATCGGAGGTAACGAGTGTCAGCTGTCGGCTCGTTATCTCTGATTGGGAGCCGTATATATTCTGTGTGTTTTTCACCTTGTGTTTGTGGGTTTTTGTTTCCTTGTTCCATGTTCTGTCGGTGTCAGGGGACTTCACGTATCGTCTTTTGTTTTGGTTTTTCGTGGTTGCTTTATTTAATAAAGTCATCATGTTCACTCGCAACGCTGCGCATTGGTCTCCTGTTTTAGACGATCGTGACAAGGAGTGAATAACACAACTAAGAGCTGTTCTCTAACATGACGTGAAGAGGAGTGAATAACACAACTAAGAGCTGTTCGTATTGGATATTTTAGTTACTACTTAGACAACGTAACAAACCAATTATATGATTTATAAAAATGTTGTAGAATGAAACGCCTATATGCCCTAAATAGCCGCTAAATACTGTATATACAGTGCCTTCAGAAAGTATTTATACCCCTTCCACTTTTTCACATTTTGTTGTTACAACCCTGAATTTAAAATTGATTAAATTGAGATTAATTTAGTCACTGGCATACACACAATACCCCAAAATGTCAAAGTGGAATCATGTTTTTCGATCAAATTAATTAAAAATGAAAAGCTGAAATGTCTTGAGTTAATAAGAATTCAACCTATTTGTTATGACAAGCCTAAGAATGTTCAGGAGTAAAAATCTTCTCAACAAGTCACATAATAAGTTGCATGGACTCACTCTGTGTGCAATAATAGTGTTTAACATGATTTTTGAATGACTACCTCATCTCCGTACCCCAGACATACTGTACAATTATCTGTACGGTCCCTCAGTCAAGCAGTGAATTTCAAACACAGATTCAACCACAAAGACCAGGGAAGTTTTCCAATGCCTCGCAAAGAAGGGCACCTATGGGTAGACGACATTGAATATCCCTTCATTCATTACATTTTGGATGGTGTATCAATATACCCAGCCTCTACAAAGATAGAGACATCCTTCCTAACTCAGTTGCCGGAGAGGAAGGAAACCGCTCAGGGATTTCACCATGAGGCGAATGCTGACTTTTAAACAGTTACAGAGTTTAATGGCTGTGATAGGAGAAAACTGAGAATGGATCAACATTGTAGTTACTCCACAATACTAACCTAAATGACAGAGTGAAAAGAAGGAAGCCTGTACAGAATAAAGTTATTCCAAAACATGCATCCTGTTTGAAACAAGGAACTAAAGTAATAATGCAAAAAAATGTGGCAAAGCAATTAACTTTTTGTCCTGAATACAAAGTGTTATGTTAGGGACAAATCCAATCCAACACATTACTGAGTACCACTCTTGAAATTTCCAAGCTTAGTGGTGGCTGCATCATGTTATGGGTATGCTTGTAATCGTTAAGGACTGGGGAGTTTTTCAGGATAAAAATTAATGGAATGGAGCTAAGCACAGGCAAAAATCCTAGAGGAAAACCTGGTTCAGTCTGCTTTCCACCAGACATTGTGAGATGCATTCACCTTTCAGCAGGACAATAACCTAAAACACAAGGCCAAATCTACGCTGGAGTTGTCACACTCTGGCTCCGGGACTGTGTGTTAGAGCCAGGGTGTATTTCATTTGGTGGTGTTGGGGATGGGTGAGTTTCATTTTGTTTGTGTTTTAGTGGTGATTGGTTAATGACTCCCAATCGGAGGTAACGAGTGTCAGCTGTCGGCTCGTTATCTCTGATTGGGAGCCATATATATTCTGTGTGTTTTTCTCCTTGTGTTTGTGGGTTTTTGTTTCCTTGTGCTATGTTCAGTCGGTGTCATAGAGAACTTCACGTATCGTCTTTTGTTGTTTTTTCTTTGATAAATAAAGTCATCATGTTCACTCACAACGCTGCGCATTGGTCTCCTCCTTCAGACGATCGTGACAGAAAAAACCCACCATAAAAGGACCAAGCAGCGCGTCCAGGAGCAAAGGGTCTGGACATGGGAGGAACTGTTGGACGGTAAAGGGTCCTGGACTTGGGAGGAGATCCTGGATGGTATGGATCGCCGACCATGGAGCGAGACGGTGGAGAGGCGACGGCGAGAGGAGCAACGGCGTCGGCAGAGCCATCGTCGGAAGGACGGGAGGCAACCCCAAAAAATGTTTTGGGGGGGGCACATGGCTTGGGCAGCTGGGCAGCAGGAGGCTGCCACAGGGAGAAAAGGAGAGAAGGCTAACGGAGTACGGGAGCCATTGGCGAGTAGAGGGAGGGAAGTGTGTGTGGCACGGCGTGAAAGACTGATGTGTGTTGCCAGTCCGGTCCGGCCCGTTCCTGATCCTCGGTTGAGGCCAGTGGTGTGTGTTCCCGGTACGGACCGGCCTGTTCCTACTCCAAGCACCAGGTCCACGGTGTGCTACGCCAGCCCGGTCCGGCCTGTTCCGGCCACTCGCACCAGGGATACGGTGCGCGTCGCCAGCCCAGCCCGGCCTGTTCCTACTCCACGCACCAGGGATACGGTGCGCTTCGCCAGCCCGGCCCGGCCTGTTCCGGCCACTCGCACCAGGGATACGGTGCGCGTCGCCAGCCCAGCCCGGCCTGTTCCTGCTCTCCGCACTAGGCGTGAGGTGAGTGCCCAGGGTCCAGCATGCCCTGTTTCCGCTCCCCGCACTAGGCGTTATGGGAGTCCCCAGGGTCCAGCATGCCCTGTTCCGACTCCCCGCACTAGCCCTGAGATGCGTGTCCTCAGCCCGGTACCTCCAGTTCCGGCACCACGCATCACGCCTACGGTGCGTCCCCAGGGCCAAGCATGCCCTGTTGCTGCTTCCCGCACTAGCCCTGAGATGCGTGTCCTCAGCCCGGTACCTCCAGTTCCGGCACCACGCATCAGGCCTACGGTGCGTCCCCAGGGCCAAGCATGCCCTGTTGCTGCTTCCCGCACTAGCCCTGAGATGCGTGTCCTCAGCCCGGTACCTCCAGTTCCGGCACCACGCATCAGGCCTACGGTGCGTCCCCAGGGCCAAGCATGCCCTGTTGCTGCTTCCCGCACTAGCCCTGAGATGCGTGTCCTCAGCCCGGTACCTCCAGTTCCGGCACCACGCATCAGGCCTACGGTGCGTCCCCAGGGCCCAGCATGCCCTGTTGCTTCTCCCCGCACTAGCCCTGAGATGCGTGTCCTCAGCCCAGTACCTCCTGTTCCGGCACCACGCACCAGGCCTACGATGCGCCTCAGACGGCCAGAGTCTGCCGTCTGCCCAACGGGGCCTGAACTGCCCGTCTGCCCAAAGCCTGCAAAGCCGCCCGTCTGCCATGAGCCATCAGAGCCGTCCGCCAGACCGGAGCCGCTAGAGCCTTCCGCCAGACAGGATCAGCCAGAGCCTTCCGCCAGACAGGATCAGCCAGAGCTTTCTGCCAGACAGGATCAGCCAGAGCCTTCTGTCAGACAGGATCAGCCAGAGCCTTCTGCCAGACAGGATCAGCCAGAGCCTTCTGCCAGACAGGTTCAGCCAGAGCCTTCCGCCAGACAGGATCAGCCAGATCCGTCAGTCGGCCATGAGCAGCCAGATCCGTCAGCCAGCCATGAGCAGCCAGATCCGTCAGCCAGCCATGAGCAGCCAGATCCGTCAGCCAGCCATGAGCAGCCAGATCCGTCAGCCAGCCATGAGCAGCCAGATCCGTCAGCCAGCCATGAGCAGCCAGATCCGTCAGCCAGCCATGAGCAGCCAGATCCGTCAGCCAGCCATGAGCCGTCCAGCCAGGATCCGCCAGAGCCGTCCAGCCGGGATCCGCCAGAGCCGTCCAGCCGGGATCCGCCAGAGCCGTCCAGCCGGGATCCGCCAGAGCCGTCCAGCCGGGATCCGCCAGAGCCGTCCAGCCGGGATCCGCCAGAGCCGTCCAGCCGGGATCCGCCAGAGCCGTCTAGCCGGGATCCGCCAGAGCCGTCCAGCCGGGATCCGCCAGCCAGCCAGGATCCGCCAGAGCCAGCCAGCCAGGTTCCGCCATTTAGTCCGGTCTTGCCCCTTAGCTCGGTGTTGCTCCTTATCCTGGTTCTGTCCCTTATCCTGGTGCTGGCCCTTAGTCCGGTACTGCCCCTTAGTCCGGTACTGCCCCGTAGTCCGGTACTGCCCCGTAGTCCGGTACTGCCCCGTAGCCTGGTGCTGTCCCTTATCCTGGTGCTGGCCTTTAGTCCGGTACTGCCCCTTAGTCCGGTACTGCCCCGTAGTCCGGTGCTGCCCCTTAGTCCGGTGCCGCCCCTTAACCCAGTGGGGTTTAGTTGGGGGGTGGTATTGTGGAGGAGGCTAGGGAAGCTGGTGACTAAGGTGGGGTGGGGACCACGACCAGGGGCAGAACCGCCACCGTGGACAGACGCCCACCCAGACCCTCCCCTAGACTGTGGGCTGGTGCGCCCGGAGTTCGCACCTTTAGGGGGGGGTACTGTCACACTCTGGCTCCGGGACTGTGTGTTAGAGCCAGGGTGTATTTCATTTGGTGGTGTTGGGGATGGGTGAGTTTCATTTTGTTTGTGTTTTAGTGGTGATTGGTTAATGACTCCCAATCGGAGGTAACGAGTGTCAGCTGTCGGCTCGTTATCTCTGATTGGGAGCCATATATATTCTGTGTGTTTTTCTCCTTGTGTTTGTGGGTTTTTGTTTCCTTGTGCTATGTTCAGTCGGTGTCATAGAGAACTTCACGTATCGTCTTTTGTTGTTTTTTCTTTGATAAATAAAGTCATCATGTTCACTCACAACGCTGCGCATTGGTCTCCTCCTTCAGACGATCGTGACAGGAGTTGCGTACCAAGAAGATAATGAATGTTCCTGAGTGGCCGAGTTCCAGTTTTGACTTAATTCTACTTGATAATCTATGGCAATTCCTGAAAATGGTTGTCTAGCAGTGGAGGCTCCTCTGAGTAGGAATGAGAACCATCTTCCTCAGTGAATTTCATTTTTTTTTTTAAATGTTAAAACATTGAAAACGTTATAATTTTTAGATAAAACTGTATTAAATATATTCACCTGTCACTAAATAATTAATTAAAACACACTGTTTTGCAATGAAGGTCTACAGTAGCCTCAACAGCACTCTGTACGATAGCACAACTCCCTTCCATAGATTTACACAGTAATTATGACAACTTCCGGAGGACGTCCTCTGGGATGCTATGTTAGCTAGCTGGCTAGTTTAGTTACGCAAACACCCTGCTCAAACAGAGGGATGCTATGTTAGCTAGCTGGCTAGTTTAGTTACTCAAACACCCTGCTCCAAAAGAGGGATGCTATGTTAGCTAGCTGGCTAGTTTAGTTACTCAAACACCCGGCTCAAACATAAACATATCTGAATTTGTCCATTAGAAACTCTTGTTTGCAACTGTGGGACAAATTATTCTATAAAGTATTGACTCGGGTGTGAATACTTACACTACCGTTCAAAGGTTTTAGAACACCTACTCATTCAAGGGTTTTTCTTTATTTTGACAATTTTCTACATTGTAGACTAATAGTGAAGACATCAGAACTATGATATAACACATGTGGAATCATGTAGTAACTCAAACGTTAGGACACAGCACATGCTTTTCCAACAGTCTTGAAGGAGTTCCCACATAAGCTGAGCACTTGTTGGCTGCTTTTCCTTCACTCTGCGGTCCGACTCATCCGAAACCATCTCAATTTGTTTTAGGTCGGGGGATTGTGGATGCCAGGTCATCTGATGCAGCACTCCATCACTCTCCTTCTTGGTAACATAGCCCTTACACAGCCTGGCGGTGTGTTGGGTCATTGTCCTGTTGAAAAACAAATGATAGTCCCACTAAGCCCAAACCAGATGGGATGGCGTATCGCTGCAGAATTCTGTGGTAGCCATGTTGGTTAAGTGTGCCTTGAATTCTAAATAAATCACAGACAGTGTCACCAGCAAAGCACCTCCTCCTCCATGCTTTACGGTGGGAAATACACATGTGATCATCCGTTCACCCACACCGCGGTTGGAACCAAAAATCTCAAATTTGGACTCCAGACCAAAGGACCCATTTCCACCGGTCTAATGTCCATGGCTTGTGTTTCTTGGCCCAAGCAAGTCTTTTCTTCTTATTGGTGTCCTTTAGTAGTGGTTTCTTTGCAGCAATTCGACCATGAAGGCCTGATTCACACAGTCTTCTCTGAACAGTTGATGTTGTGATGTGTCTGTTACTTGAACTCTGTGAAGCATTTATTTGGGCTGCCATTTCTGAGGCTGGTAACTCTAATGAACGTATCCTCTGCAGCAGAAGTAACTCTGGGTCTTCCATTCTTGTGTCGGTAGTTATGAGAGCCAGTTTCATCATAGCGCTTGATGGTTTTTGCAACTGCACTTGAAGAAACTTAAAAAAATTCTTGAAATTTTCTGGAGTGACTTACCTTAATGTCTTAAAGTAATGATGGACTGTAGTTTCTCTTTGCTTATTTGAGCTGTTCTTGCCATAATATGGACTTGGTCTTTTACCAAATAAGGCTATCTTCTGTATACCCCCCCCCCACACACACACACTTTTTTGGTTACTACATGATTCCATATGTGTTATTTCATAGATTTGACTTCTTCACTATTATTCTACAATGTAGAACATAGTAAAAATGAAGAAAACCCCTTGAATGAGTAGGTGTTCTAAAACATTTGACCGGTAGTGTATGTAAATGAGATATTTCTGTATTTCAATAGATTAGCATTTTTAACAACATGTTTTCACCTAGCCATCATGGGGTATTGTGTAAGGGGGGGGGGAAATAATTTAATTCATTTTGAATTCAGGCTGTAACACAACAACATGTGGAGTAAGTCTAGGGGTATGAATCCATTCGATAATAATATGCCACTTTCATCCATACATTATTTGTGTATGGGTGGTCCCGGGGGATCGAACCAACTACCTTGGCGTTACAAGCACCGTGCTCTACCAGCTGAGCTACAGAGGACCACAATTCTGAAGGCACAGTAGCTATAGATAGTACACGGAATAATGAAACAATCCCTAGTAAGCTAATGTTTCGAGGGCGTGCTGACAGTATTATTTGGCATTAATAGACTGGTTTTACGCACAACAGCGTTCTATCCAAGCTGGGCGAGAGCACGAGGAGGGTTCATGACATGCAGGTTCAGGTAGCAGCTACAGGACAGTTGTATATTATTTTAAACATCAATTGGTAGCTGATTAGTATGCATGGATAATTTATTTTAAAATCTGCAATGTTTGAATGTCCAGCTTTAATTACTGAACAAGTAATGACATTATTGCCACCAGCCAGCAGTCTAAAGAAATTGCAGCATTATGACACCGTGTATAGATTTCGTGAAACTTTAGGCCCCGTGTAGTTCAGTTGGTAGAGCATGGCGTTTGCAACGCCAGGGTTGTGGGTTTGATTCCCACGGGGGCCAGTATATACAAAAAAAATGCACTCAGTAACTGTAAGTTTTTCTGGATAAGAGCGTCTGCTAAATTACTAAAATGTAAACATGAGAAAATGACGACCAATA
>LR778290.1:2980009-3028940 GCA_902810595.1 Coregonus sp. 'balchen' | reverse complement strand
CCCCTTCCTTTTCCCGCAGCCTACCTCCCTCTCCTATTACAAGCAGCCATACCTCTCCTGTCCTAGTTCAGCAGCCATACCTCTCCTCTCCTAGTTCAGCAGCCATACCTCTCCTCTCCTAGTTCAGCAGCCATACCTCTCCTCTCCTAGTTCAGCAGCCATACCTCTCCTGTCCTAGTTCAGCAGCCATACCTCTCCTCTCCTAGTTCAGCAGCCATACCTCTCCTCTCCTAGTTGGGCGTGCCAGATCAGGTGAGCGTTTGGTCTCAATTAAATAGAGTAGTCTATATATGAATGGATGGAGATGCACCGGCAGTTATCTTCCCAAGGAAATTAACTTCCTAAATATTATTAGGCTATACAGTTCCTATGGAAAGTCTACACCCACTATAACTTTTTTCACATTTTGTTGCTTTAAAAAGTGGGATTGAAATAGATTTGATTATAATTTCCCGTAATTCATCTACACAAAATAATGTGAAAGTAAAAACAAAATTCTACAAATTTGTACAAACAAATATTTTTTTTAAAACTAAAATAGTAATTGTGTGATATGAATGACTAACCCTTCCTCTGTTAATAATGATGTTGTGTATGGTGTATTAAGCCACCCAGACACGTCAAAGATGTTCACAATAATCCCCAATAATGACCACCTGCAACCCTGTACACGTGACTATTTACAATAATCCCCAATAATGACCACCTGCAACCCTGTACATGTGACTATACACAATAATCCCCAATAATGACCACCTGCAACCCTGTACATGTGACTATTCACAATAATCCCCAATAATGACCACCTTTAACCCTGTACATTTGACTATTCACAATAATCCCCAATAATGACTACCTGCAACCCTGTACATTTGACTATTCGAAATCATTCCCAATAATGACCACCTGCAACCCTGTACATGTGACTATACACAATAATCCCCAATAATGACTACCTGCAACCCTGTACATTTGACTATTCGCAATAATCCACAATAATGACCACCTGCAACCCTGTACATTTGACTATTCACAATAATCCCCAATAATGACCACCTGCAACCCTGTATATGTGACTATTCACAATAATCCCCAATAATGACCACCTGCAACCCTGTACATGTGACTATTCACAATAATGACCTGCAACCCTGTACATGTGACTAGTTTTTCATACTGGCCCCCTATGGGAATCGAACCCACAACCCTGCCGTTGCAAACGCCATGCTTTACCAACTGAGCTACATCCCTGCCGGCCATTCCCTCCCCTACCCTGGACGACGCTGTGCAGTGCAGTGCGATGCAGTGCCTTAGACCACAGTGACCACCTGCAACCCTGTACATGTGACTATTCACAATAATCCACAATAATGACCTACAGTGGGGAGAACAAGTATTTGATACACTGCCGATTTTGCAGGTTTTCCTACTTACAAAGCATGTAGAGGTCTGTAATTTTTATCATAGGTACACTTCAACTGTGAGAGACGGAATCTAAAACAAAAATCCAGAAAATCACATTGTATGATTTTTAAGTAATTAATTTGCATTTTATTGCATGACATAAGTATTTGATACATCAGAAAAGCAGAACATAATATTTGGTACAGAAACCTTTGTTTGCAATTACAGAGATCATACGTTTCCTGTAGGTCTTGACCAGGTTTGCACACACTGCAGCAGGGATTTTGGCCCACTCCTCCATACAGACCTTCTCCAGATCCTTCAGGTTTCGGGGCTGTCGCTGGGCAATACGGACTTTCAGCTCCCTCCAAAGATTTTCTATTGGGTTCAGGTCTGGAGACTGGCTAGGCCACTCCAGGACCTTGAGATGCTTCTTACAGAGCCACTACTTAGTTGCCCTGGCTGTGTGTTTCGGGTCGTTGTCATGCTGGAAGACCCAGTCACGACCCATCTTCAATGCTCTTACTGAGGGAAGGAGGTTGTTAGCCAAGATCTCGCGATACATGGCCCCATCCATCCTCCCTTCAATACGGTGCAGTCGTCCTGTCCCCTTTGCAGAAAAGCATCCCCAAAGAATGATGTTTCCACCTCCATTCTTCACGGTTGGGATGGTGTTCTTGGGGTTGTACTCATCCTTCTTCTTCCTCCAAACACTGCGAGTGGAGTTTAGACCAAAAAGCTCTATTTTTGTCTCATCAGACCACATGACCATCTCCCATTCCTCCTCTGGATCATCCAGATGGTCATTGGCAAACTTCAGACGGGCCTGGACATGCGCTGGCTTGAGCAGGAGGACCTTGCGTGCGCTGCAGAATTTTAATCCATGACGACGTAGTGTGTTACTAATGGTTTTCTTTGAGACTGTGGTCCCAGCTCTCTTCAGGTCATTGACCAGGTCCTGCCGTGTAGTTCTGGGCTGATCCCTCACCTTCCTCATGATCATTGATGCCCCACAAGGTGAGATCTTGCATGGAGCCCCAGACTGAGGGTGATTGACCGTCATCTTGAACTTCTTCCATTTTCTAATAATTGCGCCAACAGTTGTTGCCTTCTCACCAAGCTGCTTGCCTATTGTCCTGTAGCCCATCCCAGCCTTGTGCAGGTCTACAATTTTATCCCTGATGTCCTTACACAGCTCTCTGGTCTTGGCCATTGTGGAGAGGTTGGAGTCTGTTTGATTGAGTGTGTGGACAGGTGTCTTTTATACAGGTAACGAGTTCAAACAGGTGCAGTTAATACAGGTAATGAGTGGAGAACAGGAGGGCTTCTTAAAGAAAAACTAACAGGTCTGTGAGAGCCGGAATTCTTACTGGTTGGTAGGTGATCAAATACTTATGTCATGCAATAAAATGCAAATTAATTACTTAAAAATCATACAATGTGATTTTCTGGATTTTTGTTTTAGATTCCGTCTCTCACAGTTGAAGTGTACCTATGATAAAAATTACAGACCTCTACATGCTTTGTAAGTAGGAAAACCTGCAAAATCGGCAGTGTATCAAATACTTGTTCTCCCCACTGTAAATGACAGAGTGAAAGGAGAATATAAATATTCCAGAACATCCATCTTGTTTGCAACAAGGCACTAAAGTAATACTGCTAAAAAACTAACAGGGCAAATCAATACACTTTTTGGGCCTAAATGCAAAGCCTTAAGTTTGGGGCAAATCCAACATCACTGAGTAACTGCCTCCTTATTTTCAAGCATGGTGATGGCTGCATCATGGTAAGGAAATGCTTGACATCGTCAAAGACTGGGGAGTTTTACAGGATGAAACGAAACGGGAGATCCTAGAGGAAAGACTGCTTCAGTCTGCTTTACACCAGACACTGGGAGAGGAATTTACCTTTCAGCAAGACCGTAACCTACAACACTACGCCACATCTAAATCTGTGGGAAGCTAAAAGGCTAGCTTGCTTACAGTTTTTAGCAAGCTGCTGGTGGAGTAGCCTACAGCAAACTGGTAAGCTGCTAGTGGAGTAGCCTACAGCCAACAGGTAAGCTGCTAATGGAGTAGCCTACAGCCAACTGGTAAGCTGCTAGTGGAGTAGCCTACAGCCAACTGGTAAGCTGCTAATGGAGTAGCCTACAGCCAACTGGTAAGCTGCTAGTGGAGTAGCCTACAGCCAACTGGTAAGCTGCTAGTGGAGTAGCCTACAGCCAACTGATAAGCTGCTAGTGGAGTAGCCTACAGCCAACTGGTAAGCTGCTAGTGGAGTAGCCTACAGCCAACTGGCAAGCTGCTAGTGGAGTAGCCTACAGCCAACTGGTAAGCTGCTAATGGAGTAGCCTACAGCCAACTGGTAAGCTGCTAGTGGAGTAGCCTACAGCCAACTGGTAATCTGCTAGTGGAGTAGCCTACAGCCAACTGGTAAGCTGCTAGTGGAGTAGCCTACAGCCAACTGGTAAGCTGCTAGTGGAGTAGCCTACAGCCAACTGGCAAGCTCCAACTAGCTGCATTGTACCGATAAGTCGTTGGTAGTGCATTATTGTTTGCTTTCCGCGATTGGAAATGCATTGTCTTGGCATGAGGAAGTGTTATTACGGTAATTAGCAACTGTTTTGCATTGGATTGTTGGGGATTGTGCATGTAGCTGTGTAGCGTTGTCATGACTTGCTATTTATTCATGAATTGTCCATGTTTGTAAAGCGGTGCAGTAGCCTGTATTCTTGCTGCAAGACAGCCGTGCGTGGCTGCAAATACATTGTGTGTAATTGTACTATCGATTATTATCCATCCTGTGTTATCAGCAAGCGAAAATAGTTGTGCCCCCTTAGT
Source organism: Coregonus sp. 'balchen' (assembly GCA_902810595.1). Classification (NCBI taxonomy): domain Eukaryota; kingdom Metazoa; phylum Chordata; class Actinopteri; order Salmoniformes; family Salmonidae; genus Coregonus; species Coregonus sp. 'balchen'. The sequence goes on along the minus strand of LR778290.1, from coordinate 3,024,696 downwards.
CATTTCTGATGCCCCCTTGCCGAGTTCATCCTGCCGCCGGGCCTGGCTACGAGTAACCAGCTAAACTACACAAATAATTTTCCAAAAGTCAAGGACCATTAAATGCGAGCAGTGTAAAAGCAGGAAGTAGGCCACAAAGACCCGTTATAAAAATGTTTAAATTAATCTAAACTCACCTGATTCATTGTAGAAACGTGTGTTTATGGTCGATTGCAGAGTTCAGGCGAAGTTAACTAGATTACAATGTTTATCTGTAGTCTACGGACCTTTTAGATCTGGGAGGTAGAGGACCGAGACGTTATATTTCAACATGTGAATCTCTGCCTAAAGTCACAAGACAAAATGGAGAATAGAGAACATGTGACTCCACCTTCACTTCCGTTCGACTGAAAAATAGGACTTCCGCCAACATACAAATAATACTCCAGCAGGAGGCTTCTGTTTAGCTCATTTTCAAAAGTTACCGTCCGATATCATTTTATCATTCCTCCTTTGTTCAATCATGTTGTCTGGTGTTCTACTCTGTACGGAGCGTAAAGTCACAAGAGAAAAGAGCCAGGCTCCGCCTTCACTTCCGTTCAACTTAAACGTTGGGATTCGGCCAACATACAAATAATACTCCAGTCATAGGACGCCTTCTGCTTTTAGTAACTAATTTTCTAAAGTTAACGCAGTTTCTCTGGACCCTGCAAGGTTGGACTTTGGGCCTCTATATATAAAATAAGGGGGCCGGGCCCGCCCCCAAAAATGCTTGTGCACTCTTGACATTCTCTCAACCAGCTTCATGAGGTAGTCACCTGGAATGCATTTCAATTAACAGGTGTGCCTTCTTAAAAGTTAATTTGTGGAATTTCTTTCCTTCTTAATGCATTTGATTCAATCAGTTTTGTTGTGACAAGGTAAGGGGGGGTATACAGAAGATAGCCATATTTGGTAAAAGACCAAGTCCATATTATGGCAAGAAGAGCTCACATAAGCAAAGAGAAACGACAGTCCATCATTACTTTAAGACATGAAGATCAGTCACTCATTTCAAGAACTTTGAACGTTTCTTAAAGTGCAGTCGCAAAAACCATCAAGCTCTATGATGAAACTGGCTCTCATGAGGACCGCCACAGGAATGGAAGACCCGGTTACCTCTGCTGCAGAGGATAAGTTCATTAGAGTTACCAGCCTCAGAAATTGCAGCCCAAATAAATGCTTCAGAGTTCAAGTCACATACACACCTCAACATCAACTGTTCAGAGGGGACTGTGTAAATCAGTCCTTCATGGTCGAACTGCTGCAAAGAAACCACTACTAAAGGACACCAATAAGAAGAAGACACTTGCTTGGGCCAAGAAACACAAGCAATGGACATTAGACCGGTGGACATTTGTCCTTTGGTCTGGAGTCCAAATTGGAGATTTTTGGATCCAGCCGCAGTGTCTTTGTGAGACGCGGTGTGGGTGAACGGATGATCGCATGTGTATTTCCCACCGTAAAGCATGGAGGAGGAGGTGTTATGGTGTGGGGGTGCTTTGCTGGTGACACTGTCTGTGATTTATTTAGAATTCAAGGCACACTTAACCAGCATTGCTACCACAGCATTCTGCAGCAATACACCATCCCATCTGGTTTGAACTTAGTTGGACTATCATTTGTTTTTCAACAGGACACTGACCCAACACACCTCCAGGATATGTAAGGGCTATGTTACCAAGAAGGAGAGTGATGTAGTGCTGCATCAGATGACCTGGCCTCCATAATCCCCCGACCTAAACTAAATTGAGATGGTTTCGGATGAGTCGGACTGCAGAGTGAAGGAAAAGCAGCCAACAAGTGCTCAGCATATGTGGGAACTCCTTCAAGACTGTTGGAAAAGTATTCCAGGTGAAGCTGGTAGAGAGAATGGCAAGAGTGTGCAAAGCTGTCATCAAGGCAAAGGGTGGCTATTTGAAGAATCTCAAATATAAAACATGTTTTGAATTGTTTAACACTTTTTTGGTTACTACATGATTCCATATGTGTTATTTCATAGTTTTGATGTCTTCACTATTAGTCTACAATGTAGAAAATAGTCCAAATAAAGAAAAACCCTTGAATGAGTAGGTGTTCTAAAACCTTTGTCCGGTCGTGTAAGTATTCACACCTGAGTCAATACTTTATAGAAGCACCTTTTAGCAGCGGTTACAGCTGAGTCTTTCTGGGTAAGTCTCTAAGAGCTTTCTAAACCTGGATTGTGCCACATTTACTATTATTATTTTACAAATTCTTCAAGCTCCGTCAAATTGGTTGTTGATCATTGCTAGACAACAGTGGCCATAAGTGCCATTTATGATGAGGGAGGACATTTACATTTTAGTCATTTAGCAGACGCTCTTATCCAGAGCGACTTACAGTTAGTGAGTGCATACATTATTATATACAGTGGGGAGAACAAGTATTTGATACACTGCCGATTTTGCAGGTTTTCCTACTTACAAAGCATGTAGAGGTCTGTAATTTTTATCATAGGTACACTTCAACTGTGAGAGACGGAATTTAAAACAAAAATCCAGAAAATCACATTGTATGATTTTTAAGTAATTAATTTGCATTTTATTGCAAAAAGATAATTGCTTTGCCACATTTTTTTTGCATTATTACTTTAGTTCCTTGTTGCAAACAGGATGCATGTTTTGGAATAACTTTATTCTGTACAGGCTTCCTTCTTTTCACTCTGTCATTTAGGTTAGTATTGTGGAGTAACTACAATGTTGTTGATCCATTCTCAGTTTTCTCCTATCACAGCCATTAAACTCTGTAAATGTTTAAAAGTCAGCATTAGCCTCATTGTGAAATCCCTGAATGGTTTCCTTCCTCTCCGGCAACTGAGTTAGGAAGGATGTCTCTATCTTTGTAGAGGCTGGGTATATTGATACACCATCCAAAGTGTAATGAATGAAGGAATATTCAATGTTGTCTACCCATAGGTGCCCTTCTTTCCGAGGCATTGGAAAACTTCCCTGGTCTTTGTGGTTGAATCTGTGTTTGAAATTCACTGCTCGACTGAGGGACCGTACAGATAATTGTACAGTATGTCTGGAGTACGGAGATGAGGTAGTCATTCAAAAATCATGTTAAACACTATTATTGCACACAGAGTGAGTCCATGCAACTTATTATGTGACTTGTTGAGAAGATTTTTACTCCTGAACTTTCTTAGGCTTGTCATAACAAATAGGTTGAATTCTTATTAACTCAAGACATTTCAGCTTTTCATTATTAATTAATTTGTTTCGAAAAACATGATTCCACTTTGACATTTTGGGGTACTGTGTGTATGCCAGTGACTAAATTAATCTCAATTTAATCCATTTTAAATTCAGGGTTGTAACAACAAAATGTGTAAAAGTGGAAGGGGTTTAAATACTTTACAACATTTTATAAATCATATAATTGGTTTGTTACGTTGTCTAAGTAGTTACAGTGGGGGAAAAAAAGTATTTAGTCAGCCACAAATTGTGCAAGTTCTCCCACTTAAAAAGATGAGAAACGCCTGTAATTTTCATCATAGGTACACGTCAACTATGACAGACAAATTGAGAAAAAAAATCCAGAAAATCACATTGTAGGATTTTTTATTAATTTATTGGCAAATTATGGTGGAAAATAAGTATTTGCTCACTCAAAATTTTGCCTAAGAACACAGCCATGAATAAAGAATGGTACCAACACATCCTCAGAGAACAACTTCTCCCAACCATCCAAGAACAGTTTGGTGACAAACAATGCCTTTTCCAGCATTATGGAGCACCTTGCCATAAGGCAAAAGTGATAACTAAGTGGCTCGGGGAACAAAACATCGAAATGTTGGGTCCATGGCCAGGAAACTCCCCAGACCTTAATCCCATTGAGAACTTGTGGTCAATCCTGAAGAGGCGGGTGGACAAACAAAAACCCACCAATTCTGACAAACTCCAAGCATTGATTAGGCAAGAATGGGCTGCCATCATTCAGGATGTGGCCCAGAAGTTAATTGACAGCATGCCATTGCAGAGGTCTTGAAATAGAAGGGTCAATACTGCAAATATTGACTATTTGCATAAACAATGTAATTGTCAATAAAAGCCTTTGACACTTATGGAATGCTTGTAATTATACTTCAGTATACCATAGTAACATCTGAGAAAAATATCTAAAAACACTGAAGCAGCAAACTTTGTGAAGACCAATACTTGTGTCATTCTCAAAACCTTTGACCACGACTGTACATGAAATGGTCAAAAGAGCACCGATGTTTTGGTTTCTATGTTTGCTAGCAAGCTACCGAGGAGGCTGATGAGTCTGTGTTGTTGTTGAAAAAGCTTCCTGTCCACTGGACTATACGTCACGCAAGAAACAGCTCTTGAAAGACTCACATCGTCATCTGCTGACGGGAGTGGGTAACGCAGTTTGGGAAAATATTCACTATACTGTGTTCATTCTACCAAACAATATCATGTCATTTCAAAATAAGGTGAGCTGGATGGTAGACAGGGTTGATCATGGTGAGTTGGATGGTAGACGGGGTTGATCATGGTGAGCTGGATGGTAGACGGGGTTGATCATGGTGAGTTGGATGGTGGACAGGGTTGATCATGGTGAGTTGGATGGTAGACAGGGTTGATCATGGTGATGGTGAATTGTCCTTAGACATTGTTATCAGTCTTCAGATCCCTCTAGCTTGCTCGCTAAGCAAACCAAAGAAATCTACCTGCCAACATTTCTGTAATCTCTGGTGAACAGACTTAACTGGTATCATAGCATCTGTCAAAAGACTGTGGGATGGCAGCGAATTAAGGGACTTTTCTGACCACATCCCAACTAGTCAACATGTTAAACAGACCCTTGCCTTAACCCTAACGATAGACTTGCAGAGAGAGGGGGAGGAGCTACCGCCCTGCTTTCTCTGAGCTGACCAATGCTGTTGTTGGGAAACACCCACACCATTCAAACACAGACTATTTCACTCACATTGCAATAACTAGAAATCTGGAAATAATGGATAGTTAAAGTTATCAGAGGGTGGACCCCTTGTTGACAGTACATCAAATTACACTAAGGAAGGCCACATTAAGAACTCTTGAGGTGGCAAAACTCACCCTGTAGGGCTTTTCTCCGGTGTGTGTACACTAGTCTACCATTAACTGGATTGAGCTACCAACAGTGGAAAGGTTACCCAACAGTGTGGTGTTTTCTCTTGTGTCTAGCCATGTTTCTTGACTGAGTGAATCTCTTCCACATTGATCACAACCAAAAGGCTTCTCTCCTGTGTGTATTCTCGTGTCCATCTAGGCTTCCAGACCGAGTGAATCTCCTCCCACATTGATCACAACCAAAAGGCTTCTCTCCTGTGTGTGTTATCTTGTGTAGTAGAAGTCCCTTTGAAGTGGTAAAGCTCATTCCACAGTCTGAGCAGTGGTAAGGCTTCTCTCCTGTGTGTATTCTCTTGTGTCCGGCCAGGCTTCCTGAGTGAGTGAATCTCTTCCCACACTGATCACAACCAAAAGGCTTCTCTCCTGTGTGTGTTCTCTGGTGTACTAGAAGTCCGTTTGAAGTGGTGAAGCTCATTCCACAGTCTGAGCAGTGGTAAGGCTTCTCTCCTGTGTGTATTCTCTTGTGTCCGGCCAGGCTTCCTGAGTGAGTGAATCTCTTCCCACACTGATCACAACCAAAAGGCTTTTCTCCTGTGTGTGTTCTCTGGTGTACTAGAAGTCCGTTTGAAGTGGTGAAGCTCATTCCACAGTCTGAGCAGTGGTAAGGCTTCTCTCCTGTGTGTATTCTCTTGTGTCCATCCAGGCCTCCAGACTGAGTGAATCTCTTCCCACACTGATCACAACCAAAAGGCTTCTCTCCTGTGTGTATTCTCTGGTGTACTAGAAGTCTGTTTGAAGTGCTGAAGCTCATTCCACAGTCTGAGCAGTGGTAAGGCTTCTCTCCTGTGTGTATTCTCTTGTGTCCGGCCAGGCTTCCTGAGTGAGTGAATCTCTTCCCACACTGATCACAAACAAAAGGCTTCTCTCCTGTGTGTGTTCTCTTGTGTCCAGCCAGGCTTCCAGACTGAGTGAATCTCTTCCCACATTGATCACAGCTATAAGATTTCTCTCCTGTGTGTGTTCTCTGGTGTACTAGAAGTCTGCTTGAAGTGGTAAAGCTCATTCCACAGTCTGAGCAGTGGTAAGGCTTCTCTCCTGTGTGTATTCTCTTGTGTTGAACCAGGCTTCCTGAGTGAGTGAATCTCTTCCCACACTGATCACAACCAAAAGGCTTCTCTCCTGTGTGTGTTCTCTTGTGTCCAGCCAGGCTTCCTGAGTGAGTGAATCTCTTCCCACACTGATCACAACCAAAAGGCTTCTCTCCAGTGTGTATTCTCTTGTGTACTAGAAGTCTGTTTGAAGTGGTTAAGCTCATTCCACAGTCTGAGCAGTGGTAAGGCTTCTCTCCTGTGTGTATTCTCTTGTGTCCAGCCAGGCTTCCTGAGTGAGTGAATCTCTTCCCACACTGATCACAGCTATAAGGTTTCTCTCCTGTGTGTATTCTCTTGTGTTCAGCCAGGCTTCCTGAGTGAGTGAATCTCTTCCCACACTGATCACAGCTATAAGGTTTCTCTCCTGTGTGTATTCTCTTGTGTTCAGCCAGGTTTCCTGACTGAGTGAATCTCTTCCCACACTGATCACAACCAAAAGGCTTCTCTCCTGTGTGTGTTCTCTTGTGTAGTAGAAGTCCACCTGAAGAGGTGAAACTCTTTCCACAGTCAAAGCAGCGGTGAGGTTTCTTGAGGTGTTCTGATCTGGAGAGACTCTTCTCTGCCTCGTCAGCATCATGATGTTGGTTAGCCTCCCCAGATGATAAGCCCCTTCTACTGAGAGAGCGACGGTTAGGGCTGTCCCCTGTGAAACAAAGACAGACAGTTAGGGTTCCTTCTTCATATCGAAGTTAGTTCAAGGCCCAGCTTTCCAAACTCTTGTGATTAGATTTGAGCATTTTGGATGGGTTAAAATAATCAATCATCAATGTAACCAATGGGGTAGGAATGCTTCTAATGATTCTACATTTTAAGAAGGTTAGTGATTGTATTTACTGGTAATTAAGGACATCTAGGGAGTGTCCCAAAATAAATGTATGTAAGAGCATAAACCCACTCCGTCCCGGTGTTTTCCTGCAGTCGACCAGCAGCACAGACACCCTCTTCAGACCCAGCAGTAAGTTACCAGGAGAGGCACGACCTGGGGACCCCAAGAGGGGGAGGGGGGAGGAGAGTTGGAGGGAGAGGGAGGAGGGGGGTGGGATAGGTGTTTCCTGTAAATCCCAAAAAGAGGGTATTGGGAGTTCAAGTTAGTACACTAAGGGTAAAACAACACAACAATGGTATGATGAGGTCTTGCATTTAAATGGGGACGGCCACAACGGAGTGGTAACAATGCCCCCTTGCTGTTTAAGACTTAATGGACACCAAATACATTTTTTCCAAACTCTGCTTCTTCATTCCGATCCGTTGAACAACAGGAAGTTACCAAACCACAGAAGATGAAAATTGTGGTTTTCAACGATGGGTTTATGATATAGCTTGCAACTTGTAAACGATTACCCATTCCTAAAAGTGAGTACTACTTTCACAGCATGTTAAAAATAATACACATTGTCTGTTTGCTTGCTACGCAGATTTGCAGCACTCAAATATTGTAACTGTATGTAACACGCATGATATGAACCCGGGGCTCCCACGGGAGAAACCAATATCTTACACTTCAGACCAATAGGACATTCCCTATCGGGAAAAAGGGCAAATTGATTTAGCTTATTTTTATATTAGACCCCAATTACGTTTCTATGTAAGAATTCCAAGAATATTTTTGGCCATAGACAGCGTTCCTTGATCTGATCTACAGGATATTTGATCTGATCTACAGGATATTTGTTCTGATCTACAGGCTATTTGATCTGATCTACAGGCTATTTGATCTGATCTACAGGCTATTTGATCTGATCTTCAGGCTATTTGATCTGATCTACAGGATATTTGATCTGATCTACAGGATATGCATCAGACTATTTTGAAATGTTAACCTAATATAATATATTGCCTTTAGAACGTCTGCACTCCCTTGAACCTTTTTCACATTTTGTTACGTTACAAAGTGGGATTGAAATATATTAAATTGTAATTGATGTGCTAATTTCAAATTGTCAATGTGGCTTAGATTGGATAGTTGATGTTACGTTGGAAAGCTTCATGTTGATGACAGTTTGCGATAGAACACATAAAAAAAGGGTGGGTGTCATGTTTTGGCTGACAAATGTACTAAAATGTAATAACATCCAAACTATGAAATAACACATATGGAATAATGTTGTAACCAACAAAGTGTTAAACAATTCAGAATATATTCCAGGTGACTACCTCATGAAGCTGATTGAGAGAATGCCAAGAGAGTGCAAAGCTGTCATCAAGGCAAAGGGTAGCTATTTTAAGAATCTCAAACATCATATTTTGATTTGTTTAACACTTTCTTGGTTACTACATGATTCCATATGTGTTATTTCATAGTTTTGATGTCTTCACTATTATTCTACAACGTAAAAATAAAGAAAAACCCTTGAATGAGTAGGTGTGTCCAAACTTTTGACTGGAACTGTATATATTTCTTTCCACTTTCAAATGGTACAACAAAGTCGTTTAGAGGTAGAGGGCTGCGGGCTCCGACAGAGATCATTGCAGCGCGCTCCGTATTTTTCATGTTGAGGGCGGTCAGACAGAAAACGTTGTGATAAATATACTTGTCCCGCAGATTATTTGGAAACGGTGTCTTTCTGCTGTGTATGCGTTAGCCTAGCTATTGTACTAAAAGCACCTCTGTCAAATTATTCACACACTAGCCTACCAGGCTACCTATGAATGGGCGAATAAATCACGTGGCAGTTATCTTTCCAAGGAAATTCACTTAAATATAATTAGGCTATAGTTTACTACAGTGTCTGTTAATAGAAAGAAGTTGGGGACGCTCAACCAACGTGAGTCGAGGTGAAATCCCAAAATGTGATTATCAATATAAAGCAAAAGGCGCAACATGGGGATCGAGCGTTGAGTCTTCTCCTTCTCAATATATATTAATTATCAATTTATTTGTCTCTGACTGAAAATATTCCCGCTCCTAAAAGATAGGCTATATCCTACGTATAAAACATAGGTCAAGAGAAAGTGCAACGGACCGCTCATCTTTCTTGCTGTTTCAAGTTCAGCAGCCATACCTCTCCTGTCCTGTCCTAGTTCAGCAGGCATACCTCTCCTGTCCTGTCCTAGTTCAGCAGGCATACCTCTCCTGTCCTGTCCTGTCCTAGTTCAGCAGCCTCTCCTCTCCTCTCCTAGTTCAGCAGCCATACCTCTCCTCTCCTAGTTCAGCAGCCATACCTCTCCTCTCCTAGTTCAGCAGCCATACCTCTCCTCTCCTAGTTCAGCAGCCATACCTCTCCTGTCCTAGTTCAGCAGCCATACCTCTCCTGTCCTATTTCAGCAGCCATACCTCTCCTGTTCCCATATCAGCAGCCCATTACCTCTCTCTCTAGGTTCAGCAGCCATACCTCTCCGGTCTAGTTCAGCGTAATACCTCTCCTCTCCTAGCTAGTTCAGGCAGCACCATTAAATATCCGCTCCTGAGTTCAGCAGCCATACCTCTCCTGTCCTAGGTCAGCAGCCATACCTCTCCTGGTCCTAGTTCAGCAGGCCATACCTCTCCCTGTCTAGTTCAGCAGGCCATACCTCTACTCTCCTATTTTCAGCAGCCATACCTCTACCTCCTAGTTGCAGCCATACCTATCCTCTCTAGTTCAGCAGCCATACCTCTCTCTCCAGGTCGCAGCCATACCTCTACTCTCCTAGTTCAGCAGCTACCTCTCATCTCTCTAGTTAATAAGCCACCTCTCCTCTCAGCAGCCATTACCTCTCCTCTCCTATTCAGCAGCCCATACCTCTCCTTCTCTGTCCTATTCAGCAGCTAACCTCTCCTCTCCGAGTTCAGCAAGCAGGCCCATACCTCTCATGTCCTAGTTCAGCAGCCATACCTCTCATGTCCTAGTTGGGCGTGCCAGATCAGGTGAGCGTTTGGTCTCAATTAAATAGAGTAGTCTATATATGAATGGACGGAGAAGCACAGGCAGTTATCTTCCCAAGGAAATTAACTTCCTAAATATTATTAGGCTATACAGTTCCTATGGAAAGTCTACACCCACTATAACTTTTTTCACATTTTGTTGCTTTAAAAAGTGGGATTGAAATAGGTTTGATTATAATTTTTCGTAATTCATCTACACAAAATAATGTGAAAGTAAAAACTAAATTCTACAAATGTGTACAAACAAATACAAAACAATAACTAAAATAGTCAGTAAAGTTGGTGTTAAGAAATAACATAATAAGTGATATGGACTGTAAACTAATAGCGGTAAACATGATTTATTTGAATGACTAACCCTTCCTCTGTTAATAATGATGTTGTGTATGGTGTATTAAGCCACCCAGACACATCAAAGATGTTCACAATAATCCCCAATAATGACCACCTGCAACCCTGTACATTTGACTATTCACAATAATGACCACCTGCAACCCTGTACATGTGTCTATTCACAATAATGACCACCTGCAACCCTGTACATGTAACTATTCACAATAATCCCCAATGACGACCACCTGCAACCCTGTACATGTGACTATTCACAATAATGACCACCTGCAACCCTGTACATTTTACTATTCACAAATGACCACCTGCAACCCTGTACATGTGTCTATTCACAATAATCCCCAATAATGACCACCTGCAACCCTGTACATTTGACTATTCACAATAATCCCCAATAATGACCACCTGCAACCCTGTACATTTGACTATTCACAATATTCCACAATAATGACCACCTGCAACCCTGTACATGTGACTATTCACAATAATCCCCAATGACGACCACCTGCAACCCTGTACATGTGACTATTCACAATAATGACCACCTGCAACCCTGTACATTTTACTATTCACAAATGACCACCTGCAACCCTGTACATTTTACTATTCACAATAATAACCACCTGCAACCCTGTACATGTGTCTATTCACAATAATCCCCAATAATGACCACCTGCAACCCTGTACATTTGACTATTCACAATATTCCACAATAATGACCACCTGCAACCCTGTACATGTGACTATTCATAATAATCCCCAATAATGACCACCTGCAACCCTGTACATGTGTCTATTCACAATCTATTCATAATAATGACCACCTACAACCCTGTACATGTGACTATTCACAATAATCCCCAATAATGACCACCTGCAACCCTGTACATGTATTCACAATAATCCACAATAATGACCTAAATGACAGAGTGAAAGGAGAATATAAATATTCCAGAACATCAATCTTGTTTGCAACAAGGCACTAAAGTAATACTGCTAAAAAATTAACACGGAAATGAACACACTTTTTGGGCCTAAATGCAAAGCTTTAAATTTGGGTCAAATCCAACATTATATCACTGAGTAACTGCCTCCTTATTTTCAAGCATGGTGATGGCTGCATCATGGTAAGGAAATGCTTGACATCGTCAAAGACTGGGGAGTTTTACAGGATGAAACGAAACGGGAGATCCTAGAGGAAAGACTGCTTCAGTCTGCATTACACCAGACACTGGGAGAGGAACTCACCTTTCAGCAAGACTATAACCTACGACACTAAGCCACATCTAAATCTGTGGGAAGCTAAAAGGCTAGCTTGCTTACAGTTTTTAGCAAGCTGCTAGTGGAGTAGCCTACAGCCAACTGGCAAGCTGCTAGTGGAGTAGCCTACAGCCAACTGGCAAGCTGCTAGTAGAGTAGCCTAAAGCCAGCTGCAAGCTGCTAGTGGAGTAGCCTACAGCCAACTGGCAAGCTGCTAGTGGAGTAGCCTACAGCCAACTGGCAAGCTGCTAGTGGAGTAGCCTACAGCCAACTGGCAAGCTGCTAGTGGAGTAGCCTACAGCCAACTGGCAAGGTGCTAGTGGAGTAGCCTACAGCCAACTGGCAAGCTGCTAGTGGAGTAGCCTACAGCCAACTGGTAAGCTGCTAGTGGAGTAGCCTACAGCCAACTGGCAAGCTGCTAGTGGAGTAGCCTACAGCCAACTGGCAAGATGCTAGTGGAGTAGCCTACAGCCAACTGGCAAGATGTTAGTGGGGTAGCCTACAGCCAACTAGCAAGCTGCTAGTGGAGTAGCCTACAGCCAACTGGCAAGCTCCAACTAGCTGCATTGTACCGATAAGTCATTGGTAGTGCATTATTGTTTGCTTTCCGCGATTGGAAAGCAAACACTGGCTCTGACGCTCGTCGGATGTGGCAGGGCTTGAAAACTATTACAGACTACAAAGGGAAGCACAGCCGCAAGCTGCCCAGTGACACAAGCCTACCAGACGAGCTAAACCACTTCTATGCTCGCTTCGAGGCAAGCAACACTGAAGCATGCATGAGAGCACCAGCTGTTCCGGATGACTATGTGATCACGCTCTCCGTAGCCGATGTGAGTAAGACTTTTAAGCAGGTCAACATTCACAAGGCCGCAGGGCCAGACGGATTACCAGGACGTGTACTCCGAGCATGTGCTGACCAACTGGCAAGTGTCTTCACTGACATTTTCAACATGTCCCTGACTGAGTCTGTAATACCAACATGTTTCAAGCAGACCACCATAGTCCCCGTGCCCAAGAACTCTAAGATAACCTGCCTAAATGACTACCGACCCGTAGCACTGACGTCTGTAGCCATGAAGTGCTTTGAAAGACTGGTCATGGCTCACATCAACAGCATAATCCCAGAAACCCTAGACCCACTCAATTTGCATACCGCCCCAACAGATCCACAGATGATGCAATCTCTATCGCACTCCACACTGCCCTTTCCCACCTGGACAAGAGGAACACCTACGTGAGAATGCTATTCATTGACTACAGCTCAGCATTCAACACCATAGTGCCCTCTAAGCTCATCACTAAGCTAAGGATCCTGGGACTAATCACCTCCCTCTGCAACTGGATCCTGGACTTCCTGACGGGCCGCCCCCAGGTGGTAAGGGTAGGTAACAACACATCTGCCACACTGATCCTCAACACGGGGGCCCCTCAGGGGTGCGTGCTCAGTCCCCTCCTGTACTCTCTGTTCACCCATGACTGCATGGCCAGGCACGACTCCAACACCATCATTAAGTTTGCCGACGACACAACAGTGGTAGGCCTGATCACCGACAACGATGAGACAGCCTATAGGGAGGAGGTCAGAGATCTGGCCGTGTGGTGCCAGGACAACAACCTCTCCCTCAACGTGACCAAGACAAAGGAGATGATTGTGGACTACAGGAAAAAAAAGAGGACTGAGCACGCCCCCATTCTCATCGACGGGGCTGTAGTGGAACAGGTTGAGAGCTTCAAGTTCCTTGGTGTCCACATCACCAACAAACTATCATGGTCCAAACACACCAAGACAGTCGTGAAGAGGGCACGACAAAGCCTATTCCCCCTCAGGAGACTAAAAAGATTTGGCATGGGTGTCACGGTTTCGGCCGAGGCGGCTCCTCCTCCTTGTTCGGGCAGGTTTCGCCGGTCGTCGTCTCCGGAGTACTAGCTGCCACCGCTCTATGTTTCCTGTGTGATTGGTTTTGTCTGTTTAGTCACACCTGTTTTGTGTTATGTCTAATTAAGCACCCTATTTAGTTTGCTTGTTGTTAGTTTAGTGTTGTGTGTAATTGTTTGTGTCGTGTTGTTGCGCTACCTGTGTAGAGTACGCTATTTGTCGTAGCTTCCTCCTCGGTTGAGGAGAGTATTCGCACCTGTGTGTGCGCTCTCGTATTTTGACGCCTGTGTGCGTCTTTTTGCCTCCGGGCTGTTTGGATTATTTTTGAACGCTCTAGTAAAGTCTTGTTGGACTTATCCTCTGCTTCCTGCGCCTGATTCTACACCACACCATTCCACAGCAACGTGACAGAATTACACACCACTATGGAATCAGCAGGAGCACACGTCGACAGCATGGAGGAGCGTCTCCTTGGTCAAGAGCATCGCATCAACCGGATCGGGCACGCTTTGGAGGGCGTCATGGACACACTTCGTCGATGGGAGATCAGCGGGGTTCCCACAGCCCCACCTGTCGCACCATCACCACCGGACAGCCAGCCCGCCCGTCTACCGGAACCCAGCGTGATTCGGCTCTCGCTCCCGAGGGCGTACGACGGCTCCGCTGCCGGGTGTCAGGGGTTCCTCTTACAAGTGGAGCTCTACCTTGCCACCATACACCCGGCGCCCTCGGGATACGAGAGCGTTTCCGCCCTCATCTCCTGTCTCACCGGCAAGGCGTTGGAGTGGGCCAACGCCGAATGGAGGGGAATAGACGCCGCCACAGTCACCTATGCAGACTTCTCCCGTCGCTTCCGTGCGGTCTTTGACCATCCACCAGAGGGGAAGGCGGCGGGGGAACGTCTATTCCACCTCCGACAGGGGATGAGGAGCGCTCAGGAGTTTGCGCTGGAGTTCCGGACTCTAGCGGCTGATGCGGGGTGGAATGAGAGGGCCCTCATAGACCACTTTAGGTGTAGCCTTCGGGAGGATGTCCGCAGGGAGTTAGCATGCAGGGACACCACACTAACATTTGACCAGCTTGTGGACATGGCCATTCGTCTGGACAACCTGCTTGCGACCCGCGGACGTCCCAGGTGGGGGCCTCCCAATTCCACCCTCCAGCGCCTCCGAGCAGAGTCCGATGGAGCTTGGAGGGGCTGGCGCTAGAGGGAAAAGAGGTAGGAGCCCGAGGGGGGCAGTCTCCTGCACCAAGTGTGGCCGCGGAGGGCACACCGCGGCTAGGTGCTGGGGAGGGTCCCCTGATGAGGGAGATGGCAGGTCATACAGTGGGGAGTCCCCCCAGGTGAGTAGGCGCCCTACTTACCCAGAGCTTTCTGTCGTACACATTACATTACCTGTTTGTTTCGCACAGGTTGCACCTCGTTCCCAGCATAAGGCGCTAGTCGATTCAGGCGCAGCTGGGAATTTTGTAGATCGGAGATTCTGTGTTAAGTTAGGGATTCCCCTCCTTCCAGTCGAAAAGCCCTTTCCCGTACATGCCTTAGATAGTTGTCCGTTAGGATCTGGGTTAATTGGGGAGGTCACAGCGCCACTTAGGATGATGACGCAGGGGGGTCATGAGGAGACGATTCAACTCTATCTGATTGACTCTCCTGCGTATCCGGTGGTACTGGGGCTTCCCTGGTTGATTACCCATGATCCTACTATTTCGTGGCGAGAGAAAGCTCTTAAAGGGTGGTCTGCTCAGTGTGAGGGGTTATGTCTGGGTGTTTCCGTAGGGGCGACCTCGGCGGAGAGTCCGAACCAGATGCCAGCACTGCACATTCCTCCTGAATATGAGGATTTGGCACTCGTGTTTAGTAAGACCAGAGCGGCACGGTTGCCACCTCATAGACAGGGGGATTGTGCGATAGACCTCCAGACAGGAGCCGCGCTTCCGCGGAGTCATGTGTATCCCTTGTCACAGGAGGAGAAACGGGCAATGGAAACTTACATTGCCGAGTCTCTGAGACAGGGATACATACGGCCCTCTACTTCTCCCGCGTCCTCGAGCTTCTTTTTTGTGAAGAAGAAGGATGGAGGTCTGCGTCTGTGTATTGATTACCGCGGTCTCAATCAGGTGACTGTGAAATATAGTTATCCACTCCCGCTGATTGGGACTATGACGGAGCACGGTTCTTCACAAAATTGGACCTCAGGAGCGCATATAACTTGGTGCGCATTAGGGAGGGCGATGAGTGGAAGACAGCATTTAGTACTAACTCCGGCCATTACGAGTATCTCGTCATGCCATATGGGTTAATGAATGCTCCATCAGTCTTCCAATCGTTTGTAGATGAAATTTTCCGGGACATGCAGGCGCAGGGAGTAGTGGTGTACATAGATGATATTCTTGTGTACAGCTCTACTCGGGCCGAGCATGTAGCCCTGGTGCGCAGGGTATTGAGGAGACTGTTGGAGCATGACCTGTATGTCAAGGCTGAGAAATGTCTGTTCTTTCAGGAGTCAGTTTCCTTTTTGGGTTACCAGTTGTCTGCGTCAGGGGTGAGAATGGAGGTGGACCGAGTGTCCGCCGTGCGTAATTGGCAAACCCCAACGACGTTTAAAGAGGTGCACTGCCTTAGTATGAAGTACTGGTGGCCAACGTTAGCCAGGGATGTGAGGGTTTATGTCTCCTCCTGCTCAGTGTGTGCCCAGTGTAAGGCGCCCAGACACTTGCCCAGGGGTAAATTACAGCCCCTGCCCGTTCCACAACGACCCTGGTCTCACCTATCGGTGGATTTTGTTACTGATCTTCCCTCCTCACAGGGGAATACCACCATCCTGGTCGTTGTGGATCGGTTCTCAAAGGCCTGTCGTCTCCTTCCCATGCCGGGTCTTCCTACTGCCCTACAGACCGCTGAGGCTCTATTTACTCACGTCTTCCGGCATTACGGGGTGCCCGAGGATATAGTGTCCGATCGAGGCCCCCAGTTTACCTCCAGAGTCTGGAGAGCATTTATGGAACGTTTGGGGGTCTCGGTGAGCCTTACCTCAGGTTACCACCCGGAGAGCAATGGGCAGCTGGAACGAGTCAACCAGGATGTGGGTACGTTTCTGAGGTCATATTGTCAGGGCCGGCCGGAGGAGTGGGCGAGATATTTGCCCTGGGCCGAGATGGCACAGAACTCTCTCCGCCACTCCTCCACTAGACTAACCCCTTTCCAGTGTGTCTTAGGGTACCAGCCGGTTCTGGCACCGTGGCATGAGAGCCAGATCGAGGCCCCCGCTGTGGATGAGTGGGTGCGGCGCTCGGAGGAGACGTGGAACGCTGCACACGTCCATCTGCAGCGTGCCATACGTCGACAGAAGACGAGCGCCGACCTACACCGCAGTGAGGGGCCAGTGTACGCACCTGGAGATCGAGTCTGGCTCTCAACCAGAAACCTGCCCCTCCGCCTGCCCTGCCGGAAGCTGGGTCGGCGGTTTGTGGGGCCTTTTAAAGTCCTGAGGAGATTGAACGAGGTGTGTTACAGGTTAGAACTACCTATTGATTACAAGAATGTTAACCCCTCGTTCCATGTGTCTCTCCTCAGGCCGGTGGTAGCTGGTCCACTCCAGGACTTTGAGATTGAGGAGACTCCTCCGCCCCCGTTGGACATCGAGGGGGCTCCGGCGTACACTGTTCGGACCATCCTGGATTCGAGACGCCGGATGGGGGGTCTCCAATATCTCGTGGAGTGGGAGGGGTACGGTCCGGTGGAGCGGTGCTGGGTGCCGAGGAGGGACATTCTGGATCCGTCCCTGATGACCGAATTCCATCGTGGTCATCCTACGCGCCCTGCTCCGCGTCCTCCTGGTCGTCCCCGAGGCCGGAGGCGGCGCGCGGCTGGGGCCGCGCGTCAAGGGGGGGGTACTGTCACGGTTTCGGCCGAGGCGGCTCCTCCTCCTTGTTCGGGCAGGTTTCGCCGGTCGTCGTCTCCGGAGTACTAGCTGCCACCGCTCTATGTTTCCTGTGTGATTGGTTTTGTCTGTTTAGTCACACCTGTTTTGTGTTATGTCTCATTAAGCACCCTATTTAGTTTCCTTGTTGTTAGTTTAGTGTTGTGTGTAATTGTTTGTGTCGTGTTGTTGCGCTACCTGTGTTCAGTACGCTATTTGTCGTAGCTTCCTCCTCGATTGAGGAGAGTATTCGCACCTGTGTGTGCGCTCTCGTATTTTGACGCCTGTGTGCGTCTTTTTGCCTCTGGGCTGTTTGGATTATTTTTGAACGCTCTAGTAAAGTCTTGTTGGACTTATCCTCTGCTTCCTGCGCCTGATTCTACACCACACCATTCCACAGCAACGTGACAATGGGTCTTCAGATCCTCAAAAAATTCTACAGCTGCACCATCGAGAGCATCCTGACTGGTTGCATCACCGCCTGGTATGGCAACTGCTTGGCCTCTGACCGCAAGGCACTACAGAGGGTAGTGCGTACGGCCCAGTACATCACTGGGGCAAAGCTTCCTGCCATCCAGGACCTCTATACCAGGCGGTGTCAGAGGAAGGCCCTCAAAATTGTCAAAGACTCCAGCAACCCTAGTCATAGACTGTTCTCTCTGCTACCGCACGGCAAGCGGTACCGGAGTGCCAAGTCTAGGTCCAAAAGACTTCTCAACAGCTTCTACCCCCAAGCCATAAGACTCCTGAACAGCTAATCATGGCTACCCGGACTATTTGCACTGCCCCCCCACCCCATCCTTTTTACGCTGCTGCTACTCTGTTAAGTATTTATGCATAGTCACTTTAACTCTACCCACATGTACATATTACCTCAACTACCTCAACTAGCCGGTGCCCCCGCACATTGACTCTGCAACGGTATCCCCCTGTATATATAGCCTCCCTACTGTCACTTTATTTTTACTTCTGCTCTTTTTTTTTCTCAACACTTTTTTTGTTGTTGTTTTATCCTTACTTTTTTTGTTTAAAATAAATGCACTGTTGGTTAAGGGCTGTAAGTAAGCATTTCACTGTAATGTCTGCACCTGTTGTATATAAAATTTGATTTGATTTGATTTGCATGAGGTAGTGTTATTACGGTAATTAGCAACTGTTTTGTATTGGATTGTTGGGTATTGTGCATGTAGCTGTGTAGCGTTGTCATGAATTGACCAAGTTTGTAAAGCGGTGCAGTAGCCTGTATTCTTGCTGCAAGACAGCCGTGCGTGGCTGCAAATACATTGTGTGTAATTATACTATCGATTATTATCCATCCTGTGTTACCAGCAAGCGAAAATAGTTGTGCCCCCTTAGTCATTTCTGATGCCCCCTTGCCATGTTCATCCTGCCACCGGGCCTGGCTACGAGTAACCAGCTAAACTACACAAACGATTTTTCCGAAAGTGAAGAACCATTAAATGCTTGCAGTGTAAAAGCAGGAAGTAGGCTACAAAGACCCGTTATATATATATATTTTTAAATTAATCTAAACTCACCTGATTCATTGTAGAAACGTGTGTTTATGGTCGATTGCAGAGTTCAGGCGAAGTTAACTAGATAACAATGTTTATATGTAGTCTACGGACCTTTTAGATCAGGGAGGTAGAGGACCGAGACGTTATATTCCAACATGTCATCCTCTGCCTAAAGTCAAAAGACAAAATGGAGAATAGAGAACATGTGACTCCAACTTCACTTCCGTTCGACTGAAAAATGGGACTTCTGCCAACATACAAATAATACTCCAGCAGTAGGCTTCTGTTTAGCTCATTTTCAAAAGTTACAGTCCGATATCATTTTAACATTCCTCCTTTGTTCAGTCATGTTGTCTGGTGTTCTACTCTGCACGGAGCGTAAAGTCACAAGAGAAAAGAGCCAGGCTCCGCCTTCACTTCCGTTCAACTTAAACGTTGGGATTCGGCCAACATACAAATAATACTCCAGTCGTAGGAAGCCTTCTGCTTTTAGTAACTCATTTTCTAAAGTTAACGCAGTTTCTCTGGACCCCGCAAGGTTGGACTTTGGGCCTCTATATATAAAATAACATTGAATGTTTCAGCCAGATATCCACTCACAAACCGATCGCTGTACATCGTGCTGAAATAGAGACATGTCTATGCGGCTGCGTGCCTAATTAATCGATTATAGTGTTCCTGTGTTGCAAGAGCATGTAAAGCTTTGCTTTAGCTAATGGATAAAGGTTTATTGGTAGGCCTCTATTTGGTCGTCATTTTCTCATGTTTACATTTTAGTAATTTAGCAGACGCTCTTATCCAGAGCGACTTACAGTTAGTGAGTGAATATTTTTTATTTATTTTTTCATACTGGCCCCCGTGGGAATCGAACCCACCACCCTGGTGTTGCAAACGACATGCTCTACCAACTGAGCTACACGTGGCCAAACATTTCACGCAGTGGCGGTTCTAGACACATTTTACTAGGAGGGCCAAGGAGGGGCCAGTGTTTAATCAGGGGGGCACACATAAAAAAACTGGCAACACATGATATTCAAAGATTATAAACTTTATTTTACTTTAAAATCATATGACATTTATTATAACACGTATTTTGTACAAGAGTGCAGATGCAAGAGAGATAGTGCCATAAAAATGAAAAAATAAATAAATTTAAAAAAATTAAAAAGTACAGGGTACAAATACAGGGTTCATATTCAATGTGAACAAAACTCCAGGATACAACAAAGGGTACAACAATGTGCCATTTCCTATTTATGGAAGCCCCACTACTGTGGACAGTTGATTCCACATTTTGTTTTAAGAAAGAAAACTTTCTGAGTGATTTATAAACAAAACACACTACCCTGTATCCATTTAGGTAAAATAAACCAAATCAGAAAAGAAATTCAATTCAAAGAGGCTTTACTAGCATGACCATATTGACATACAGTATTGCTAAAGCACATAAACAGGGAAACGTGTTACACATTAACATCCAGTAGTCCAATAGGATGCAGACAAAGTTAACATTCGTTTAAAAGCAACAATCATGTCAACACAATGTAGCAATATGAACAACACTGATGGATATCAGCAACAACATGAAAACAAGAATATTACAGGTGTCTGTGTGTGTGTGTGTGTGTGTGTCTGTGTCTTTGTGTACTTCACTGTCAGTTGATGAGCAGGTGTACAAAAAAAGGCTTTACAACATATATGGGCAAGTCCATTTAGGACAGCACATTTCCACCATAGTTCACATTAGGAAAAAATGACAGCATGAATGCTCACTAAACAAACATATACTACATATACCTTTTTATACACATTTTTTTTCAGTAATTTTTTAAGAGTGAAAGGGAAGTAAGCAATCGCTCATCATAGGATCATACATATTTCAGTTACAATATTAGTTACAATATTAGTGTTAGTTAGATCATCATGTCAAAGCTGGACCTGCAAAGTCTGAACGACACAAGTGTGCAATGATTGGAGTGATTTTGTTTCTTTTTTTTCTTGCTTTGCTTGTTTTCAAAAGGAAAAATCATAGTTGGTAAAAAATAAAATAAACTTTCGTTGAAAGGTATCACACTGTATAATTTACAAATATCTAAAGAGGTTTAGTGGATGCCATAAAACATCTGTGGAGCTTGAAGATTTGTAGTACATAGATGTTTGGCAGAGATAATTCAAAAGAATAAAATCATAAACTCTATCTATCTATCGAGAGAGAGAGAGAGAGAGAGAGAGAGAGAGAGAAGTGTTTCCTTAGAGCAGTACATGCAGCAATCACTTAATGGAGTGATGTCATAATGGGCCACAAAACTTTGGGGATGTGGATGGAAAGTTACAGGCAGGAGAGGGGAACCAACAGAAGCAGGTCTTGAGACATGAGTTTGCCCCTTTTTGAAAACCTCTTGAGAGAGGATTGGTGGGATATATATACATACATACAAACATACATACACTCTAGTAGTGTGTGGAACTACTGGTACTGTGAGGAAAAAAAGATAGATGATGTAAAATGAAAAATAAAACAAGCTTCAGCTTCTTAAGACACGGTGGGTTCATCTAAGTAGACACATGTAACTTCATGTGGACACCAGACTGTCTTTGTCTACACATCTAACTTCATATGGACCCCAGACCGTCTTTGTTTACACATTTAACTTCATATGGGCACCAGACTGTCTCTGTCTACACATGTAACTTCATATGGACACCAGACTGTCTCTGTCTACACATGTAACTTCATATGGACACCAGACTCTTTGTCTACACACGTAACTTCATGTGGACACCAGACTAACTCGATTCATTTTACCGGTGGTATTGAGAACAGATAAACCCACCGTGTCTTAAGAAGCTCAAGCTTGTTGTTTTATTGTTCATTATATCTCTTTTTCCTCACAGCAGCACTCATACGCTACTAGCGTATATATCATATAGATACACTACAGCAACAGGATACGGCGGTTGTGCTGTCTGGCAAAACGGTCCACAAATACATCAAGATCCAGAGCCTTGGCCCTTCTGGACTCTATGCTCAGGACACCAAGATCACTGAGTCTCTCATCACTAGTGGTGGACCGCAGGAAGGTTTTTATCAGTTTCAGTGTGGAGAAACTGCGTTCGCAAGAGGCTGAGCTTACAGGAAGGGTTACAGCAATCTTGCACAGTCTAAAGAGCTCAAAGAAAACTTCCCTGTATGGCTCAATAAAACAAACCAGCTCAACTGTACTGCATGGCTTTTTGACTTCACAACTCTGTATTTTTCTGTCCAAAACTCTCTTAAATTGATGGAGCTCATGCCCTAAATCATCAATGTCTGCATTATACAAACGGCCAAATGAAAAAACATTGCTCTCCTTTAAAAAGGTATCACTCTGGGGACTGAGAGACTGTATGCTTCTCATGAGCTCACAGTTTGTATTGGGAGAAACGTCTGTTCAACTCATTGAGCATGCTGTCAATTACAGGATAGAAAAATGATGTGAGAAACATATCTTTGTCACGTTCTACCTCCCTCTGACCAACAGTGCTTAGCGTGCAGTAGCAACTGAGTCTAGAGCTCAGCATTTTCTGACGTTTCGCCACTGACCTTGTTGCAGAATCACACTGCTCACAAATATTCAATGCTTCATCCCACAACTCATCAAAGAAAGACTCCTGCCTGTGGTCTTTCAATGTCAGGACTAAAGCATTTACTAAGTCAACAGCACTTGACAGATCAACAGTTTGTGACTGTAACATGTCAGACAATAGCTTTGGTCTCCCCAAACAACTTACGCAGAGTAACAAGATGCACAACAAATTCTAGGTCAATTTGAGCAAGAAGACCTCGGGCCTCAACAGTTCTTTCACCATGACGTTCTTGAGCAATCTCTTGCAGTAGTCGTTTAAGGGCAGGTAGAGTGTCCATGATATTACGTAGGGCTAGAAATCGGCATGACCAACGTGTGTCGCTTAAACGTTGCAGCTCTCTGGTTCTGCCATACATTTCTCTTTGGAGAGACAGCCATTTTGGGTGCACATATGAGGAAGAAGTAAACATATAAAGACTCTGTAACAAAGAAAAAAACTCCTCCGTTTCTGGGACACTTTTGACTACATCAACTAACACTAAATTCAGACAATGAGCACTACAATGGACGTAGAAGGCAAATTTAGCCTGTTCTTTGATCCTTGCCTGAACCCCTGAATGCTTACCGCTCATAACGGCAGCGCCATCGTACGCTTGGCCTACGAGGTTATTTTTGTAGTCCAGGCCATAACGTTCCAGTAAGTGTACTATTTTTTCCAGTAAGCCCTGCTGCATCTAACCTCTCTGCAGATTCAAAATGGAGAAAACTCTCCTTAATGGCCCCATTGTAATAGTACCTGAGTGTGAAGGACATCTGTTCTTTTTTTGAAATATCCTTTGTTTCATCTGCCATGACGCTAAAAACCTCACTTTTCTTCACTTCTTCTATGATTTCAGACCAAACCATTTCTGCCAAACCAACCCCAAAACCTCATTCTGGATGATCTTGCTTGTGTACTTTTGCATTGTGAATGGAAGTTAATCTTCTCTTAACAAGTTGGTCGTGGTTAGCAACTGTGTTAAGAATTTCCCTAAAGTTTCCTTTGTTAGTGGACCCTTCAGATTCATCATGTCCTCTTTGTGCTATGTTTTGTGTAGCTGTAAGCAAACAGCACTTCCCCAACTGTTTTAATGTATGCCTGATTTTCTTGTACTTGTTTAGTGTGTTCTTTGTCAAGGAGATCTGTTAGTGTTGCGTCAGTTCTAACAGCTCTTTGATAATCCTCCATGCGATCATTGCACACTTGTGTCGTTCAGACTTTGCATGTAGTGAAAACCCTGCATTTCTCATAGTTGCCTTTTTTCCAGTTTGTAAAACCAGGTGTTGAAACAAAAACGGAGTCTGGGGCATTTGGTGTGCTAAAATGTCTACATGCATAGCAACATGTAGAGTCCGTCATTACAGAATACTCAAGCCATGGATGAGTAGTGTACCAGTTTGGTCTGAAGCTTCGTCTTCTGTCCCCCATCAGTGTGGTTGGGAATATCTTCAAGTTCGGCTGTACTGGTACGTCATACTTAGACTTGCTGATATCTGAAGAAGATGGACAGTAAACATAGGGCACAACTACAACATTTATTTACTGTATATCTGCATGTATTTCAAAATGTAGGCCAAAGTATTTACTTTAAAAAAAAAAACAGAGCCATATTGACACAAAAAAGAATTAACAGCAGAAAGCAGCATTTTAAGGACACCCAGCAGGCCTACCATTACATTGTAATTGCATTGCTTTGCAAATAGTAAGAACCTTCCTCATCACAAACCTGATGGTGCAGTACTTGATCCACTTGCTGTCCCTCTGGCTGTTCATCTGTCTGTCCCTGTATGCTTTCTTCTTCATGCTTCTCACCCTCTTCTTCATTCTCCTCGCCCTCTTCTTCATTCTCCTCACCCTCTTCTTCATCCTCCTCACCCTCTTCTTCATCCTCCTCACCCTCTGGAATTTCCCTCTCTTTGTCAGACCCCTCACTTTCATCACATGCTGGCTCTCCCTCTTCCTCAACTTTCTCAAAACCTCGATTTGTTTCTCTCACTTTTTTGTTTGCTGGGGCAAAAAATGACTTTATGTCCCTTCCTCGTTTCATGATAACTATTAGAAGAAGAAAAAACGTAGGGGCATGCATTACATTTTGTTACCTAACCATCCCTCCCTACTTAACACTGGCAGATAACCTGTTGATTACTTTACTAAAAATGTATTTGTTATCGCGATGCAACAGCCAAGACGGATGAAGTTACGTGGTTAACATCACAACATTGTGTAGACCTAGCAAGGATAGCCTACTAACATTTGGATATTTGCTTCCTGCTTCGATGAGTTTGGCTTAGATATGATTACATTTCTAAACAAATCGAGACCCAGACATTTAAAAACTTGATTTGATTTATGTGTGAGGAACAAAAGGAACATGTAGGCTATGTGCAAGAAACAACCAAGTCACTTATGATATTAAATCGTTTTACCTTACCTTCGACTCCTGCAAATCGTAGCTCCTCTCGCAAATAGTAGTTGCTGAGCTCTCATTCCACCGAAGCAGCACCACACGTGGCAGGCAGGCAGATGGCAGGATACAGTTTTTGGGTGCGCCACTCTAATTTACCCGTGTATAACGTTGCCATGTAGAGCGTTGCATTAGTTCCGCTTTTGGCGCTTCGCGTGTAAAATAGTTGTAAATTCATAATTTGTTTATTTGGTCAGCACGGGGGGGCCACAGGGGTGGCCAGGGGACATTTCCAGGGAGGCACGGGCCTCCCCCGGCCTCTGTGTAAAACCGCCACTGATTTCACGAAATCTATACATGGTGTTGTAATGCTGCAATTTTATAGCCTGCTGGCTGGTGGTAATAATGTCATTTATTGTTCAGTAATTAAAACTGGACATTCAAACATTGCAGATTTTAAAATAAATTGTCCATTGCATACTAATCAGCTACCAATTGATGTTTTAAATAATATACAACTGTCCTGTAGCTGCTACCCTGAACCTGCATGACATGAACCTCCTCGTGCTCTCTCCAAGCTTGGATAGAATGCTGTTGTGCATAACCTATTGAAATTAAATAAAGAAAAAATCCTCATTTACATACACTACCGGTCAAAGTTTTAGAACACCTTCTCATTTAAGGGTTTTTTTTTTTTTTACTATGTTCTAATTGTTAGGGAAAAATATGAAGAGTCCCCCAAAAATTGAAAAACACATAGGGAAAATTTGTAGTAAAACCAAAAAAAAATATTTTTTTATAATTTAATTTTCTAATAAATTCATACAAGTGATTTTCTGGAAAAAAAAAAATTTCTCTTTGGGCTGTCATGTTGAAATGGTTTTCCCATGATGAAAATTTCAGGCCTTCCCCTCACTTTTTAAGGGGGGAAAATTGGGAAAAATTTGGGGGCTTTATAAATACTTTTTTTTTCCCCCCTGTAGTGGGTACCCGAACCTACATGACATTTATCCCCCCTGTTTTCCTCCCAAACTTGGAAAATGCTGTTATGTTAAATCTATTTAAATTAAAACAGAAAAATCGAATAAAAGTGAAAAAACAAAAACTAGGGAAAAACCAAATATGGAAACAGTGTAACCAAAAAAAAATTTTTTGTATTCATTAGGAATCCCCCCTTTGCGCTCGCAAGGGCAGGCCCGCTTCTTTCCGGGGTCAAAAAAAAAAATTTTTGATTTTTCAAAAAAAGCCACCCTTTTTTCCTTGAAGGGCAGCTTTGCCACTCTTGAACCCAAAATTTTAACCGCTTTATGACGTAGTCACCCGGAATGCCTTTCAATAAAAAGTGTGCCCTTTTTCAAAGTTTAAATTTTTAGAATTTCTTTTCCTTTTTTAATGCGTTTGGGTTCAATCAGTTTGGGTTTGGGGGACAAAGGAAGGGGGGGGTTTTCAGAAAGGGTTTGCCATTTTTTGGTAAAAGGGCCAAGTCCATTTTTTTATGGCAAGAACAGCCAAAATAAGCAAAAGAAAAAAACGACAGTCCCTCTTACTTTAAAAAAATGAAGGGGCAGTCCCCTTTTGGAAAATTTTACCATGTGGATTTTTCCCCCGGAGAGAAAGGAGGAGGGGTGTGTTGGTTTTGGGGGTTTCTTTGCTTTGGGGAACTTTTTTTTCTATTTATTTGATTTTATGGCCACCTTTAACCCGAATTGGGTACCACAGAATTTTTGCGCAAAACGCCCCTTCCATCTGGGTTGGGTTGTGGGACTATCATTTTTTTTTCAAAACAGGGAAAAATTTACCCAACCCACCTCCCCGGGTTTTTAAGGGCTAGGTTTCCAAAAAGGAGGGGTGATGTAGTGCGGGATCAGATGACCCCGGCCTCCACAATCCCCCACCTTTAACCCCAATTTAGATGGTTTCGGATGGTTTTGGGCCGCATAGTGAAGGAAAAAACAGCCAAAAAGTTTCTCAGGCCCTAGGGGAAAAAACTCCTTCAAGACTGTTTTGGGAAAAGGGATTTTCCAAAGGGGAAGCTGGGACCCGAATGGCCAAAAAGTGGGCAAAAACTTACAAGGCCCAAAGGGTTTGGGTATTTTAAGGGAAACCCAAAATATAAAAAAATGTTTTGGGAATTTTTAACCCCTTTTTTGGGTTTCTACATGATTCCATTGTTATTTCATAAATTTTGATGTCTTCACTATTAGTTTTACAATGTAGAAAAAAAAGTCCAAATAAAAAAAAAACCCTTGGGAAAGAAGGTGTTCTAAAAACCTTAGACCGGGGGTTGGTAAGTATTAAAACCCGAAATCAATACTTTTTTAGAAGAACCCTTTAGCAGGGATTTTCAGCTTAGTCTTTTGGGTAGCTCTAAGAGTTTTTCCCAAACCTGGATTGTGAAACATTTCCCCATTTGTTATTTTTCAAATTTTTTCAAGCTCCGTCAAATTGGGGGGTTTATCATTGCTAGACAACAGTGGCCGTTAAATGCCCTTTTTAAAATGAGGGAGGGCCATTATTTTTTTTTTAAAAGATCTGGCCTTATTTCTATTAAAAGCATGTTTGGGATTGGGTGTCATTCATATTCCATTTAGCCATTTCAAAGTAACATCGAAAAGGTTTGGCTACTAAATAATACCCTTAATTTTCCCTTTTACCCATCATGAGGTTTCTACAAAAAGTCTATGAAATGAAAGTTTTTCAACGAAAGGTTTACATACGGGCCCGTGACAAATTAAATAAACCCCCATTTCACACTCTTGGGTTTCAATTAGCTTATCTAGGGTGGAATCATTTGTCCAACAGTTTTAAAAAAAGAGTTTCTAAAGGACCCAAAATTTAGATATGTTTATATTTGGGGCCGGGGGTTTTTGGGGGTAACTAAAATAGCCAGGGTTTGCCCAAAATTTGCATCCCCCCTGGTTTTAGCCGGGTTTTTTGAGGAAATAAACTAGCAAATTAGCTAACATGCACCTTTTGTTGGAGCAGGGTTTTCAGTAAAATCACTAGCCAGCAGCTAAAATAGCTCCCTCTTTTTGGGGGAGGGTGTTTGAGTAACTAAAATAGCCGCTAGCTAAATTGCCTCCCTCGTTTGGCCGGGGGGGTTTTAGTAACTAAAATAGCCAGCTAGCTAAATAGCCCTCCCTCTGTTGGAGCAGGGGGGTTTTGGGGTAAAAATAAAAAAAGCCAGTAGTAACCTAGGGTCCCCTTGTTTGGGCAGGGTTTTGGTAATAAAATAGCCCGCTTTTTGCTAAAAATGGGGGCCCTCTGTTTTGGAAACCAGCGGGATTTGGGTAGCAATTAACTGAAAATGAAGTGAAAAGAAGATGAATTTTCTCTCTTTCCATTTCCTTCATTTTTGAATAAAAATTTGTTGAGACGCTTAAATATTGGGCCCTTTTTCTCCTTTGGGGCAAATACTACC
Organism: Coregonus sp. 'balchen'; assembly: GCA_902810595.1. Lineage (NCBI taxonomy): Eukaryota > Metazoa > Chordata > Actinopteri > Salmoniformes > Salmonidae > Coregonus > Coregonus sp. 'balchen'. The sequence continues at coordinate 2,996,223 of LR778290.1, read as the reverse complement.
AAATTTTTTGCAGTGGGAGTGCTAGCGGGTTTTTGCCTTTTTCTTTCAGACTACAAAGAATTCTTGGGTCCTTTGATTGGGTGGACAAAAAAAAAATTTTTGGTTTATTTTGCAAAAGCTCTGATGTTGGAGGACTTTTCCCGGAAAATTGTCAAATTACTTTTTGTGTCTATGGGAAAGGGGGTTTGTGCTAAACGTACAGTGCTTGAAAGGGTACCCGTAGGGCCTTTTATTGCAAAACAATGTGTTTTTTAAACAATTATTTTTGGTTTACAGGTGAATTTTATCCTTTAAAGATTACAAGCATACCAAACATGAAGCAGCCACCACTAAGCTTTAAAATTTGGGAAAAGGGGGTACCAGTTTGTTGGTTGGATTTTGTCCCTAACAAAACACTTTTTATTTAGGAAAAAAAAGTTAATTGCTTTGCCAAATTTTTTGAAATTTTTTACTTTAGTTTATTGTTTTAAACAGAAAAGCATTTTTTTTGGAAAAACTTTATTCTGTACAGGCTTCCCTTTTTTTCCCCTCTGTCATTTAGGTTGTATTGTGGTTAACTTTCAATGTTGTTGATCCCTTCTCAGTTTTTTCCTATCACAGCCAATACTCTTTAAAATGGTTTTTAAAAACAGCTTTTGCCCCCCCGGTGGTAAAACCCTGGCGGGGGTTTTCCCTTCCCCTTTCCCGGGAACTGGTTTGGAAGGATTGTTTTTCTATCTTTTTAGGGCTGGGATATTGGGTACAAACCCTTTCCAAAATTTTAATGAATAAAGGGATATTTAAGGGTTTTCTACCCCTAGGTGCCCTTCTTGCGAGGGAAATTTGGGAAAAATTCCCTGGTTTGTGGTTTAATCTGGGTTTGAAATTTACTGCTAACTGGGGAGGGGAAAATTTAAGGGGTAAATTTTCAGTATGTCTGGGGGGGGAGATGAGGTAGTCATTTTAAAAAACCTGTTTAAAAAAACATTATTGGGACACAGAGGGAGTCCATTTCAATATTATGTGAATTGTTTAGAAATATTTTTTATCCTGAACTTTCTTAGGCTTGTAATAACAAATAGGTTTAAAATTTTTAAAAACCAAGACATTTCAGCTTTATTTTAATTAATTTGTTCGAAAAAAAAATATTCCATTTGACTTTGGGGGGTATTTTTTTTTTGCCAGTGAAAAAATTAAATCAATACAACCCATTTAAATTTTCGGGTTGTAAAAAAAAAAAAATTGAAAAAAGGGGAAGGGGGTTAAAATACTTTTGAAGGCACTGTTATAGGTATTTAGCGGCTATTAGTGCTTTTGTTGAAAAATTTCCCTTACTTAAAAAACAAAAAAAGTACTTTAAAGGTTTTGTAGAATCAAGAAGACTTTATTCCAAGCAAACACCGAGCTGGTCTGCGGCAACTGCGTCCCGACTTGGAGCTCTCTTTTTATACAGCTTATCTTTTCATATCATATCGGAGCCATAGGGTTTCTTTGTTAGCTTCTTTCCTGTCACCCCATGTTGTTGGTTCCTTTTCATATCATATGGGAAACCCCCTTTTTACCCAAAACAGCCACCCCCCCTGACCTTGACCCCAATATGTTTCCTTTTTTTGGGCTTGTGTACCCGGTTCATAGCGCACAAACCAAGTGATAACGTTATTTCCCTTTACTACAATACAGGTGTATTTTTCCCTAAAGTTATCTACATCCCATGTCCTTGACTACGGGCCCCAGACCAGATGCAGGGGAGCTGGGGGAACCATCATTTATCGAAGCACAGCTTTTGCACAAAGAATGTTTTAAATTTGCAAGAAATTTTTTAAAATATGTAATGGAAAAAACCTATGAGCCATTTCTATGTTTTGTTCTAACCCTTTAATTGGTTCTTAACCTAGGTATTGGGGGCAAAAAGGTTTTCATTCTACAACATGAAAAAAATTCTTTAAATTTTTTTATAACTAAAACCCCCAAAAAGAAAGCTCTTTTTTGGTTATTCACTCCTTTCACGTCATTTTGACAACAGCTCTTAGTTTTTCACAATAACCCCGGGGGGTGATCCCTTTGTTTAAATTCAAAACCCCTAGAGTTTTCAATCAACAGTCATCTTCCCTTTACAGGCCCTAACCAATTTTGGCCCCCAAATAACACCAGAGAATCAAAAAAAGCTTTTTTTACGCACTTTTCCCCTGGAAGGAAAAACTCAAGTGACACGGGAAAAAAAAAACTAATAAAAAAAATTAAATGAAAAAAATTTTTTCCAAATTAAGGGATAAAAAACTAAAGAATTACAAAAAAAAAATGCAACGAAAAAAAGAACCTGGGGAAAAAGCACCACTAAAAAGGTGTTTTTTTTTAAGATTCTTTTTAAAAATGCCACAGTTTCGTTCCTCCTATACCTACCAAATCTTTTAAATAAATTTTTTCACTTTCCTGACATTTAACCTAGTAGAAATGCCCTTCTAGGTCAGTTAGGTCACCATTTTTTTAAAGAATGTGAAATGTCAGGTAAAGAAGGAAAATTATTTTCAGTTTTATTTTTTCATCTTTCCCATTAGGTCAGAATTTTACAAAAACCTCAATTGTATTTGGTAGTTTTCCCTTTAAAATTTTTAATTTTGGTCAAACGTTAGGGAGCTTCCACAAGCTCCCAAAATATTTGGGTGAATTTTGGCCCTTCCCCCTGACAGACTGGTAAGGTCATTTGAGGCCCCCTTGCTCGAAAATGTTTTTCAGTTCCCCCAAAAAGTTCTATAGGTTTTGAGGCGGGGGGCTTTTTTGGGGCCCACCCAACCTTTGACATTTTTGTCCTTAACCCCATTTTGCCCAAACTTTGGAATTTTTGGGGGTCATTGCCCTTTGGGGAAACCCATTTGGCCCAAACCCTTTTAACTCCTGATGATGTTTGAGATGTTCTTCAATATATCCACATAATTTTCCTTCCGCATGATGCCACTATTTGTGAAGGCACCAACCCCCCTTCAGCAAATCACCCCCCACACATGAGCTGCCACCCCCCTTTTTCTTCCAGTTGGGATGGTGTTCTTCGGCTTGAAAGCGACCCCCCCCCCTTTTCCTCCAAACAAAACGATGGTTTGGCGAAACAGTTCTATTTTTGTTTCTCAAAGAGGACTTTCCCAAAAAGTACAATTTGTCCCCAGTGCATTTTGCAAACCTTTAATTTGGTTTTTTTATGGGGGGTTGGAGCATGGTTTCTTCTTGCGAGCACTTTTCGGTTAAATATGGATTTTTTTATGTGATATAGATACTTTTATACCTGTTGTTTGGGATTGATTGCACTTTGCACCAAAGACTTCATCTCTAAAAGAAAAAACGCGCCCCCTTTCTGAGTGGTTACGGCTGCGGGTCCATGGTTTTTGTTTAATATTGTGTCTATTGTTTTCATTTAAAGTGGATTTGGTTTTTGGGAAAACTCCTAAAAAGAACCCTTATGAATAGTTTAAAAAGAAATTTGTGGAGGGTTGAAAAACAAGTTTTAAACCCCAAACCCTAAGTGTATGTAAATTCACTTCAAGGATAGGACATGTAAAAAAATAGTAGCACACGACGTTTAAAAACCCTGTGTTAATATACAGTCTTGGTCAAAATTGAAAATGACACAAAAATTTTTCCCAAAGTCGTGCCTCAGTTTTTATGATGGGAATTTGCATATACTCCCGATGTTATGAAGAGTGATCAGATGAATTGCAATTTAATGCTTTTGCCCTGAAGATGAAATTTAAACCCCAAAAAAAATTTCCCCCGCATTTCAGCCCTGCCCCAAAAAGGGCCGCTGACATGTCATGATTCTTCGGTAAAACAGGTAGTGTTGACGAGGACAAGGTGGGGTCCCCTGTCATGCTGATTGATTAGAAACGACTGGAAAAATTTAAAAGGGGGTGGTTTGAATCATTTTTCTTTTCCCCCGTTAAACCAGGTACCGAGGAACACGTGCAGTCATCATTTCTTTGCCAAAAATGGCTTTAAGCAAAGGATTTGCTTAGAAGATTTCACCCAAATAACCATTGATCGATCATCAAGAAAATTTAAAGGGGAGAGGTTTTAATTTTTGTGAAAAAGGGGTTCAGGGGGCCCAAGAAATCCAGCAAGCGCCCGTCCCCTCTCCTAAAGTTGACAGCTGCGGGATCGGGCCCACCCGGAGAGCTTTCAGGAAAAGACAGCAGGGGTGTGAGCATCGCACCACATGAGGCGAAAACCTTTGGGGATGGCCTGGATCAAAAGGGCCCCCCCCCGGGGAAACCATACTTCCGGAAAAAAAATCGGGACAGACTGATTTCGCAAAAGGGCAGGGATTGAACTGTGGGATAGGGGAAAGTCTTTTTTCCCGGGGAACCCCCTTTCCCCATTTTTTGGGGCATCCGGGGGGGGGGGGAAAAAAAACGCTTTCCAAAAAAAATGAGCTACCACGTCCTGTGTCACCAAAAAAAAAAGCATCCCGAGAAACCCTTTAGTGGGGGTTTCTTCTCAAACCGGGGGGGCCATCAAATTTTGCCCAAAAAACACACCCATGAATAAAAAATGGTCCCAAAAACATCCTCAGAGAGCAACTTCTCCCCAACATCCCAAAAACATTTGGTGACGAAAAAAGCCTTTTTCCCGCATGATGGGACGTTGACATAAAGGGAAAAAAATGATAACTAAATGGTCGGGGGAAAAAAAATCGAAATGTTTGGCCCGGACCAGGGGAAATCCCCAGACCTTAAACCCTTAAGAACTTTTGGGAAACCTCAAGAGGGGGGTGGACAAAAAAAACCACCAAATTTGACAAAACTCAAACACGATTGGCAAGAATGGGTGCCCTCGTCGGGGTTTCCCAGAAGTTTTTTGACCATCCTTGCGAGGGGTGAAAAAGAAAGGGGCAACACTGCAAAAATTAACCATTGATGAAATTAACGTTTTGTCAATTTAAAAACCCTTGACATTATGGAAGCTTTTTTAATTATATCAGTTACCATAGTAAAAATCTGAGAAAAATATTAAAAACACTGAAACACAAAATTTGTGGGTTTTTTGTTTTCTGGGGAACTACCAGGCGGCTGATGAGTCGTTTGTTGTTGAAAAAGCGTCCTGTCCCGGAGGAAAAAGCTCTTTAAAGACTCACACGTCTTGCTGACGGAGGGGTAAAGCAGTTTGGGAAAAATTACTACATTGTTCATTTTTCGAAAAAAAATCATTCATTTCAAAATAAGTGGTGGATGGGGAGGGGGGGATCATGAGAGTTTTAATGTAGACAGGGTTGAATTGGTGATGGGGAAATTTTCCTAGACATGTTTCAGTCTTCAGCCCTTTGTTGTGCTAAAAAACCAAAAAAATCTACTGCCAAAATTTTTTAAATTTTGGTGAACAGACTTAAATGGTATGTAGCATCTGTCAAAGAGTGGGACGGCCCGCGACTTAAGGGGTTTTTTGACCACATCCCTACTAGTCAAAATGAAAGGACCCTTGCTTAAACCCAACGAAAAAGGGCTTGCGAGAACGGGGAGGAGTACCGCCTGCTTTTTCTGAGCTGACCAAATCCCGTTGTTTAAACACCCACACCAATTTTTGTTGGGGGGACGTACGCCCACACCCTTCAAACACGACTATTTTACTCCATGCAATTAAATTTAAATCTGAAAATGGTAGTTAAAATTTTAAGGGGGGGCCCCCCGTTAAGTACATAAATTACCCTAAGGGAAAGGGCCCCTTTAAGAAAACTTGAGGTGGCAAACTCACCCTGTAGGGGTTCTTCGGTTTTTGTGTAAACTGCTCCATTAACGATTTAGCTACCAAAGTGGAAAGGTACCCACATTGTGGGTTTTTTTGTGTCCAACAGGTTCCTGATGAGGAATCTCTCCCCCACTGATACTGGACTTTTAATCCGGGATTATCGCTACCCTGGGTACAACAAAACGGACCCGTGGTTGGTAAACATCCGAGCGGCCCTCCCGGTATCTCCTCTTTGTCAAACCCGGGGGAACCTAGTGTTGACACGAAGCCCCCCCTCCTAAGACGGGGCTGCCCCACGAAATCGTTAGTGGTTATGACGTAACCCCAAGATTCCCCCCATCGCGCCCTTTCTAGCCCCTTCTAACCCCCTTACTCAAAGGCTTCCAAAGACCTTTGAAACTCGCTATAAGCGATATTGGGAGTTCCTTTTACGGTATACATCCTTTAGTTTTGCTCAGCCCCCAAAAATGGTTAGTTTTTTGTTTTTTCGGTTTTTTCTAATTGTACTATATACTGTGACCCCCCAGCCTAGCTAAACCGCCTTTTGATAGCTATTTTGTCCCCCCCCCCATACACCAAGACCGACCCAAATTTTGCCCTAGAGATATTCTTTTTCATTTTCCCAACGCTGGTTTACCTCCCCCACCCCCCCCAAAAAGGGCCCCCCCCCGGGCCCCCCCGGGCCCGGGGCCCCAAACCCCCCTTTTTTTCCCCCAAACCCCCCCAAAAACCCCCCTTTTTTTTTTTTTCCCCCCCAAAAAAACCCCAAAAATTTTCCCCCCTTTTAAAAATTTTTTTTTAAAAAAGGGCCCCGGGGGGGGGGGGAAAAAAAAAAAAAAAACCCCCCCAAAAAAGGGGGGAAAAAAAAAACCCCCCCCCCCTTTTTAAACCATTTTAAAAAAAAACCCCCAAAAAAGGCCCCCCCCCCTTTTTTTTTGGGGGCCCCCCTTTTTTTCCCCCCCAAAAAAAAAAATTTTAAAACCCGGGGGAAAAAGGGCCCCCAAAAAAAGGGGGGGGGCCCCCCGGGAAAAAAAAACCCCCCCGGTTTAAAATTCCGAAAAGGCCTTTTTTTTTTTTGGGGCCCCGCCCCCCCAAATTTTCCCAAAATTTGGGGGCGGGGGGCCATTTTTTTCCCCCCCCCCTTTTTGGGCCCCCCGGTTTTTAAAAAAACCGGGGGGGTTTTTTTTCCTTTTTTTTTTGGGGGCCCCCTTTTTTTTTCCCCCAAAAAAAATTTTTTTTTTTTTTAAAAAAAGGAAAACCCCCCCCCCCCAATTTTTAAAACCCCCCCCCCTTTTTTTCCCCCCCCCCCCCCCCCCCTTTTTCCCCCCCCCGGGGGGTTTTCCCCCCTTTTTAAAAAAATTTTTTTGCCCTTTTAACCAAATTTTTTCCCCCAAAAAGGCCCCCCCCAAAAAAAACCCCTTTTTCCCCCCTTTTTTTTGGGTTCCCCCCCGGGGGGAAACCAACCCCCTCCAACCCCCCCCCCCCCTTTTTTTAAAACCCCCCTTTTTTTTCCCCCCTTTTTTTTAAAAAGGCCCCTTCCTTTTTCCCCCCCCCCGGGGGGCCCCCTTTTTAATTTTTCCCCCCGGGGCCCCCAAAAATTTTTTAAAAAATTTTAAAAATTTTTTTTTCCCCCCGGGGGGGGAAAAAATTTTTTGGGGCCCCGGAATTTTTCCCTTTTTGGGCCCCCCCGGGTTTTTTTCCTTTTCCCCTTTTTTCCTTTTTCCCCCCCGGGGGCCCCCCCCCCTTTTTTGGACCATTTTTTTAAACCCCCTTTAAAAACCCCCTTAAATTAAAAAAAACCCCCCCCCAATTTTTTTGCTTTTCCCCCCCTTCCCAAAAAAAACCCCCCCAAAAAATTAAAAAAAATTTTTTTGGTTTCCCCTTTTTCCTTCCCTTTAAACCCCTTTTTCCCCGGTTTTTTTTTTTTTTTGGGCCTTTTTTTTTTCCCCCCCCCTTTTTTTTTTTTTTTTTTTTTTGGGGCCCCCTTTTTTTTTAAATTGGTTCCCCCAAAAAAAGGGGGGGGTTTTTTTAAAAAAAAAAAAATTTTTTTTTTTTTGGGGGGGAAAAAAAAAAAATTTTCCCCTTTTCCCCCCCGGGGGTTTCCCCCCTTTTTTTTTTAAAAAAAAAAACCCCCCCCCCCCCAACTTTTAAACCAAAAAAATTTTTTTTTTTTTGGGGGGGAAAACCCCTTTTTTTTGGGGGGAAAATTTTTCCCCCAAAAAAATTTTTTGGGGCCCTTTTTCCCCCAAGGGGAATTTCCCCCCCCCAAAAAAAAAAAAAACCCCTTTTTTTTTTTTTGGGGAAAAAAAAAAAAGGGGGGGAAAAATTTTTGGGGGCCCCTTTTTAAAAGGGGTTTTGGGTTTTCCCGGGGGCCCCCCCCCTTTTTTTCCCAAAATAAACGGGGGGGGTTTTTTTAAAAAAAAAAATTTTTTAAAATTTTTTGGGTTAAAAATTTTTTTTTAAAATTTTTTGGGGCCCCCCCCCAAAAAATTTTCAAAAAACCCCCCCCCAAAAAGGGGGGCCTTCCCCATTTTAAATTTTTCCCCCCCCCCTTTTTTTGGTTTAAAATTTTTTTGGGAAATTTCAAAAAAATTAAAAAATTTTTTTTTAAAAAAAATTTTTTTTTTTTCCCCCCCCCCAAAAAAAAACCCCCAAAAAAATTAAAAACCCCCTTTAAAAAAAGGGGGGGGGGGCCCCCCCCCCCCCCTTTTTTCGCCAAAATTTTTTTTCCAAAAAACCCCCCGGGTTTCCCAAAAAATTTTTTTTTAAAAATTTTTTAAATTTTTTTTTCCCCCCCCGGGGGGGGGGGGGCCCGGTTTTTTTGGGGCCAATTTTTTTTCCCCTTTTTTTTTTTTTTGGGGGCCTTTCCCCCACCCCCCAAAAAAACCCCCTTTTTTAAATTTTTTTTTGGGGGTGTTAAAAACCCCCCAAAACGAGCTTCAATGCCAACAAAAACCCCCCCTTTAACCCCCAAAAACTAGTAAAAAAAAGGGGTTTTCAATCGAACCCGCTGGGCCCCCCCCCCAAAAACCCCTTGGGGGGGAAAAAATTTGGGAAAAAACCAAAAAAATTTTTTTTTTAAAACCTTCCGGAAAAAAAAACCCCCCCAAAAAAAAAAAAAATTTTTCCCCCCTTTTTCCCCAAAACCCCCCCCCCCCAAACCCGGTTTATAAAGACCCTTGGGGTTTTAAAAAACCTTAAAAAAAACCCCCCCAAAGGGCCCCTTCTACTGAAACGACGGTTGGGTCCCCTTAAAACAAAAACGACTTGGGGTTCCCTTCTTAAATTCAAATTAGTTAAAGGCCCAGCTTTCCAACTCTTGTGATAAATTTTTAGCATTTTGGAGGTTAAAATCATCAATAAAACCCAAATGGGGTAGAAGTGCTTCTATGTTCTACATTTAAAAAGGGTTTTGTGATTGTTTAATGCCACGCTCAAGGTCCTAAACATATTATAACCCGCATTGAAAAAGCCCATACTTGCAGCCGTCTTCATCGACCGGGCCAAAGGCTTTCGAAAATGTCACCCACCGCATTCTTTTGGCAGTAAATACCCTTTTGGTTTCTCAATGACTGCCTCGCCGGTTCACCAACTACTTTTTCTCAGTGATTTTCATGTGCCCAAATCGGAGGGCCTTTTTTGTCTGGACCTACGTCCAGGGGGGTGCCACAGGGTTAAATTCGGGGGGCCACCTTTTTTTTTCCCCGTGTTTTCATGATGCCTTTTGCTCGGGTGACTCTCAATCCCCTCTACGCAGACAACCCCATTTGATACATCTGGCCCTTCTTGGACACTGTGTTAACAAACCCCAAACGATTTCAATGCCATAAACAATCCTTCAGTGCCTCCAACTGCCAAACCTAAAAAACAAATGCAGCTTTTCAATCGAACCTGCTGGCCCCCCCGCCCCCCGCTAAACACCCCCCTCTCGAGGGGTCTGACCTAGAGTATGTGGAAAACTACAAATACCTAGGTGTCTGGTTAGACTGTAAACTCAACTTCCAGACTCACATAAAGAATCTCCAATCCAAAGTTAAATCTAGAATCGCTTCCTATTTCGCAACAAAGCCTCCTTCACTCATGCTGCCAAACATCCCTCGTAAACTGACTATCCTACCGATCCTTGACTTCGGCGATGTCATTTACAAATAGCCTCCAACACTCTACTCAGCAAATTGGATGTAGTCTATCACAGTGCCATCCGTTTTGTCTCCAAAGCCCCATACACTACCCACCACTGTGACCTGTACGCTCTTGTTGGCTGGTCCTCACTACATGTTCGTCGTCAACCCCTGGCTCCAGGCCATCTATAAATCACTGCTGGGCAAATCCCCGCCTTATCTTAGCTCATTGGTCACCATAGCAGCACCCACCCGTAGTCTGCGCTCCAGCGGGTATATCTCACTGGTCATTCCCAAAGCCAACACCTCCTTTGGCCGCCATTCCTTCCAGTTCTCTGCTGCCAATGACTGGAACGAATTGCAAAATCTCTGAAGCTGGAGACTCTTATCTCCCTCAATAACTTTAAAGCATCAGTTGTCAGAGCACCTTACCGATCACTGCACCTGTACACAGCCCATCTGAAATTAGCCCACCCAACTACCTCATCCCTATATTGTTATTTATTTTGCTCTTTTGCACCCCAGTATCTCTATTTGCACATATCTCTTGCACATCTAGCATTCCAGTGTTATACTATTGTAATTATTTTGCACTATAGCCTATTTATTGCCTTACCTCCATAACTTGCTACATTTGCACACACTATATATTTTATTTTCTGTTGTATTTTTGACTTTATGTTTTTTTTACCCCATATGTAACTCTGTGTTGTTTTTATCGCACTGCTTTGCTTTATCTTGGCCAGGTCGCAGTTGTAATGAGAACTTGTTCTCAACTGGCTTACCTGGTTAAATAAAGGTGAAATAAATAAAATAAAAATAAAAGTCCTTCATGGTCGAACTGCTGCAAAGAAACCACTACTAAAGGACACCAATAAGAAGAGAACTTGCTTGGGGCCAAGAAACACAGCAATGGTGGAAACAGTGGAAATGTGTCCTTTGGTCTGGAGTCCAAATTGGAGATTTTTGGTTCCAGCCGCCGTGTCTTTGTGAGACGCGGTGTGGGTGAACGGATGATCGCATGTGTATTTCCCACCGTAAAGCATGAAGGAAGAGTTATGGTGTGGGGGGTGCTTTGCTGGTGACACTGTCTGTGATTTATTTAGAATTCAAAGCACACTTAACCAGCATGGCTACCACAGCATTCTGCAGCGATACGCCATCCCATCTGGTTTGGGCTTAGTGGGACAAAACTCCTCAGTCCTTAACGATTACAAGCATACCCATAACATGATGCAGCCACCGCTAAGCTTGAACATTTGAAGAGTGGTACTCAGTAATGTGTTGAATTGGATTTCTCCATAACATACACTTTGTATTCAGACAAAAAGTTAATTGCTTTGTCACATTTTTATGCATTATTACTTTAGTTCCTTGTTGCAAACAGGATGCATGTTTTGGAATAACTTTATTCTGTACAGGCTTCCTTCTTTTCACTCTGTCATTTAGGTTAGTATTGTGGATTAACTACAATGTTGTTGATCCATTCTCAGTTTTCTCCTATCACAGCCATTAAACTCTGTAACTGTTTAAAAGTCAGCATTAGCCTCATGGTGAAATCCCTGAGCGGTTTCCTTCCTCTCCGGCAACTGAGTTAGGAAGGATGTCTCTATCTTTGTAGAGGCTGGGTATATTGATACAACATCCAAAATGTAATGAATGAAGGGATATTCAATGTTGTCTACCCCATAGGTGCCCTTTGCGAGGCATTGGAAAACTTCCCTGGTCTTTGTGGTTGAATCTGTGTTTGAAATTCACTGCTCGACTGAGAGACTTACAGATAATTGTACAGTATGTCTGGGGTACGGAGATGAGGTAGTCATTTAAAAATCATGTTAAACACTATTATTGCACACAGAGTGAGTCCATGCAACTTATTATGTGACTTGTTGAGAAGATTTTTACTCCTGAACTTTCTTAGGCTTGTCATAACAAATAGGTTGAATTCTTATTAACTCAAGACATTTCAGCTTTTCATTTTTAATTAATTTGTTTCGAAAAACATGATTCCACTTTGACATTTTGGGGTATTGTGTGTATGCCAGTGACTAAATTAAGTGGGACTATCATTTGTTTTTCAACAGGACAATGACCCAACACACCTCCAGGCTGTGTAAGGGCTATGTTACCAAGAAGGAGAGTGATGTAGTGCTGCATCAGATGGACCTGGCATCCACAATCCCCCGACCTAAACCAAATTGAGATGGTTTCGGATGAGTCGGACACGCATAGTGAAGGAAAAGCAGCCAACAAGTGCTCAGCATATGTGGGAACTCCTTCAAGACTGTTGAAAAAGCATTCCAGGTGAAGCTGGTAGTGAGAATGCCAAGAGTGTGCAAAGCTGTCATCAAGGCAAAGGGTGGTTATTTGAAAATCTCAAATATAAAACATGTTTTGGAATTGTTTAACACTTTTTTGGTTACTACATGATTCCATATGTGTTTTTCAATAGTTTGGATGTCTTCACTATTAGTCTACAATGTAGAAAATAGTCCAAATAAAGAAAAACCCTTGAATGAGTAGGTGTTCTAAAACCTTTGACCGGTGTAGTGTAAGTATTCACACCCGATCAATATTTTTTAGAAGCACCTTTTAGCAGCAGTTACAGCTGAGTCTTTCTGGGAAGTCTTTAACAGCTTTCTAAACCTGGATTGTGCAACATTTCCCCATTATTATTTTAACTTCTTCAAGCTCTGTCAAATGGTTGTTGATCATTGCTAGACAACAGTGGCCATGAGTGCCGTTTAAGATGAGGGAGGACCATTATTTATTTTTTAATGAGCATGGCCTTATTTCTATTACAGCATGTTGGATGACTGTCATTTCATATTCCATTCACCCAGTTCAATGTAATATCGATAGCTTTAGGCTACTACATGATTTTCACCTATACCCCATCATGAAGTTGCTACAACCTAGTTTATGAATGAAGTTTACAACGTAGGTGACACTGGACAGTGACACATTCAATACCGCCTTGCACACTCTTGCCTGCCATTAGCTTATCTAGGGTGTAATCATTTGTCCAACAGTTGCAAGGACAAATTCAATATGTTTATTGTTTGACCGGGTGTTTGAGTAACTAAAACTAGCCAGCTACTAACATAGCAATCCTTGTTGGAGCGAGCGGGTGTTGAGTAACTAAACTATCCAGCTAGCTAACTAGCAATCAACTCGTTTTTGAGCAGGGTGTTGGAGTAACTAAACTAGCCCAGCTAGCTAAATAGCATCCCTCTGTGTGGAGCAAGGTGTTTTGAGTAACTAAACTCTAGCCAGCTAGCTAACATAGCATCCCCTTGTTTGGAGCAAGGTGTTGAGTAACTTAAAACTAGCCAGCTAGCTAACAGAGCATCCTCCCTCTTGTTGGAGCCGGTGTTTGAGTAACTCACTAGCCGCTGCATTTGCTAGCTAAGTAAAGTGACTCCCGAAGGTGAAAAGAAAATATGAATCTCTCTCTCTCTCCTTCTTATCCTTCATTTTTGAATAAATTAGTTTGTTGAAAACTGCGTAAACTATTGTCTTCTCTCTCTTTGAGTCAACTACTCACCACATTTTATGCAGTGCAGTGCTAGCTAGCTAGCTGTAGCTTGTTCTTTCAGTACTAGATGAATTATCTGATCCTTTGATGGGTGAACAAAAATGGTCAGTCATGCTGCAAGAGCCTCTGATAGCTTGGAGAGGACGTCCTCCGGAAGTTGTCATTAATTTCTGTGGTAGTCTCTGTTATGGAGTGTGCTATCCTGCACTGCTGTTGAGGCTACTGTAGACATTTCATTGCAAAACAGTGTGTTTTAATCAATTATTTGGTGACCAGGTACATATATCTCTTAACGATTACAAGAATACCCATAACATGAGGCAGCCACCACTAAGCTTGACACATTTGAAGAGTGGGTATCAGTAATGTGTGGATTTGATTTGCCCTAAACATAACAACTTTGTATTCAGGACACAAAATGTTAATTGCTTTTTGCCACATTTTTTTGCCATTATTCCTTTCGTTCCTTGTTTGCAAACAGGATGCATGTTTTGGAATAACTTTATTCTGTACAGGTTCCTTCTTTTCACTCTGTCATTTAGGTTAGTATTGTGGAGTAACTACAATGTTGTTGATCCATTCTCAGTTTTCTCCTATCACAGCCATTAAACTCTGTAACTGTTTAAAAGTCAGCATTAGCCTCATGGTGAAATCCTGAGCGGTTTCCTTCCTCTCCGGCAACTGAGTTAGGAAGGATGTCTCTATCTTTGTAGAGGCTGGGTATATTGATACACCATCCAAAGTGTAATGAATGAAGGAATATTCAATGTCGTCTACCCATAGGTGCCCTTCTTTCCGAGGCATTGGAAAACTTCCCTGGTCTTTGTGGTTGAATCTGTGTTTGAAATTCACTGCTCGACTGAGGGACCGTACAGATAATTGTACAGTATGTCTGGGGTACGGAGATGAGGTAGTCATTCAAAAATCATGTTAAACACTATTATTGCACACAGAGTGAGTCCATTGCAACTTATTATGTGACTTGTTGAGAAGATTTTTACTCCTGAACTTTCTTAGGCTTGTCATAACAAATAGGTTGAATTCTTATTAACTCAAGACATTTCAGCTTTTCATTTTTAATTAATTTGTTTCGAAAAACATGATTCCACTTTGACATTTTGGGGGTATTGTGTGTATGCCAGTGACTAAATTAATCTCAATTTAATCCATTTTAAATTCAGGGTTTGTAACAACAAAATGTGAAAAAGTGGAAGGGGTATAAATACTTTACAACATTTTATAAATCATATAATTGGTTTGTTACGTTGTCTAAGTAGTTAACTAAAAAATCTCCAATACGAACAGCTCTTAGTTGTGTTATTCACTCCTCTTCACATCATGTTAGAGAACAGCTCTTAGTTGTTCACAATAATCCACGGGGTTTGAGTGCCTTGTTGTTTAAATTCAATAACACCATAGAGATTTCAATCATATCAGTCTATCTTACCTTATAGGCCTAACTCAAATATTAGGGACCTAATAACACCATAGAGAATCAAATCAAGCTTTATTTATACAGCACATTTCAGACATGGAATGGAACACAATGTGCTTCACAGGAAAAAAAACTAATAAAAACATTTAAAATAAAACTAAATATTTACTACACAAATATAAGAGGATAAAAAACTAAAGAATTACAATAAAAACTGCACGACTAAAAAGCACCCTGAGGAAAAGCACCACTAAAAAGGTGTTGTTTAAGATCTATTTTTAAAATGCCACAGTTTCCTTCCCCCTCAGGTTTCTCTGGCTATTCCAGAGGCTGGGAGGCATAGTAACTAAAGGCTGCCTCTCCATGCCTCTTGGTCCTAGGCTTTGGGATAGTTAAAAAGGCCAGTGACACTGCGGCCTTTTCTATAATCCAGAGCTTTCTGCCCCTCCCCAAGGACAAAAACTCAATGCTGTTAATCAGATAATCCATTCCTCCTCCTCTTCATCTTCACTGTGCACAGTCATCTCCCCACTCCTCCCCTTTCACTGTGACAGTCATCTCCCCTTCTCCCCCTTTCACTGTGACAGTAATCTCCCCCTCCTCACCTTTCCCTGTGACAGTCATCTCCCCCTTCTCCTCTTTCACTGTGACAGTATCTTCCCCCTCCTTCCTTTCACTGTGACAGTCATCTCCCCATCCTCCCCTTTCACTGTGATATCCTCCTCTTCCTCTTTCACGACAATGTTCAGCCACAGAGCTTCTTTTCCAACCAGCACAACATCTTCTTTTGTACGGGGCGAGTAGCTTATGAGCTCATGGTTGTGGACGTTAGTTGGCTAAGCTAGTTAATTAGCATTTAGCATCGTGACTAGGCTATCTAACAAGCTAGCTGACATTAACAACATATATATATGACCCTGCTTAATAGTGGTCCTGAATAACAAACATATTATCTATGACTAGTAAGCACACAGGCTGTGTGTTTATAACCCTGCTGTTATATTACACAAAATGGTCAAAGATAGTTGCCAAAGGTTTTCGGCGTTCGCCCACCGCTTGATGTTGTTGTGTTTAAAATAGGGCTGTCAAATGATTAAAATTTTTAATCAAATTAATCAGAATTTTCAGTGGATTAATCATGATTAATCACTATTTGCAATTACAAACCCGAATCCTAACCATTTTTTTTCTGAAATGCATACCAAAAGATAAATAACAGGACACAGATACATAATTTTCATATTATGTCTGTTTATTAACACAGCCAAATAATGGTGTTTTTAAATCAAGCTGAAACATACTACACACCATAATATTTGTCTTTGTAATGTCCATCACTTCCTCTTTGGCATTCCTCTTAACCAGGATGTACAATTTACAAAACATAATGTAGTCCATTGAACATTTTTGACAA
>LR778290.1:2948766-2979909 GCA_902810595.1 Coregonus sp. 'balchen' | reverse complement strand
AAACTGAAGAATCATCGATTGAAAAAATTGATGCTCAATATCCATCCATCCACAACAGTTATGGATATTACGGATATCGTAACGCTGAAAAAACCATCCTGACAATGAAAACAGAGAAAAACCAATTATAGACCATATAAAACCTTGATGAAAGTTAGCTTTAGAGTGAAATGTTCAAGATGATACGATGTTTTAAAAAACTTTTCCTAAAAAACGTAATGGATGTTTCCTGTCTATCCCAGTCAACCCCCCTATCTTTACAGACTGTCGAACACGCAAACAAAACCCAAGACTCTTCAATATGGTCTTCATTGCTTCATTAACATCTGATCTTCATAACTAATACTGGGAGACAGCTGTAAGTGGAAGAACCAGCTCTGTAAGCCCTTTCTAAAAGCAATGAAATATGATTAAATGAAAAGCCTTTTTCTAGACTTAGCTTCCTACTCTGTAATTCTCAGGACATTTAATCCATACCCAGTCCTCCTTTAAGACTCCATAATGTTTCATCATTAGATCAAATCAAATCAAATCAAAATTTATTGGTCACATGCGCCGAATACAAACAGGTGCAGACATTACAGTGAAATGCTTACTTACAGCCCTTAACCAACAGTGC
Organism: Coregonus sp. 'balchen'; assembly: GCA_902810595.1. Taxonomy (NCBI): domain Eukaryota; kingdom Metazoa; phylum Chordata; class Actinopteri; order Salmoniformes; family Salmonidae; genus Coregonus; species Coregonus sp. 'balchen'. The sequence continues at coordinate 2,979,290 of LR778290.1, read as the reverse complement.
ATTTATTTTAAACAAACAAGTAAGAATAAAACAACAACAAAAAAGTGTTGAGAAAAAAAGAGCAGAAGTAAAATAAAGTGACAGTAGGGAGGCTATATATACAGTAAAATAAAGTGACAGTAGGGAGGCTATATAACAGGGGGGTACCGTTGCATAGTCAATGTGCGGGGGCACCGGCTAGTTGAGGTAGTTGAGGTAATATGTACATGTGGGTAGAGTTTAAAGTGACTATGCATAAATACTTAACAGAGTAGCAGCAGCGTAAAAAGGATGGGGTGGGGGGGGCAGTGCAAATAGTCCGGGTAGCCATGATTAGCTGTTCAGGAGTCTTATGGCTTGGGGGTAGAAGCTGTTGAGAAGTCTTTTGGACCTAGACTTGGCACTCCGGTACCGCTTGCCGTGCGGTAGCAGAGAGAACAGTCTATGACTAGGGTGGCTGGAGTCTTGACAATTTTGAGGGCCTTCCTCTGACACCGCCTGGTATAGAGGTCCTGGATGGCAGGGAGCTTTGCCCCAGTGATGTACTGGGCCGTACGCACTACCCTCTGTAGTGCCTTGCGGTCAGAGGCCAAGCAGTTGCCATACCAGGCGGTGATGCAACCAGTCAGGATGCTCTCGATGGTGCAGCTGTAGAATTTTTTGAGGATCTGAGGACCCATGCCAAATCTTTTTAGTCTCCTGAGGGGGAATAGGCTTTGTCGTGCCCTCTTCACGACTGTCTTGGTGTGTTTGGACCATGATAGTTCGTTGGTGATGTGGACACCAAGGAACTTGAAGCTCTCAACCTGTTCCACTTCAGCCCCGTCGATGAGAATGGGGGCGTGCTCAGTCCTCTTTTTTTCCTGTAGTCCACAATCATCTCCTTTGTCTTGGTCACGTTGAGGGAGAGGTTGTTGTCCTGGCACCACACGGCCAGATCTCTGACCTCCTCCCTATAGGCTGTCTCATCGTTGTCGGTGATCAGGCCTACCACTGTTGTGTCGTCGGCAAACTTAATGATGATGTTGGAGTCGTGCCTGGCCATGCAGTCATGGGTGAACAGAGAGTACAGGAGGGGACTGAGCACGCACCCCTGAGGGGCCCCCGTGTTGAGGATCAGTGTGGCAGATGTGTTGTTACCTACCCTTACCACCTGGGGGCGGCCCGTCAGGAAGTCCAGGATCCAGTTGCAGAGGGAGGTGTTTAGTCCCAGGATCCTTAGCTTAGTGATGAGCTTAGAGGGCACTATGGTGTTGAATGCTGAGCTGTAGTCAATGAATAGCATTCTCACGTAGGTGTTCCTCTTGTCCAGGTGGGAAAGGGCAGTGTGGAGTGCGATAGAGATTGCATCATCTGTGGATCTGTTGGGGCGGTATGCAAATTGGAGTGGGTCTAGGGTTTCTGGGATTATGCTGTTGATGTGAGCCATGACCAGTCTTTCAAAGCACTTCATGGCTACAGACGTCAGTGCTACGGGTCGGTAGTCATTTAGGCAGGTTATCTTAGAGTTCTTGGGCACGGGGGACTATGGTGGTCTGCTTGAAACATGTTGGTATTACAGACTCAGTCAGGGACATGTTGAAAATGTCAGTGAAGACACTTGCCAGTTGGTCAGCACATGCTCGGAGTACACGTCCTGGTAATCCGTCTGGCCCTGCGGCCTTGTGAATGTTGACCTGCTTAAAAGTCTTACTCACATCGGCTACGGAGAGCGTGATCACATAGTCGTCCGGAACAGCTGGTGCTCTCGTGCATGCTTCAGTGTTGCTTGCCTCGAAGCGAGCATAGAAGTGGTTTAGCTCGTCTGGTAGGCTTGTGTCACTGGGCAGCTCGCGGCTGTGCTTCCCTTTGTAGTCTGTAATAGTTTTCAAGCCCTGCCACATCCGACGAGCGTCAGAGCCAGTGTAGTATGATTCAATCTTAGACCTGTATTGACTCTTTGCCTGTTTGATGGTTCGTCGGAGGTCATAGCGGGATTTCTTATAAGCGTCCGGGTTAGAGTCCCGTTCCTTGAAAGCGGCAGCTCTACCCTTTAGCTCAGTGCGGATGTTTCCTGTAATCCATGGCTTCTGGTTGGGGTATGTACGTACGGTCACTGTGGGGACGACATCATCGATGCACTTATTGATGAAGCCAGTGACTGATGTGGTGTACTCCTCAATGCTGTCTGAAGAATCCCGGAACATGTTCCAGTCTGTGCTAGCAAAACAGTCCTGTAGCTTAGCATCTGCGTCATCTGACCACTTTTTTATTAGCCGAATCACTGGTGCTTCCTGCTTCAGTTTTTGCTTATAAGCAGGAATCAGGAGGATAGAGTTATGGTCAGATTTGCCAAATGGAGGGCGAGGGAGAGCTTTGTATGCGTCTTGTGTGTGGAGTAAAGGTGGTCTAGAGTTTTTTCCCCTCTGGTTGCACATTTAACATGCTGGTAGAAATGAGGTAGAACGGATTTAAGTTTCCCTGCATTAAAGTCCCCGGCCACTAGGAGCGCTGCATCTGGATGAGCGTTTTCCTGTTGATTAATGGCCTTGTACAACTCATTCAGTGCAATCTTAATGCCAGCATTGGTTTGTGGTGGTAAATAGACAGCTATGAAAAATATAGATGAAAACTCTCTTGGTAAATAGTGTGGTCTACAGCTTATCATAAGATACTCTACCTCAGGCGAGCAAAACCTAGAGACTTCCTTAGTATTTGATTTTGTGCACCAGCTGTTGTTTACAAATATACACAGACCGCCACCCTTTGCCTTACCAGAGTCTGCAGTTCTGTCCTGCCGATGTAGCGTATAGCCCGCTAGCTGAATGTTGTCATTGTTGTCGTTCAGCCACGACTCCGTGAAACATAAGATATTACAGTTTTTAATGTCCCGTTGGTAGGATAACCGTAATCTTAAATCGTCCATTTTATTCTCAAAAGATTGAACATTGGCTAATAGGATTGATGGGAGAGGCAGTTTACTCGTTCGCCGTCGGATCCTTACAAGGCACCCGGATCTGCGCCCACGATATCTCCGTCTCTTCCTCACGCGAATGACGGGGATCTGGGCCTTGTCGGGAGTCTGTAGAATATCCTTCGCGAACGCCTCGTTGAAGAAAAAGTCTTCGTCCAACGCGAGGTGAGTAATCGCTGTCCTGATATCCAGAAGCTCTCTTTTGGTTATAAGAGACGATGGCAGAAACATTATGTACAAAATAAATTACAAATAACGCGGAAAAACCACATAGTAGTACAATTGGTTAGAGGGCTGTAAAAAACGCAGCCATCTTCTTCCGGCGCTGTCGTCATTAGATGCTCCAGTCCTCCTTTAAGACTCCATAATGTTTCATCATTAGATGCTCCAGTCCTCCTTTAAGACTCCATAATGTTTCATCATTAGATGCTCCCAGTCCTCCTTTAAGACTCCATAATGTTTCATCATTAGATGCTACAGTCCTCCTTTAAGACTCCATAATGTTTCATCATTAGATGCTACAGTCCTCCTTTAAAGACTCCATAATGTTTTCATCATTAGATACTACAGTCCTCCTTTAAGACTCCATAATGTTTCATCATTAGATGCTACAGTCCTCCTTTAAGACTCCATAATGTTTCATCATTAGATGCTACAGTCCTCCTTTAAGACTCCATAATGTTCATCATTAGATGCTACAGTCCTCCTTTAAGACTCCATAATGTTCATCATTAGATGCTACAGTCCTCCTTTAAGACTCCATATGTTTCATCATTAGATGCTACAGTCCTCCTTTAAGATCCATAATGTTTCATCATTAGATGCTACAGTCCTCCTTTAAGACTCATAATGTTTATCATTAGATGCTACAGTCCTCTAAGACTCCATAATGTTTCATCATTAGATGCTACAGTCCTCCTTTAAGACTCCATAATGTTTCATCATTAGATGCTACAGTCCTCCTTAAGACTCCATAATGTTTCATCATTAGATTGCTACAGTCCTCCTTTAAGACTCCATAGTGTTTCATCATTAGATGCTACAGTCCTCCTTAAGACTCCAAAGTTCTCATGATGCTACAGTCCTCCCTTTAAGGACTCCATAAATGTTTCATCTGTAGGTGAAGCCTCCTTTAAGACTCCATAATGTTTCATCATTAGATGCTACAGTCCTCCTTTAAGACTCCATAATGTTTATCAATTAGATGCTACAGTCCTCCTTTAAGACTCCATAATGGTTCATCATTAGATGCTACAGTCCTCCTTTAAGACTCCATAATGTTTCATCATTAGATGCTACAGTCCTCCTTTAAAGACTCCATAATGTTTTCATCATTAGATGCTACAGTCCTCCTTTAAGACTCCATAATGTTTCATCTGTAGGTGAAGCCTTCTTTAAGACTCCATAATGTTTCATCTGTAGGTGAAGCCTCCTTTAAGACCCCTAATGTTTCATCTGTAGGTGCTACACACAGCAAAAATGCAAAGAGGAGAATTGGTGTCATATTAAGCTTTGCCCCCTTGCTCTGTAGTATGGCTTAGTATTTTGATTTCAATAAAACATTTCTTACATAAATGTATTAATATTGAAAAATATAAACATTAATATTGAAAATATACACTTTTATTAGGCTAATTTTGTCAATATATTGTTGAGCATAATATACTCTATGGACATATCAAAGTTCCAGCGTGGGATCTCTGCTTCTTTTAGTGATATGATCCATTTGGTAGCATTACCAACATAATGGAAGTAAAAATGTATTTAAAATAGTTTGCCCTCTGCTGGTGATTTGCAGGTTAAAGGAGGGCTGATTTGGATTCAACCTCCTAGCAATAGAGTTGTGGAGGTTTCATTCAGGTCTCTGTTTAAATAAACGCTCTGTCTTTGGCAGGAGAAAGACCAGACTCAGAGGAAGCAGAGACGTCCAAACCAGCAAGAACGACGCCACTGCTCCCACTGTGGAAAGGTTTTTTAACCAGTTAGGGGACCTGAAACAACATGAGAGAATACACACAGGCAATAAAACCTTTTCCAATGCTCCAAGTGTGGAAAGAGGTTTGCCCATTTAGGGCATCTTAAAGAGCATAAGAGATTACCACAGGGGAGAAGCCTTACCAATGCTCCCTGTTGTACAGAGATTTTCCTCATCAGGGTGCCTGAAATTCCATGAGAGGACGCACACAGGCGATAAACCTTTCCAATGCTCCCAGTGTGGAAATCGTTTTTCCTTGTTAGCGAGCCTGAAAAGACATGGAGGACACACACAAAGGAGATAAGCCTCATTACTGCTCCCAGTGTGGAAGAGTTTTAAAACCGGAAAGGACAACTGGAACAGCATGAGAGAATACCACCAGGGGGAGAAGCCCTACCACTGCTCCCATGTGAAAGAGTTTGCCCGGTTAGGGGACCTGAGAAGACATGAGAGGATGCACACAGGAGAGAAGCCTCATCACTGCTCCAGTGTGGAAAGAGTTTTAACCAGTTAGGTCACATGAAAAGACATGAGAATACACACAGGAGATAAGGATGTAGGATACTGAACAGTAGGACATAGGACAGATTGTAGGATACTGAACAGTAGGACATAGGACAATGTAGGATACTGAACAATAGGACATATGACAGATGTAGACTGAACAGTAGGACATAGGACAGATGTAGGAATAATGAACAGTAGACATAGGACAGAGTAGGATGAAACAGTAGGACATAGGACAGATGTAGGATAAGGAACATAGGACATAGTGACAGATGTAGGTCCAATACATGGTGGATCAGTAGGCCGAGAGACTCTGAATGTGTCTTGTGTATTGACTTTCCAGTGTTTTCCGTACTGCATGTATTATAGATGGATTGGTTTGTGGATTTGTTTTCTGACTTCACAAAATGAATTTCCATGTAAATGGACAAAAGTATATCGTATCGTACCTCTGCTCTCCGTTGAGAAAAGAAAAATCCAGTTAGAGGAAGGTTTCCCAAACTCTACCCCAAAAGGGTATATCAGCTTTTAATGTTGCAGATAGATTGTATTCTCCACACTCTTGGCATCCCGTCTCTCAACCAGCTTTATGAGGAGCTACCACAGTATTCATCTCAACATCAACTGTTCAGAGGAGACTGCGTGAATCAGGCCTTCATGGTCGAATTGCTTCAAAGAAACCACTACTAAAGGACACCAATAAGAAGAGGCTTGGGCCACGAAACACGAGCAATGGGCATTAGGCTGGTGGAAATCTGTCATTTGGTCTGATGAGTCAAATTTGAGATTTTTGATTCCAACCTCTGTGTCTTGTGAGACGCCGAGTAGGGTAATGGATGATCTCCGCATGTGGGGTTCCTACCGTGAAGCATGGAGGAAGAGGTGTGGTGGCGTGGGGGGCTTTGCTGCTTACACTGTCTGTGATTTATTTAGAATTCAAGGCACACTTAACAGTATTCTGCAGCGATACCCCGTCCCATCTGGTTTACGCTTATGGGACAATCTTTTGTTTTCAACAGGACAATGACCCCAACACACCTTCAGGCTGTGTAAGGGATATTGACCAAGAAGGAGAGTGATGGAGTGCTGCATCAGATGACCTGGCCTCCACAATCACTCGACCTGAACCTCTATTGAGATGGTTTGGGATGAGTTGGACCGCAGAGTGAAGGAAACAAAGCCAACAAGTGCTCAGCATATGTGGGAACTCCTTCAAGACTGTTGGAAAATAATTCCTCATGAAGCTGGTTGAGAGAATGCCAAGCTGTCATCAAGGCAAAGGGTGGCCATTTTGAAGAATGTAAATATAAAAGATATATTGATTTGTTTAACACTTTTTGGTTACTACATGATTCGATATGTGTTTTTTCATATTGTTGATGTCTTCACCATTATTCAACAATGTATAAAATAGTAAAAATGAAGAAAAACCCTTGAATGAGTAGGTGTGTCCATACATTGACTGGTACTGTACATCTACATGATGTATCGTTACACAATGTAGGCGCAGTATAGACCCAACTGCATATCTTGATATTGTTGTAACCTTATGTTTAAAATACTCACTCATTAAAAATCTGTAATGATCAACACATGATTCTCTTTGTACTTTTACATATATTTTATTTATTTTAATAAAATGCATGAAAAACAAACGTTTTGTTTGAAAATAAAATAAAGATTTGACCTGACGTTATTACTAACTGCAGTCAGCAGGTGGCGATGTGGGTCTTTCAGGCAATGCTGCCATTGTGACGTATAATCTAACGGGCAGAGGCTGCTGTCAAGAAACACTGGCATGTTTTATCATCGGACCCAGCTCTGCCAGCTTATTGTACAAAGGAGAGGTCGCAATTTACGCGACATGTTGGTCGATGCCAACTGCCAAAATGAGCCAGGCTCGTTTACGCCCTCTTCCGGACGGCAGCTATAAATGCAGAGGCTGCGCACAGTGCAACAATATGCCACCCACGGAAAGGAAAACGATTCCAAATAAATGGCATTATTAGGTGCTCCTCGACCCATGTCATCTCCATGATTAAATGTCCATGTGGGCTGTGGGATGTAGGTAAAACCTCTCGTTCTCTCAAACCAGAGAATTCGTGAACATAAAAGTTCAACCGGAAGAAACGACAGGGATTATCAAGTGACATTATAATGACCAAAAACATCACATTTCTACCTTTTTAGATTTAGTGTCAAAGAGAAAGTCAAGATATCAGACAGACGAGGCGATATAAAGAACTCTTGAGTAAAAGAGCATGTTTTGGGATTTTCACCCTCCAGACATTATTCCCTAAAGGTCTAAATGCCGAAATGTCCATGCATGTTATGTTGTAAATGAGAACGTGAACTAATGCGGCCACTTCAGACTACTCTGATGTTTCTTCTTGCACTGTACCCAATGAGTTATGAAAACTAACTTGATAGGTCGATGTGCTCGTTGTTGTTTTACAGACGTGTTTTAATACGTTTTATGTACACACTTCAGTAGAATACTTATATTTACTTGTTTATTTTCCCTCGACTTCAACCCCATTGGATGCATTGGGTGGCGCAGTGGTGCAGTGGTCTAAGGCACTGTGCCACTAGAGATCCTGGTTCGAATCCAGGCTCTGTCGCAGCCGGCCGCGACCGGGAGACTCATGGGCGGCGCACAATTGGCCCAGCGTCGTCCAGGGTAGGGGAGGGAATGGCCGGCAGGGATGTAGCTCAGTTGATAGAGCATGTTGTGTGTTCGATTCCCACGGGGGGCCAGTATAAAAAATAAATAATGTATTCACTAGCTGTAAGTCGCTCTGGATAAGAGCGTCTGCTAAAATGACTAAAATGTAAAAAAAATGCATTGAACGGATGTGGGTGGAGCAACGTCTACATAAAGGTGCAAATTCAAAACACTCACAGAAGCTCTGACGAAGGCCTCGAGGCGGATACCTAAAGATAATAAAGAGCAGTGATTCTATCAGGAGCAGTGGGCGGGTTTCTTCTTGTTTCTCTCTTGTCATTGCTGATTAAAATTGATGTCAATGATGAGAGTAATGTAGCTGAAAAAGACATATGTAAATGCTGGTTGATTTTTGTTTTGTACACAACAATTAAGAAATTGACAAAACTCGTAAATGGTATGAAATAAAACAAAAGTTGTTCATCAAGTATAGCAGTTTGAATTGCGTTAACACAAATGAATCGTAAATAAACCTTGTAGATGATAAAAGACAGAAATTAACGGTGAACATTTACCGGTGATGATACAACGGGGAATTGATCAACATGAACAAACAAAAGGTGGCCTAAACAACTCACGCTACGTCACAATACATGCGCACTATTTGAAAAAAGTATGGCACAGCCCCACCGAGAATATTTTTCACCAGCCGCCACTGCCTATAGTGCGTTTTTGCCTCACACCGTTCCCTTCTTCTTGTCTAGACATTTGTTTTCATTATACTCAATATGCATATCCCGATCTTTACAAGGAATAAGCCTCGGGGGAACTTTAAAATGTGTTCGGGTATAAAGCAGTAGTCATTTATGAAAAACAAAGGAACATTCAAAGGACAAATGCGAAACATCGAAACCATTTTTTTTTTTTACCGATTCATGTTTATTCATAAAAAGCAGAAGATAGTCAATATCATTAATCACAATGGTTAGTCTTTTCAAATTAACAGGACAACATTCTGAACGTATTCATATGACTACATTTATCCTAATCGGAAACATAACAAACAGCCGCGGGGAGAAGTCAAAAGATCCTAGAAGTCGGGCTATAAATGGTCAAATCCAGAATAAATATAAGCTAGCCGAATTGTTCAGTCTTGATCTATGATCAAAATAGGCTGGGACGTGTTCGGGTTCCCTTACAGAAAAAAAAAATGCAATCAGAGAGCAGTATAACTGCAATTACTGCGTCCAAAATACCACAGTCGACTAAAGTTACTGAACTTTTACAGCAGTTTAAAAAAAAATTCAATATTTAGTTGTAAGGGTTCTGTTTAGGCTATAGGTTATGGGGAAGAACGCAACTGCACTGAAACGAATAGCCTGATTCAATGCAATTCCCCACTCCTGAACATCAAAACTGTGTTTATAGGCATAACATACCACTCAATAAGAAGAGGAAGAGGTCAAATCATGACATCAGTGATTTTCAGGTCGGAAAGTCGGAGATGTAGAAAGATTTCCGAATTGGAAATAAGAGTTGAATCACCATTGAAATATAATTGTTCCTAGTCAGAGCTTGTTTTTTTCTGAGCGACTTTAAAGGGGAAATAAGCAATTTGCTACATCCAATTTCAAACTTTTAAATTAATGATTTATGTACCCATTGACTCTTTAAGAATATAAATGTATACATGCCTAATGAGCTTAGTTCAACTGCCGTACCCCATCAGAAACCAACCTGTTTAACTCCATTGGTTTGTAAACATTGTAAACACTGTTCGCCTGAAAACGTGGATAAACTAGAATTTAAAATATCATCTTGCATCCATAGCTCTGTGAATTTGAGAGTGGTTGTATTTCTCCAGACTCAGCTTTTTACCAAAACAGTGGTGGGGTATCCGCTTTGTTATTGTTTGAACTGCAGATCCCCTGTAAAGGAAAAGTCATAACAGGGTTCATTATAACAGGGTTTATTATAGCAGGGTTTATTTTAATTATTGATAAACATGCACCTGTTTGGTAACTGACTGTTAGAACTGTAAAGGCTCCGTGGATTGATGAGGAATTGAAAAACTGTCTGGTTGAAAGAGACGGGGCAAAAGGAGTGGCTAATAAGTCTGGCTGCACATCTGACTGGTTGACTTACTGCAAATTGAGAGATTATGTGACTAAACTCAACAAAAAGAAGAATAAACTGTATTATGAAGCCAAGATCAATGATATAAAGAATGATGGAAAACTAATTTGGAGCACTTTAACTGAAATATGGGTAGGATGACATTCAACTCCATCTTTCATCGAATCAGATGGCTTATTCATCACAAAACCATTTGACGTTGCCAATTATTTTAATGATTACTTAATTGGCAAAGTGGTTAAACTTAGGCAGGAAATGCCAACAAGGAACAGTGAGCCATCGTATTCATGCATAAAAAAACAAATAATGAAAGAAAAGCATTGAAAGTTTGAATTTTGTAAAGTTAGTGTGGGAGAGGTGGAAAAAGTATTGTTATCGATCAATAATGACAAACCTCCTGGCATTGACAACTTAAATGGAAAGCTACTGAGTCTTTCAGGTGATGCTTCTTCCCACTCCAGTCAGCAGATGGCGATGTGTGTCTTTCAGGTGATGCTTCTTCCCACTCCAGTCAGCAGATGGCGATGTGAGTCTTTCAGGTGATGATTCTTGCGTGACGTATATTCTAGTGGACGGGACGGGATGCTTTTTCAAAAACAACAACTCAGCCGCCTTGGTACCTTGCTAGCCAACATAAAACCAAAATATTGAAGCTCTTTAGACCATATTTGTGTATATTAACATCAGTGTTTTAAACACACTGTCTGTGTATTTAGCAGTTACTCCATTTGATTTCACATTTACGTTATTAGCTATCTGGCTAAGTAACACTAGGCTAATGCTAACTAGCTAGATAACATCCCCGACCATGAGCTCACTAAGCTACTCTCCTCCTGCTAAAGAAGAGGTCTGCTGGACAGAGAAAGACGTTACAGTGAAAGAGGAGATGGAAGAGGAGGATGTCACAGTTAAAACAGAAGTAGAGGGTGAAGCTGTTACAGTGAAAGAAGAGGAAGAAGTTACAGTGAAAGAAGAGGAAGAAGGTTTCAGAGTGAAAGAGGAGGATGCAGTTTTTGGAGTGAAGGAGGGGGGGAAGATTACTGTCACATTGGAGGAAGAAGAGGAGACTGGAGAGCTGATTAACACCAGTAAGTAGTATTTTAAAAACAGTGGCACAAACTCTGTAGTTGTTGAACTATTGAACTAATGTGTCGTCTTAAAGACTGCGGTCAAGTGATCCGTCATTCGCAAAACGTGGTCAAGCCACCCACCCTTCTGTTTCCGCCTGAATTTTCTTACCGAATAGATACCATTTAACTGTACCGCGTGTTTTCTGGGAGGGAAACTGAGTCGGATGCTCTCTAATGCTCCGACAGAAACGATAGCTACAAATCATTCTAAAAATGACTTTGATATCACGGGTAGAGTGAGGCTGCAGAGGTTGCAGTAGCCTAACGTTGGTGCTGTTTAGGAAATGTTAAATTGTCAAAGCAAGACGTGTTTACGGTCATGATACACACACAGGACGATCTAAATGAGCTTGATATGTTTTTAGTAAATCATGAATCCAGTGTGATGACCGTTGCTTACCATACGATCTCCATATTAAAATATGGGTTAATATAATTACTTATTCTATATTACATTTAACTTTGAAGTAAAATTGGATTGTAAACATTTTGTCATGTCTGCCACTAGTACGTCACTAATCCATTTTCATTAACATTAGACTGTAAACTCTCCTTCCAGACTCACATTAAGCATCTCCAATCCAATGTTAAATCTAGAATCGGTTTCCTATTTCGCAACAAAGCCTCCTTCACTCATGCTGCCAAACATGCCCTCGTAAAACTGACTATCCTACCGATCCTTGACTTTGGCGATGTCATTTACAAAATAGCCTCCAACACTCTACTCAGCAAATTGGATGTAGTCTATCACAGTGCCATCCGTTTTGTCTCCAAAGCCCCATACACTACCCACCACTGTGACCTGTACGCTCTTGTTGGCTGGTCCTCACTACATATTCGTCGCCAAACCCACTGGCTCCAGGCCATCTATAAATCACTGCTAGGCAAATCCCCGCCTTATCTTAGCTCATTGGTCACCATAGCAACACCCACCCGTAGTCTGCGCTCCAGCAGGTATATCTCACTGGTCATCCCCAAAGCCAACATCTCCTTTGGCCGCAATTCCTTCCAGTTCTCTGCTGCCAATGACTGGAACAAATTGCAAAAATCTCTGAAGCTGGAGACTCTTATCTCCCTCACTAACTTTAAGCATCAGTTGTCAGAGCACCTTACCAATCACTGCACCTGTACACAGCCCATCTGAAATTAGCCCACCCAACTACCTCATCCCCATATTGTTATTTATTTTGCTCATTTGCACCCCAGTATCTCTATTTGCACATCATCTCTTGCACATCTATCATTCCAGTGTTAATACTAATTGTAATTATTTTGCACTATGGCCTATTTATTGCCTTATCTCCATAACTTATTACATTTGCACACACTGTATATATATTTTCTGTTGTATTTTTGACTTTATGTTTTGTTTTACCCCATATGTAACTCTGGGTTATTGTTTTTATCGCACTGCTTTGCTTTATCTTGGCCAGGTCGCAGTTGTAAATGAGAACTTGTTCTCAACTGGCTTACCTGGTTAAATAAACGTTAAATAAAATAAAAAAATAAAAATGAATTGTATGTTGGCCGAATCCCAACGTTTCAGTTGAACGGAAGTGAAGGCGGAGCCTGGCTCTTTTCTCTTGTGACTTTACGCTCCTTGCAGAGTAGAACACCAGACAACATGATTGAACAAAGGAGGAATGTTAAAATGATGTCAGACGGTAACTTTTGAAAATGAGCTAAACAGAAGCCTCCTGCTGTATTATTATTTGTATGTTGGCGGAAGTCCCATTTTTCAGTCGAACGGAAGTGAAGGTGGAGTCACATGTTCTCTATTCTCCATTTTGTCTTCTGACTTTAGGCAGAGAGTCAAATGTTGAAATATAACGTCTCGGTCCTCTACCTCCCTGATCTAAAAGGTCCGTAGACTAGAGATAAACATCTAGTTAACTTCGCCTGAACTCTGCAATCGACCATAAACACACGTTTCTACAATGAATCAGGTGAGTTTAGATTAATTTAATAATTTTTATAACGGGTCTTTGTGGCCTACTTTCTGCTTTTACACTGCGCGTATTTAATGGTCCTTGACTTTTGGAAAATCATTTTTGTAGTTTAGCTGGTTACTCGTAGCCAGGCCCGGCGGCAGGATGAACTCGGCAAAGGGGCATCAGAAATGACTAAGGGGGCACAACTATTTTCGCTTGCTGATAACACAGGATCGATAATAATCGATAGTACATTTACCCACAATGTATTTGCAGCCACGCACGGCCGTCTTGCAGCAAGAATACAGGCTACTGCACCGCTTTACAAACATGGACAATTCATAAATAGCAAGTCATGACAACGCTACACAGCTACATGCACAATACCCAACAATCCAATGCAAAACTGTTGCTAATTACCGTAATAACACTTCCTCATGCAATACAATGCATTTCCAATCGTGGAAAGCAAACAATAATGCACTACCAATGACTTATCGGTACAATGCAGTTAGTTGGAGCTTGCCAGTTGGCTGTAGGCTACTCCACTAGCAGCTTACCAGTTGGCTGTAGGCTACTCCACTAGCAGCTTACCAGTTGGCTGTAGGCTACTCCACTAGCAGCTTGCCAGTTGGCTGTAGGCTACTCCACTAGCAGCTTACCAGTTGGCTGTAGGCTACTCCACTAGCAGCTTGGCAGTTGGCTGTAGGCTACTCCACTAGCAGCTTGCTAAAAACTAAGCAAGCTATCCTTTTCCTTCAAACAAGATCTGAAATATTTATATTCTCCTTTCACTCTGTCATTTAGGTCATTATTATGGATTACTGTGAATAGTCACATGTACAGGGTTGCAGGTGGTCACTGTGGTCTAAGGCACTGCATCGCACTGCACTGCACAGCGTCGTCCAGGGTAGGGGAGGGAATGGCCAGCAGGGATGTAGCTCAGTTGGTAGAGCATGGCGTTTGCAACGGCAGGGTTGTGGGTTCGATTCCCATGGGGGACCAGTATGAAAAACTAGTCACATGTACAGGGTTGCAGGTCATTATTGTGGATTATTGCGAATAGTCAAATGTACAGGGTTGCAGGTAGTCATTATTGGGGATTATTGTGAATAGTCACATGTACAGGGTTGCAGGTGGTCATTATTGTGGATTATTGTGAACATCTTTGACGTGTCTGGGTGGCTTAATACACCATACACAACATCATTATTAACAGAGGAAAGGTTAGTCATTCATATCACACAATTACTATTTTAGTTATTGTTTTGTATTTGTTTGTACAAATTTGCAGAATTTTGTTTTTACTTTCACATTATTTTGTGTAGATGATTTACGAAAAATTATAATCAAATCTATTTCAATCCCACTTTTTAAAGCAACAAAATGTGAAAAAAGTTCTAGTGGGTGTAGACTTTCCATAGGAACTGTATAGCCTAATAATATTTAGGAAGTTCATTTCCTTGGGAAGATAACTGCTCTGCTTTTCCGTCCATTCATATATAGACTACTCTATTTAATTGAGACCAAACGCTCACCTGATCTGGCACGCCCAACTAGGAGAGGAGAGGTATGGCTGCTGAACTAGGACAGGAGAGGAGAGGTATGGCTGCTGAACTAGGAGAGGAGAGGTATGGCTGCTGAACTAGGAGAGGAGAGGTATGGCTGCTGAACTAGGAGAGGAGAGGTATGGCTGCTGAACTAGGACAGGAGAGGTATGGCTGCTGAACTAGGACAGGAGAGGAGAGGTATGGCTGCTGAACTAGGACAGGAGAGGTATGGCTGCTGAACTAGGAGAGGAGAGGTATGGCTGCTGAACTAGGAGAGGAGAGGTATAGCTGCTGAACTGGGAGAGGAGAGGTATGGCTGCTGAACTAGGAGAGGAGAGGTATGGCTGCTGAACTAGGAGAGGAGAGGAGAGGTATGGCTGCTGAACTAGGAGAGGAGAGGAGAGGTATGGCTGCTGAACTAGGAGAGGAGAGGTATGGCTGCTGAACTAGGACAGGAGAGGTATGGCTGCTGAACTAGGAGAGGAGAGGAGAGGCTGCTGAACTTGAAACAGCAAGAAAGATGAGCGGTCCGTTGCACTTTCTCTTGACCTACGTTTTGCGCGTAGGATATAGCCTGTCTTTTAGGAGCGGGAATATTTTCAGTCAGAGACAAATGGATAATTAATATATATTGAGAAGGAGAAGACTCAACGCTCGATCCCCATGTTGCGCCTTTTGCTTTATATTGATAATCACATTTTGGGATTTCACCTCGACTCACGTTGGTTGAGCGTCCCCAACTTCTTTCTATTAACAGACACTGTAGTAAACTATAGCCTAATTATATTTAAGTGAATTTCCTTGGAAAGATAACTGCCACGTGATTTATTCGCCCATTCATAGGTAGCCTTGTAGGCTAGTGTGTGAATAATGTGACAGAGGTAATTTTAGTACAATAGCTAGGCTAACGCATACACAGCAGAAAGACACCGTTTCCAAATAATCTGCGGAACAAGTATATTTATCACAACGTTTTCTGTCTGACCACCCTCAACATGAAAAATACGGGCCGTGCTGCAATGATCTCTGTCGGAGCCCGCAGCCCTCTACCTCCAAACATCTTTGTTGTACCATTTGAAAGTGGAAAGAAATATATACAGTACCAGTCAAAAGTTTGGACACACCTGCTCATTCAAGGGTTTTTATTTATTTTTAATATTTTTTACATTGTAGAATAATAGTTAAGACATCTAAACTATGAAATAACATATATTTTATATTTGAGGTTCTTCAAATAGCCACCCTTTGCCTTGATGACAGCTTTGCACACTCTTGGCATTCTCTCAACCATCTTCATGAGGTAGTCACCTGGAATATATTTTGATTAGTTTAACACTTTGTTGGTTACAACATGATTCCATATGTGTTATTTCATAGTTTTGATGTCTTCATTATTATTCTACAATGTAGAAAATAGTGAAAATAAAAACCTTGAATGTGAAGGTGTCCAAACTTTTGACTGGTACTGGATGTTATTACATTTTAGTACATTTGTCAGCCAAAACATGACACCCACCCTTTTTTTCATGTGTTCTATCGCAAACTGTCATAAACATAAAGCTTTCCAACGTTGCATCAACTATCCAATCAAAGCCACATCGACAATTTGAAATTAGCACATCAATTACAAAAAAATACAATTTAATAAATGTAAATCACACTTTGTAACGTAACAAAATGTGAAAAAGGTTCAAGGGAGTGCAGACATTCTAAAGGCAATGTATTATATTAGGTTAACATTTCAAAATAGTCTGATGCATATCCTGAAGATCAGATCAAATAGCCTGTAGATCAGATCAAGGAACGCTTTCTATACTTCCATCCCTTTGGTTATTGGCTGATTCCATCGCCAGCAATGGCCAAAAATATTATTGGAATTCTCACATAGAAACGTAATTGGTGTCTAAAATAAAAATAAGCTAAATCAATTTGCCCTTTTTCCCGATAGGGAATGTCCTATTGGTCTGAAGTGTAATATATTGGTTTCTCCCGTGGGAGCCCCGGGTTCATATCGTGCGTGTTACATACAGTTACAATATTTGAGTGCTGCAAATCTGCGTAGCAAGCAAACAGACAATGTGTATTATTTTTAACATGCTGTGAAAGTAGTACTCACTTTTAGGAATGGGTAATCGTTTACAAGTTGCAAGCTATATCATAAACCCATCGTTGAAAACCACATTTTTCATCTTCTGTGGTTTGGTAACTTCCTGTTGTTCAACGGACCGGAATGAAGAAGCAGAGTTTGGGAAAAAATGTATTTGGTGTCCATTAAGTCTTAAACAGCAAGGGGGCATTGTTTCCACTCCGTTGTGGCGTCCCCATTTAAATGCAAGACCTCATCATACCATTGTTGTGTTGTTTTACCCTCAGTGTACTAACTTGAACTCCACTACCCTCTTTTTGGGATTTACAGGAACACCTATCCCACCCCCCTCCCCCCTCTCCCTCCAACCCTCCTCCCCCCTCCCCCTCTTGGGGTCCCCAGGTCGTGCCTCTCCTGGTAACTTACTGCTGGGTCTGAAGAGGGTGTCTGTGCTGCTGGTCGACTGCAGGAAAACACCGGGACAGAGTGGGTTTATGCTCTTAGATACATTTATTAAAATGTAGACTCATTAGAAGCACTCCTACCCCATTGGTTACATTGATGATTTTAACGCATCCAAAATGCTCAAATCTGATCACAAGAGTTGGAAAGCTGGGCCTTGAACTAACTTCGATATGAAGAAGGAACCCTAACTGTCTGTCTTTGTTTCACAGGGGACAGCCCTAACCGTCGCTCTTTCAGTAGAAGGGGCTTATCATCTGGGGAGGCTAACCAACATCATGATGCTGATGAGGCAGAGAAGAGTCTCTCCAGATCAGAACACCTCAAGAAACACCAGCAGAGACTTACAGGGAAGAAACCTCACTGCTGCTTTGACTGTGGAAAGAGTTTTACCTCTTCAACAAATCTTAATACACACAAGAGAATACACACAGGAGAGAAACCTTATAGCTGTGATCAGTGTGGGAAGAGTTTCACTCAGTCAGGACACCTGGCTTTACACAAGAGAATACACACAGGAGAGAAACCTTCTAGCTGTGATCAATGTGGGAAGAGATTCACTAAGTCAGGAAATCTGGCTGTACACAAGATAATACACACAGGAGAGAAGCCTTTTGGTTGTGATCAGTGTGGGAAGAGATTCACTCATTCAGGAAGCCTGGAGTTACACAAGAGAATACACACAGGAGAGAAACCTTACCACTGCTCAGACTGTGGAATGAGCTTAACCACTTCAAACGGACTTCTAGTACACAGGAGAATACACACAGGAGAGAAGCCTTATCACTGCTCACACTGTGGAATGAGTTGGACTACTTCAGGGGATTTAAAAGATCACCAGCGAACACACACTGGAGAGAAGCCTTATAGCTGTGATCAGTGTGGGAAGAGATTCACTCAGTCAGGAAGCCTGGCTGTACACAAGAGAATACACACAGGAGAGAAGCCTTTTGGTTGTGATCAATGTGGGAAGAGATTCACTAAGTCAGGAAGCCTGGCTGAACACAAGAGAATACACACAGGAGAGAAGCCTTACCACTGCTCAGACTGTGGGCATAGTTGTACTACTTCAGGGGATTTAAAAGTTCACCAGAGAATACACACTGGAGAGAAGCCTTATAGCTGTTATCAGTGTGGGAAGAGATTCACTAAGTCAGGAAACCTGGCTGAACACAAGAGAATACACACAGGAGAGAAGCCTTTTGGTTGTGATCAGTGTGGGAAGAGATTCACTCTGTCAGGAAACCTGGCTGTACACAAGAGAATACACACAGGAGAGAAGCCTTAACACTGCTCAGACTGTGGAATGAGCTTAACCACTTCACGTGGACTTGTACTACACAGGAGAATACACACAAGCCTTACCACTGACTGTGGGCTGAGATTCACTCAGTCAGGAAGCCTGGCTTTACACAAGAGAAAACACCACACTGTTGGGTAACCTTTCCACTTTTGGTAGCTCAATCCAGTTAATGGTAGACTAGTGTACACACACCGGAGAGAAGCCCTACAGGGTGAGTTTTGCCACCTCAAGCGTTCTTAATGTGGCCTTCCTTAGTGTAATTTGATGTACTGTCATCAAATCAAATCAAATTTTATTGGTCACATGCGCCGAATACAACAGGTGCAGACATTACAGTGAAATGCTTACTTACAGCCCTTAACCAACAGTGCATTTATTTTAAACAAAAAAAGTAAGAATAAAACAACAAAAAAGTGTTAAGAAAAAAAGAGCAGAAGTAAAATAAAGTGACAGTAGGGAGGCTATATATACAGTAAAATAAAGTGACAGTAGGGAGGCTATATATACAGGGGGGTACCGTTGCAGAGTCAATGTGCGGGGGCACCGGCTAGTTGAGGTAGTTGAGGTAATATGTACATGTGGGTAGAGTTAAAGTGACTATGCATAAATACTTAACAGAGTAGCAGCAGCGTAAAAAGGATGGGGTGGGGGGGCAGTGCAAATAGTCCGGGTAGCCATGATTAGCTGTTCAGGAGTCTTATGGCTTGGGGGTAGAAGCTGTTGAGAAGTCTTTTGGACCTAGACTTGGCACTCCGGTACCGCTTGCCGTGCGGTAGCAGAGAGAACAGTCTATGACTAGGGTGACTGGAGTCTTTGACAATTTTGAGGGCCTTCCTCTGACACCGCCTGGTATAGAGGTCCTGGATGGCAGGGAGCTTTGCCCCAGTGATGTACTGGGCCGTACGCACTACCCTCTGTAGTGCCTTGCGGTCAGAGGCCAGGCAGTTGCCATACCAGGCGGTGATGCAACCAGTCAGGATGCTCTCGATGGTGCAGCTGTAGAATTTTTTGAGGATCTGAGGACCCATGCCAAATCTTTTTAGTCTCCTGAGGGGGAATAGGCTTTGTCGTGCCCTCTTCACGACTGTCTTGGTGTGTTTGGACCATGATAGTTCGTTGGTGATGTGGACACCAAGGAACTTGAAGCTCTCAACCTGTTCCACTACAGCCCCGTCGATGAGAATGGGGGCGTGCTCAGTCCTCTTTTTTTTCCTGTAGTCCACAATCATCTCCTTTGTCTTGGTCACGTTGAGGGAGAGGTTGTTGTCCTGGCACCACACGGCCAGATCTCTGACCTCCTCCCTATAGGCTGTCTCATCGTTGTCGGTGATCAGGCCTACCACTGTTGTGTCGTCGGCAAACTTAATGATGGTGTTGGAGTCGTGCCTGGCCATGCAGTCATGGGTGAACAGAGAGTACAGGAGGGGACTGAGCACGCACCCCTGAGGGGCCCCCGTGTTGAGGATCAGTGTGGCAGATGTGTTGTTACCTACCCTTACCACCTGGGGGCGGCCCGTAAGGAAGTCCAGGATCCAGTTGCAGAGGGAGGTGTTTAGTCCCAGGATCCTTAGCTTAGTGATGAGCTTTGAGGGCACTATGGTGTTGAATGCTGAGCTGTAGTCAATGAATAGCATTCTCACGTAGGTGTTCCTCTTGTCCAGGTGGGAAAGGGC
This sequence comes from Coregonus sp. 'balchen', assembly GCA_902810595.1. Classification (NCBI taxonomy): domain Eukaryota; kingdom Metazoa; phylum Chordata; class Actinopteri; order Salmoniformes; family Salmonidae; genus Coregonus; species Coregonus sp. 'balchen'. The sequence continues at coordinate 2,958,940 of LR778290.1, read as the reverse complement.
AGTGTGGAGTGCGATAGAGATTGCATCATCTGTGGATCTGTTGGGGCGGTATGCAAATTGGAGTGGGTCTAGGGTTTCTGGGATTATGCTGTTGATGTGAGCCATGACCAGTCTTTCAAAGCACTTCATGGCTACAGACGTCAGTGCCACGGGTCGGTAGTCATTTAGGCAGGTTATTTTAGAGTTCTTGGGCACAGGGACTATGGTGGTCTGCTTGAAACATGTTGGTATTACAGACTCAGTCAGGGATATGTTGAAAATGTCAGTGAAGACACTTGCCAGTTGGTCAGCACATGCTCGGAGTACACGTCCTGGTAATCCGTCTGGCCCTGCGGCCTTGTGAATGTTGACCTGCTTAAAAGTCTTACTCACATCGGCTACGGAGAGCGTGATCACATAGTCGTCCGGAACAGCTGGTGCTCTCATGCATGCTTCAGTGTTGCTTGCCTCGAAGCGAGCATAGAAGTGGTTTAGCTCGTCTGGTAGGCTTGTGTCACTGGGCAGCTCGCGGCTGTGCTTCCCTTTGTAGTCTGTAATAGTTTTCAAGCCCTGCCACATCCGACGAGCGTCAGAGCCAGTGTAGTATGATTCAATCTTAGACCTGTATTGACTCTTTGCCTGTTTGATGGTTCGTCGGAGGTCATAGCGGGATTTCTTATAAGCGTCCGGGTTAGAGTCCCGTTCCTTGAAAGCGGCAGCTCTACCCTTTAGCTCAGTGCGGATGTTTCCTGTAATCCATGGCTTCTGGTTGGGGTATGTACGTACGGTCACTGTGGGGACGACATCATCGATGCACTTATTGATGAAGCCAGTGACTGATGTGGTGTACTCCTCAATGCTGTCTGAAGAATCCCGGAACATGTTCCAGTCTGTGCTAGCAAAACAGTCCTGTAGCTTAGCATCTGCGTCATCTGACCACTTTTTTATTAGCCGAATCACTGGTGCTTCCTGCTTCAGTTTTTGCTTATAAGCAGGAATCAGGAGGATAGAGTTATGGTCAGATTTGCCAAATGGAGGGCGAGGGAGAGCTTTGTATGCGTCTCTGTGTGTGGAGTAAAGGTGGTCTAGAGTTTTTTCCCCTCTGGTTGCACATTTAACATGCTGGTAGAAATGAGGTAGAACGGATTTAAGTTTCCCTGCATTAAAGTCCCCTGCTACTAGGAGCGCTGCATCTGGATGAGTGTTTTCCTGTTGATTAATGGCCTTGTACAACTCATTCAGTGCAATCTTAATGCCAGCATTGGTTTGTGGTGGTAAATAGACAGCTATGAAAAGTATAGATGAAAACTCTCTTGGTAAATAGTGTGGTCTACAGCTTATCATAAGATACTCTACCTCAGGCGAGCAAAACCTTGAGACTTCCTTAGTATTTGATTTTGTGCACCAGCTGTTGTTTACAAAAATACAGAGACCGCCACCCCTCGTCTTACCCGAGTCTGCCGTTCTGTCCTGCCGATGTAGCGTATAGCCTGCTAGCTGAATGTTGTCATTGTTGTCATTCAGCCACGACTCGGTGAAACATAAGATATTACAGTTTTTAATGTCCCGTTGGTAGGATAACCGTAATCTTAAATCGTCCATTTTATTATCCAAAGCTTGAACGTTGGCTAATAGGATTGATGGGAGAGGCAGTTTACTCGTTCGCCGTCGGATCTTTACAAGGCACCCCGACCTACGTCCACGATATCTCCGTCTCTTCCTCACGCGAATGACGGGGATCTGGGCCTTGTCCGGTGTCTGTAGAATATCCTTCGCGAACGCCTCGTTGAAGAAAAAGTGTTCGTCCAACGCGAGGTGAGTAATCGCTGTCCTGATATCCAGAAGCTCTCTTTGGTTATAAGAGACGATGGCATAAACATTATGTACAAAATAAATTACAAATAACGCGGAAAAACACACATAATAGTACAATTGGTTAGAGGGCTGTAAAACGGCAGCCATCTTCTTCCGGCGCTGTTCTTCAAGGGGTCCACCCTCTGATAACTGTAACTATCCATTATTTCCAGATTTCTATTAATTGCAATGTGAGTGAAATAGTCTGTGTTTGAATGGTGTGGGCGTACGTACCCCAACAACAGAATGGTGTGGGTGTTTCCCAACAACAGGATTGGTCAGCTCAGAGAAAGCAGTGCGGTAGCTCCTCCCCCTCTCTCTGCAAGTCTATCGTTAGGGTTAAGGCAAGGGTCCGTTTAACATGTTGACTAGTTGGGATGTGGTCAGAAAAGTCCCTTAAGTCGCTGCCGTCCCACAGTCTGTTGACAGATGCTATGATACCAGGAGTTTACAGAAATGTTGGCAAGTCGATTTATTTGGTTTGCTTAGCGAGCAAGCTAGAGGGATCTAATGACTGATAACTATGTCTGAGGACAATTCACCATCCTCATGATCAACCCTGTCTACCAGCCAACTCACCATCACCATGATCAACCCTGTCTACCAGCCAATTCACCATCCTCATGATCAACCCTGTCAACCATCCAACTCACCATGATCAACCCTGTCTACCAGCCAACTCACCATGATCAACCCTGTGCTACCAGCCAACTCACCATCACCATGATCAACCCTGTCTACCATCCAACTCACCATCACCATGATCAACCCCGTCTACCATCCAACTCACCATGATCAACCCTGTCTACCATCCAACTCACCATCACCATGATCAACCCTGTCTACCATCCAACTCACCATGATCAACCCTGTCTACCAGCCAACTCACCATGATCAACCCTGTCTACCAGCCAACTCACCATGATCAACCCTGTCTACCAGCCAACTCACCATGATCAACCCCGTCTACCATCCAACTCACCTTATTTTGAAATGACATGATATTGTTTGGCAGATTGAACACAGTGTAGTGAATATTTTCCCAAACTGCGTTACCCACTCCCGTCAGCAGATGACGATGTGAGTCTTTCAAGAGCTGTTTCCTCCAGTGGACAGGACGCTTTTTCAACAACAACACGGACTCATCAGCCGCCTCAGTAGCTTGCTAGCAAACAAACAAACAAACCACAAAGTTTGCTGCTTCAGTGTTTTTAGATATTTTTCTCAGATGTTACTATGGTATACTGAAGTATAATTACAAGCATTCCATAAGTGTCAAAGGCTTTTATTGACAATTACATTAAGTTTATGCAATGAGTTAATATTTGCAGTGTTGACCCTTCTATTTCAAGACCTCTGCAATGGCATGCTGTCAATTAACTTCTGGGCCACATCCTGACTGATGGCAGCCCATTCTTGCTTAATCAATGCTTGGAGTTTGTCAGAATTGGTGGGTTTTTGTTTGTCCACCCGCCTCTTGAGGATTGACCACAAGTACTCAATGGGATTAAGGTCTGGGGAGTTTCCTGGCCCATGGAACCAACATTTCGATGTTTTGTTCCCCAAGCCACTTAGTGATCACTTTTGCCTTATGGCAAGGTGCTCCATCATGCTGGAAAAGGCATTGTTCATCACCAAACTGTTCTTGGATGGTTGGGAGAAATTGCTCTCTGAGGATGTGTTGGTACCATTCTTAATTCATGGCTGTGTTCTTAGGCAAAATTGTGAGTGAGCCCACTCCCTTGGCTGAGAAGCAACCCCACACATGAATGGTCTCAGGATGCTTTACTGTTGGCATGACACAGGACTGATGGTAGCGCTCACCTTGTCTTCTCCGGACAAGCTTTTTTCCGGATGCCCCAAACAATCGGAAAGGGGATTCATCAGAGAAAATGACTTTACCCCTGTCCTCATCAATTCAATCCCTGTACCTTTTGCAGAATATCAGTCTGTCCCTGATGTTTTTCCTGGAGAGTAGTGGCTTCCTCGCTGCCCTTCTTGACACCAGGCCATCCTCCAAAAGTCTTTGCCTCACTGTGCGTGCAGATACACTCACAACTGCCTGCTTCCATTCCTGAGCAAGCTCTGCACTGGTGGTGCCCCGATCCCGCAGCTGAATCAACTTTAGGAGACGGTCCTGGCGCTTGCTGGATTTTCTTAGGCGCCCTGAAGCCTTCACAACAATTGAACCTCTCTCCTTGAAGTTCTTGATGATCCGATAAATGGTTGATTTAGGTGCAATCTTACTAGCAGCAATATCCTTGCCTGTGAAGCCCTTTTTGTGCAAAGCAATGATGACGGCACGTGTTTCCTTTCAGGTAACCATGGTTAACAGAGGAAGAACAATGATTTCAAGCACTACCCTCATTTTTAAAGCTTCCAGTCTGTTATTCTAACTCAATCAGCATGACAGGGTGATCTCCAGCCTTGTCCTCATCAACACTCTCACCTCTGTATTAACGAGATAATCAATTACATGATGTCAGCTGGTCCTTTTGTGGCAGGGCTGAAATGCAGTGGAAATGTTTTGGGGGATTTAGTTCATTTTCATAGCAAAAGAGGGACTTTGCAATGAATTGCAATTTATCTGATCACTCTTCATAACAGTCTGGAGTATATGCAATTGCCATCATAAAAACTGAGGCAGCAGACTTTGTGAAAATTAATATTTGGGTCATTCTCAAAACGTTTGACCACGACTGTATATTAACAGCAGGGTTTTAAACACAGTATGTGTGCTTACTAGTTATTACATGTCCATATACAGTTGAAGTCGGAAGTTTACATACACTTAGGTTGGAGTCATTAAAACTCGTTTTTCAACCACTCCTCAAATTTCTTGTTAACAAACTATAGTTATGGCAAGTCGGTTAGGACATCTACTTTGTGCGTGACACAAGTAATTTTTCAAACAATTGTTTACAGAAATATTATTTAACTTATAATTCACTGTATCACAATTCCATTGGGTCACAAGTTTACATACACTAAGTTGACTGTGGCTTTAAACAGCTTGGAAATTTCCAGAAAATGATGTCATGGTTTTAGAAGCTTCTGATAGGCTAATTGACATAATTTGAGTCAATTGGAGGTGTACCTGTGGATGTATTTCCAGGCCTGAGGGTGGATATCTGATTAACAGCAGTGAGTTTTAACTATCCCAAAGCCTAGGACCAAGAGGCATGGAGAGGCAGCCTTTAGTTACTATGCCTCCCAGCCTCTGGAATAGCCAGAGAACCTGAGGGGGAAGGAAACTGTGGCATTTTAAAAAATAGATCTTAAAACACACCTTTTTAGTGGTGCTTTTCATCAGGGTGCTTTTTAGTCGTGCATTTTTTATTGTAATTCTTTAGTTTTTTTATCCTCTTATATTTGTGTAGTAAATATTTAGTTTTATTTTAATTGTTTTTATTAGTTTTTTTCCTGTGAAGCACATTGTGTTCCATTCCATGTCTGAAATGTGCTGTATAAATAAAGCTTGATTTGATTCTCTATGGTGTTATTAGGTCCCTAATATTGAGTTAGGCCTATAAGGTAAGATAGAGATTTCAATCATATCAGTCTATGATGGTATTGAATTGAAACAACAAGAAACTCAACCCCGTGGATTATTGTACAACTAATAGCTGTTCTCTAACATGACGAATAACACACAACTAACGTTGTCGGAGAGATTCAACCACAAAGACCAGGGAAGTTTTCCAATGCCTCGCAAGGAAGGGCACCTATGGGTAGACGACATTGAATATTCCTTCATTCATTACACTTTGGATGGTGTATCAATATACCCAGCCTCTACAAAGATAGAGACATCCTTCCTAACTCAGTTGCCGGAGAGGAAGGAAACCATTCAGGGATTTCACAATGAGGCTAATGCTGACTTTTAAAACAGTTACAGAGTTTAATGGCTGTGATAGGAGAAAACTGAGAATGGATCAACAACATTGTAGTTACTCCACAATACTAACCTAAATGACAGAGTGAAAAGAATGAAGCCTGTACATAATACAAATATTCCAAAACATGCATCCTGTTTGCAACAAGGAACTAAAGTAATAATGCTAAAAAATTTGGCAAAGCAATTAACTTTTTGTCCTGAATACAAAGTGTTATGTTAGGGGCAAATCCAATCGAACACATTACTGACTACCACTTTTCAAATGTTCAAGCTTAGTGGTGGCTGCATCATGTTATGGGTATGCTTGTAATCATTAAGGACTGGGGAGTTTTTTCAGGATAAAAATAAATGGAATGGTGCTAAGTACAGGCAAAATCCTAGAGGAAAACCTGGTTCAGTCTGCTTCCACCAGACACTGGGAGATGCATTCACCTTTCAGCAGGACAATAACCTAAAACACAAGGCCAAATCTATGCTGGAGTTGCTTACCAAGAGGATAATGAATGTTCCTGAGTGGCCGAGTTACAATTTTGACTTAAATCTACTTGAAAATCTATAGCAAGACCTGAAAATGGTTGTCTAGCAGTGGAGGCTCCTCTGAGTAGGAAAGGGATGAGAACCATCCTCCCTCAGTGAATTTCATAAAAATGGTAAATTCATTGAAAAAGTCATCCTTTATAATAAAACTATACTAAATATATTCACCTGTCACCAAATAATTGATTTAAAACACACTGTTTTGCAATGAAGGTCTACAGTAGGCCTCAACCGCACTCTGTACGATAGCACAACTCCCATCAAGCTAGCTGGCTAGTTTTTAGTTACTCAAACAGGCTGCTTCCAACAAGTGATGCAATGTTAGCTAGCTGGCTAGTTTAGTTACTCAAACACCCGGCTCAAAAAGAGGATGCTATGTTAGCTAGCTGGCTAGTTTAGTTACTCAAAACACCCTGCTCAAACAGAGGGATGCTATGTTAGCTAGCTGGCTAGTTTTAGTTTACTCAACACACCTGCTCCAACAGAGGGATGCTATGTTAGCTAGCTGGCTAGTTTAGTTACTGAAACACCCGGCTCAAACAGAGGGATGCTATATTAGCTAGCTGGCTAGTTGAGTTACTCAAACACCCGGCTCCAACAGAGGGATGCTATGTTAGCTAGCTGGGCTAGTTTAGTTACTCAAACACCCTGCTCCAACAGAGGGATGCTATGTTAGCTAGCTGGGCTAGTTTAGTTACTGAAACACCCTGCTCCAACAGAGGGATGCTATATTAGCTAGCTGGCTAGTTGAGTTACTCAAACACCCGGCTCAAAACAGAGGGATGCTATGTTAGCTATGCATGGCTAGTTTAGTTACTCAAACACCCGGCTCAAACATATAAACATATCTGAATTTGTGATGACACCTTGCTGTCCCCAGTCCGCCTGGCCTTGCTGCTATTCAGTTTCAACTGTTCTGCCTGCGGCTACGAAACCCCTACCTGTCCCAGACCTGCTGTTTTCAACTCTAAATGATCGGCTATGAAAAGCAAACTGAGAGACCTGAGCCCTAGGACCATACGTCGGGACTACCGGCCGTGGTGGACTCCTTGCTGTCCCCAGTCCGCCTGGCCTTGCTGCTATTCCAGTTTTAAACTGTTCTGCCTGCGGTTATGGAACCCCTACCTGTCCCAGACCTGCTGTTTTAAACTCTAATGATCGGCTATGAAAAGCCAACTGAGATTTATTCCTGATTATTATTTGACCATGCTTGTCACTTATGAACATTTTTGAACATCTTGGCATGGTTCTGTTATAATCTCCACCCGGCACAGCCAGAAGAGGACTGGCCACCCCTCATAGCCTGGTTCCTCTCTAGGTTTCTTCCTAGGTTTTGCCTTTCTAGGGAGTTTTTCCTAGCCACCGTGCTTCTACACCTGCATTACTAGCTGTTTGGGGTTTTAGGCTGGGTTTCTGTACAGCACTTCGAGATATTAGCTGATGTAAGAAGGGCTATATAAAATAAAATTGATTGATTGATTGATTAGAAACTCTTGTTTGCAACTGTTGGACAAATGATTACACCCTAGATAAGCTAATTGCAGGCAAGAGTGTGCAAGGCGGTATTGAATGTGTCACTGTCCGTATGTCACCTACATTGTAAACTTTCATTCATAGACTAGGTTGTAGCAACCTCATGGTGTGTATAGGGAAAATTTGAGTATCATATAGTAGCCTAAACCTATCGATGTTACATTGAACTGGGTGAATGGAATATGAATGACAGTCATCCAACATGCTGTAATAGAAATAAGGTCATGATCATTAAAAAATAAATAATGGTCCTCCCTCATCTTAAAACGGCATTTACGGCCACTGTTGTCTAGCAATGATCAACAACCAATTTGACGGAGCTTGAAGAAGTTGTAAAATAATAATAGTAAATGTTGCACAATCCAGGTTTAGAAAGCTCTAGAGACTTACCCAGAAAGACTCAACTGTAACCGCTGCTAAAAGGTGCTTCTATAAAGTATTGACTCAGGTGTGAATACTTACACTACCGGTCAACATATTTAGAACACCTAATCATTTAAGGGTTGTAGCTTCTCCAGTGACAGGCATGAGGCAAGAGGTCTTGATTCAAAAATACAGGGCTTTAATGCTGGTCAACCCGTGAGAACTCATTGCTGCTTATCACACAGAGGTGCTAAACATCCTTTTAAATGTCCTTTATCTTCATCTGTATACTTTCTTTGTAAGTATGCACTTAAACACGATAACAATGGAAAAATAATTCGCTTTTTGGCGGTAAACTTTCCTCGGTGCGTCGCTAAAGGCGCTCGGGTGACAATACTCGGGCGGAACCAATAATTAGTTCCGTCTTGCTGTAAACGTACAATTCAGAAGAAATTAAATAATAACAATTGCAAATACATGAAATAAACTAAAGTGCTAATACATGAAATAAACTTGCGACAGAGGCAGTTACAAGGGTTTTTCTTTAATTTGACTATTTTCTACATTGTAGACTAATAGTGAAGACATCAAAACTATGAAATAACACATATGGAATCATGTAGTAACCCAAAAAAGTGTTAAACAATTCAAATATGTTTTATATTTGAGATTATTCAAATAGCCACCCCTTTGCCTTGATGACAGCTTTGCACACTCTTGTCATTCTCTCAACCAGCTTCACCTGGAATGCTTTTCCAACAGTCTTGAAGGAGTTCCCACATATGCTGAGCACTTGTTGGCTGCTTTTCCTTCACTCTGGCGGTCCGACTCATCCCAAACCATCTCAATTTGGTTGAGGTTGGGGGATTGTGGAGGCCTGGTTATCTTATGCAGCAGTTACATCACTTTCCTTGGTAAATTAGCCCTTACACAGCCTGGAAGTGGGTCATTGTCCTGTTGAAAAACAAATGATAGTCCAACTAAGTTCAAACCAGATGGGATGGTGTATTGCTGCAGAATGCTGTGGTAGCCATGCTGGTTAAGTGTGCCTTGAATTCTAAATAAATCACAGACAGTGTCACCAGTAAAGCACCCCCACACCATAACACCTCCTCCTCAATGCTTTACGGTGGGAAATACATATGCGGAGATCATCCGCCAAAGCCTATTCTCCCTCAGGATAAAAAAATTACACAGCTGCACAATCGAGAGCATACTGACTGGTTGCATCTCAGACTGTTATGGCAACTGCTTGGCCTCCGACCGCAAGGCACGACAGAGGGTAGTGCGTACGGCCCAGTACATCACTGGGGCCAAGCTTCCTGCCATCCAGGACCTCTATACCAGGCGGTGTCAGAGGAAGGCCCTCAAAATTGTCAAAGACTCCAGCCACCCTAGTCATAGACTGTTCTCTCTGCTACCGCACGGCAAGCGGTACCGGAGTGCCAAGTCTAGGTCCAAAATAATTCTCAACAGCTTCTACCCCCCAGCCATAAGACTCCTGAACAGCTAATCTGGCTACCCGGACTATATACAACTGCCCCCCCACCCCAGCTTTTTACGCTGCTGGCTACTCTGTTAATTATTTATGCATAGCACTTTAACTCTAACCCACATGTACGTATTACTTCAACTACCTCAACTAGCCGGTGCCCCAGCACATTGACTCTGCACCTGGTCCCCCTGTATATAAAGCCTCCCTACTATTATTTTATTTTACTTCTGCTCTTTTTTTCTCAACACTTTTTTGTTTATTTATTTATTCTACTTGTTTTTTTTAATAAAATGCACTGTTTGGTTAAGGGCTGTAAAGTAAGCATTTCACTGTAATGTCTGCACCTGTTGTATTCGGGTGCATTTGGCCAATAAGAATTTGATTTGATTTGATCCGTTCACCCACACTGCGTCTCACACAGACACAGCGGTTTGAACCAAAAATCTCCAATTGGACTACAAACCAAAGGACAAATTTCCACCGGTCTAATGTCCCCCAAAATTTTCTTTTGGGTT
>LR778290.1:2842777-2948666 GCA_902810595.1 Coregonus sp. 'balchen' | reverse complement strand
CCCCTCTTTTGACCCTCTTTCTCATTCTCTCTCTGACCCTCTTTATCTCTATCCCTCTCTCTGACCCCTTTTCTCTCTCTCTGACCCTCTCTACCTGACCCTCTTTCTCTCTCTCCCTCTCTCTCTTTGACCCTTTTTCTCTTTCTCTCTCTCCCTCTCTCTCTGACCCTATCTCTCTCTCTCTCTCTTTCTCTGACCCTCTCTCTCCCCCTCTCTCTCTGACCCTCTTTCTCTCTCCCCCTCTCTCTCTGACCCTCTTTCTTTCTATCCCCCTCTCTCTGACAGTCTCTCTCTAGCCCTCCATAATTATTGGGACAGTGAAGCATTTTTTCTTATTTTGGTTTCTATACGTTTGGATTTTAAATCAAATAATTACTGAGGTTAAAATTATAGATTTTCAGCTTTTATTTGAGGGTATTTGTGTAAATATTGGTTTCACCATTTAAAAATGACACTTTTTATACATAGAAAGTGTATAAATTTTAGAGGAAAAGTTAAGTATTTGTTCCCATATTCATAGCACACACTGACTACGTTAAGCTTGTGACTCTACAATTTTTTGGGATGCATTTGCTGTTTGTTTAGGTTGTGTTTCAGATTATTTTGTGCCCAATAGAAATTAAATGGTAAATAATGCATTGTGTCATTTTGGAGTCACGTTTAGTGTAAATCAGAATATAATATGTTTATAAACACTTCCACATTAATGTGGATGCTACCATGATTACAGATAATCCTGAATGAATTGTGACGCTAACCTCCCCTGTTATTGTAATGGTGAGAGGTTAGCATGTCTTAGGGGTTTGATCTTTGACCCTCTAACTTTCTCACTCTCAAACTTTCAATGCAATTATCTGCAAAAGATTGGTGAACTGTTGGGAAATCAAACAGTGGGGAAACTGTTGGGAAATCAAACAGTGGGTAAACTGTTGGGAAATCAAACAGTGGGTAAACTGTTGGGAAATCAAACAGTGGGTAAACTGTTGGGAAATCAAACAGTGGGTAAACTGTTGGGAAATCAAACAGTGGGTGAACTGTTGGGAAATCAAACAGTGGGTAAACTGTTGGGAAATCAAACAGTGGGTAAACTGTTGGGAAATCAAACAGTGGGTGAACTGTTGGGAAATCAAACAGTGGGTAAACTGTTGGGAAATCAAACAGTGGGTAAACTGTGTAGTCTTTCATTTTACCTTCCACCAGTAGATGTATTATAATGGAGTTGATAGTGACAACCATCCCCCTCCACCACTAGATGTATTATAATGGGGTTGATAGTGACAACCATCCCCCTCCACCACTAGATGTATTATAATGGAGTTGATAGTGACAACCATCCCCCTCCACCAGTAGATGTATTATAATGGGGTTGATAGTGACAACCATCCCCCTCCACCACTAGATGTATTATAATGGAGTTGATAGTGACAACCATCCCCCTCCACCAGTAGATGTATTATAATGGGGTTGATAGTGACAACCATCCCCCTCCACCAGTAGATGTATTATAATGGGGTTGATAGTGACAACCCCCCCCCTCCACCAACCACACCCCTCCACCAACCACCCCCCTCCACCAGTAGATGTATTATAATGGGGTTGATAGTGACAACCCCCCCCCCCCCCCCCCCCCTTCTAGGATCTCCATCTAAATCTGACAGCTTCTAGGATCTAGTGTCGCATGGTATACTGGTACCACGGTAATATCATGGTACCCGAACATAACGATACTAATGATACCAACATTCTAGAATACCTTTCATATGGTACTACCGACTTTTTCCAGCTCTGCCAATCTATGGAACCCGCCGGCGCCTGTTATGATGTGTGTATACAGTCAGTAGCATCCGCTACCAGCCCTCGCTCACCTGAAGCAACAGCCTCTAGTCCAGGGGTGTGAAACTCATTTTAGCTCAGGGGCCACATGGAGGAAAATCTATTCCCAAGTGGGCCGGACCGGAAAAATCATGGTATATATAACTTAAAAACAACAACTTCAGATTGTTTTCTTTGTTTTAATACGATCAACATACAACATAAAGCTGGAGCCTGAGGACAGTGTGTCCAAAATAGTACAAGCACAACATCACTATTAATCATAAAACACGTCAAGTTTATTGAAAATTCTAAAGAAAAAGAACACACAAACACACAATGCCTCAGTGATTCACATAACTGTTTCACAGATCACAGAACTATATCAGGGTGTCATTTCTCAGGCAGAAATGTAGATAAAAATAATGAAATCCTGTTCCCCAAACAAGTGCAAGAACCACAGAGTCAAGAATAGGTTAAATATACAAATAAAATAAAATCAATTAAAAACAATAGCACATCAACATAAAAACATATAAACATAAATCTGAAAGCGTTGCTCAAACTCCCGTAACAGTCCAGTTATTTTATCTTTGAACCGCTTCATGTCTGCCACATGTTGGGTCGCGCACACATTTTTCAGACAGGGGAAGTGAGCTGCATCACCACCGGCAAGTTGCGTCTCCCACAATGACAGCTTCAACTTGAAAGAACGTATGCTGTCATAATACTACGTGACAACTTTGTTGCGCCCTTGCAGCTGTTTGTTCAAGTTATTCAGGTGCTCTGTAACATCCACCATAAATGCAAGGTCCGGCATCCATTCTGCGGAATGAAATTCTAACACTGGTTTGCCCTTTTCTTCCATGAACTGTTCAATTTCTTCTCGTAAATCAAAGAAACGCCTCAGCACAGCACCTCGGCTTAACCATCTTACCTCAGTGTGGTATGGCAGGCCATAGATGTGGTCTTTCTCTCTGAGGAGGCTGTCAAACTGACGGTGATTCAGGCTTCTGGATCGGATGAAATTAACAGTTTGGATGACCACCTTCATGACGTTATCCATCTTTAATGACTTGCAACACAAAGCCTCCTGGTGCAAAATACAGTGAAAAGTCAAAAAATCACGTCCTCCATTTGCAGATTGCACTTTCTCTCTGAACTTTGTCACAACGCCTGCTTTTTTTCCCGATCATTGAGGGCGCACCATCTGTAGCCAGGCTGACAGCGCGGGACCAGTCCACTCCGACCCTGTCCAGCGCGCCGACGAGTGCGGTAAAAATATCAGCTGCTGTCGTTGTATCTGTCATCGGCACCAACTCCACGAACTCCTCGGTGACGGTCAATGTGTCATCAACTCCGCGGATGAAAAAATGGCCAGTTGTGCAACATCTGTAATGTCCGTGCTTTCATCAATTGCAACCGAAAACGCAATAAATGACTTTACTTTTTGCTTCAACTGGCTGTCCAAATCCACTGAAAGATCGGAAATCCTGTCTGCAACTGTGTTTCTTGTCAGGCTGATATTTGCAAAAGCCTGCCGCTTTTCAGGGCACACAATCTCCGCTGCCTTCATCATGCATGTTTTTACAAATACACCCTCACTAAATGGTTTTGAAGCCACTGCGATTTCATTAGCAATGAGGTAGCTAGCTTTCACTGCAGCGTCACTGATGTCTCGGCTGTGAGTAAACACAGACTGCTGTTTCTTCAGACCCGCCAACAGTTCATTCACCTTCTCTCATCTCCGCTTTCCTTGAAAGTTGTCATATTTGTCGGCATGAAGACTCACATAGTGGCGACGAAGGTTATATTCTTTCAGCACTGCAACATGCTCTGAACACACCAAACATACAGCTTTCCCATTCAATTCCGTGATTAAATAGGATGACATTTTCTTGGAACACTCTGCACTCTGCGTCCACTTTTCTCTTTTTTGACAGAGACATATTGGGGCAATGAGGGTGCCAAAGCACATAATGTTAAAAGTAGAAGCCGTAATAAAAATCACGGGCAAAACAAAGTAGGTCATTGGCTGCACGTGCTTGACCTACTTGCTCTGCCCCAGTATAAACAGTTTGCTTGCTTAACACAATTGCTATTGCGCCATCCAGTGGACGCAATTGGAACAGCAGTTTATTTTATTGAAAAATTGCAGCGCATTTTTATACTTAAAAAAAACAAAACAAAACAAATGTTTTTTCAAAATCATCTCGCGGGTCGGATTAAACCCGTTTGACACCCCTGCTCTAGTCTCTTGTATGCGCAGGTCCAATAATATCCACTTCACGTTCATATCAAGTGTGGCATCTGTTATCAGCCAGCCGCAGCTGCTTCTAGTAATAATAATAACATGCCATTTAGCAGACGCTTTTATCCAAAGCGACTTACAGTCATGTGCGCATACATTTTTACGTATGGGTGGTCGCGGGGATCGAACCCACTACCCTGGCGTTACAAGCGCCTTGCTCTACCAATTGAGCTACAGAGGACCACCTCTCTGTCTGCTCTTCACACGCATCTATTCCACTGTCAGTTTAAAAAATATATATAATAATAATAATATGCCATTTAGCAGACGCTTTTATCCAAAGCGACTTACAGTCATGCGTGCATACATTTTTTTTGTGTATGTGTGGTCCCGGGGATCGAACCCACTACCTTGGCGTTACAAGCGCCGTGCTCTACCAGCTGGTAGAGCTTAGCAGTGATGGCGAGCGGGGATGCAGACCCAGATGAGTCTTCCGTTAAAGATTTGTACATTTAATACATTGGAGCAGCGAGCAATATTGATACATTGTATCCATTTCGTCGTCTGTTATAAACCAAGATCACAGACCAGTCTTGAGTAGACTTTGCAAGTTCACTATCATGCCGCCTCTGAGTGTCAGACAGGGGAATGGAGCGACTGCCATGGCTGCAGCTTTACAGCAAAGAAAACCGCTTGTCTCAAGCCTCTATTGTAAAATAATAATAATAATAATATGGCCCATATTACCGGAGAAACCTTTTTTTCTTTCTATCTGGATTCGCGCGCAATTTATATAATTTGAAAAACCATGTCGCGGGACGTTTTTAAACTGATCCTGGGTCGCTAATTAACAAACAACGTTGTGGCGTGTATTCATGGACGCCATGGGAAGCCAGGCTTCCCCCCCAAAAAAATTTTTTTATCCAGAAAATAATTAAATAACATCAAGCAATTTATCTTTCGTCTCTCTGCGTTTCATAATTCGCAAGAGGCTGACTGTATCTCACAGGAGAAAGCATCCGAGCGAGCGAAACAGCGCCCCCTCTGTCTCTCTACGTGTAGGCCATCGATCTGATGCTGTCTGGTCCAAACATGACATTGTTTCTGCCCGTAGCATTGAATGCATTGGAAGTCAGCGAGCATTTGCCCTCCCTTGACAAAAAAGGCACACAAAATAAATAAATGCTAATCAGCATTGAGCTCAACTGTGATTGGTCCTGGCGAAAAGAAAAAAAAGTGTAAAGGGAAGCCAGGTTGGATTTGGCCTCACTCCTATCAAATCGCTTTGAGAGCATATGTCATTAACAGAAACAACTTGAATTGTTGCCTTGTTGTCCTCTGGTGGCTAGCTAGCTAGCTAAAATGGTCCCTTTCCTAAATTAGCCATGGATGGAGACAGGGATTTGGACTTCATTCTCCGTACTGGCCAATTATTATAATGGCGATTCTGATCCACCCATTAATTCATACATTGCTGTGCCCCCTGGCCTGAGGGGATGGAAGTTCAATATGTAGCTAGATGTAGAAGGCTAACGCTAACTAGCTAACGTTGCCCATGAATGGAAGTTAGGCTAGCTAGCCATTTTAGCCAGGTAGCCTAGGACAACAAAAACTAAAAGCGTGTACTGTATGACAGAGTGATAGACCGTTTCATCAACATGAAAGAGAAGAGGATGGCATTGGTGTTTCTCTACAAGTAGGGTGAGTCAACATGCTTTTCTACTTGCACGAACACACGAACACACACACACACACACACAGAAATCAGAACCATGGACAGACATAATTTTTAGCTTATGTTGATTGGACTAAATAGTTCTAGGTACCTTTTAGTTGTCACTGTATTAGACTAAGCAGAGGTGATTTTGATGATGTTGAAATGTTGAAGTTGAAATGGTGCTGGAATAGTGGAGGCAGCTCCTGTTTTCTTTGCGATTCGCGGTAACTGTCCGTGGTGAAAGGTGACAGCTTCTAGGATCTCCATCTAAATGTGACAGCTTCTAGGATCTCCAACTAAATGTGACAGCCTCTAGGATCTCCATCTAAATGTGACAGCTTCTACGATCTCCATCTAAATGTGACAGCTTCTAGGATCTCCAACTAAATGTGACAGCTTCTAGGATCTCCAACTAAATGTGACAGCCTCTAGGATCTCCATCTAAATGTGACAGCTTCTACGATCTCCATCTAAATGTGACAGCTTCTAGGATCTCCATCTAAATGTGACAGCTTCTAGGATCTCCATCTAAATGTGACAGCTTCTAGGATCTCCATCTAAATGTGACAGCTTCTAGGATCTCCATCTAAATGTGACAGCTTCTAGGATCTCCATCTAAATGTGACAGCTTCTCCACTAATGTACAGCTCCTAGGATCTCCACTAATGGAAAGACTTTTATGTCTCTCTCATTTTATACATACAAATGACGAATTTGATCATGTGACTAGAGCTGAAGGGTGAAACAATTGAACCATCCACCCAAATCAAAGACCATAATGTCTATCTCATTTATACATACAATCGAATTCCACACTCTGTGGTCTAACTACCCAGGTCACATCCAAGTTGTCACTAGAATCAGTCCACACTCGTGTTCTACTACCCAGTCTGGTGTTGGAGATCATTCCACACTCTGTGTTCTACGACTACCCCAGTGGTCTGGTGTTTGGAGGATCATTCCAACAACATCTGTGTTCTACTACACCAGGTCTGGTTGTTTGGAAGATTCATTCCACACTACTGGTGTTCTACTACCCGGGCCTAGGTTGTTGGAGATCATTCCACACTGTGTTCTTCTAACTAGCCCTAGGTCGTGGTGTTGGAGATCATTCCACACTCTGTGTTCTACTACCCAGGTCTGGTGTTGGAGATCATTCCACACTCTGTGTTCTACTACCCAGGTCTGGTGTTGGAGATCATTCCACACTCTGTGTTCTACTACCCAGGTCTGGTGTTGGAGATCATTCCACACTCTGTGTTCTACTACCCAGGTCTGGTGTTGGAGATCGTTCCACTCTGTGGATCTCCTGCATGTATTTTCTGATGTTTAATCAGGTATCTTGAATCAGAGTATCTCTTGTCACACTGATCACAGCTATAAGGTTTCTCTCCTGTGTGTGTTCTCTGGTGTGATATCAGGTTGCCTGATGTAGTAAAACTCTTCCCACATACAGCACAGCCGTAAGGTTTCTCTCCTGTGTGGATTCGCTTGTGACGTATTAAAGTCCCAATAAAAGTGAAACTCTTCCCGCAGTCAGAGCAGTGGTGAGGCCTCTCTTGAGTGTGTGTCAGCTTGTGTACAGTCAGGCTTCCTGACTGGGTGAATCTCTTCTCACACTGATCACAACTGTAAGGTCTCTCTCCTGTGTGAGTTCTCTGGTGTGAAGCCAGAGTACCGATTTGAGTGAACTCTTGTGTGTGTTCTCTGGTGTGATTTTAAATGTTCTGACCTAACAAAACACTTCCCACAGTCAGAGCAGAGGAAAGGTCTTTCTCCAGTGTGGGTTCGCTGGTGCACAGCCAGAGACGCTGATGTAAAGCAATAATTCCCACATACATCACAGTTATAAGGCTTCTCTCCTGTGCATTCTTTCTGGTGTTGTTTTAGGTTGCTTGGTGAAGCAAAGCTCTTCCCACAGTCAGAGCAGTGGAATGGTTCTCTGGAATGCGTGGAATGTGTTCTCTGGAATGCGTGGACCGTGTTCTCTGGAATGCGTGGAATGTGTTCTCTGGAATGCGTGGAATGTGTTCTCTGGTGTAAAATCAGTTCACTTGAGGTAGTAAAGCTCATTCCACATGCATCACAGCCATTGGTTCTTTCTCCAGTGTGAATTCCTTGGTGATATTGTAGTGACTGCGATGTTGAAAAACTCTTCCCACGGTCGGAGCAGCAGTGAGGTTTCTTCCCTGTGGGTCTCCGCTGGCGTTTCTTGAGGTGTTCTGATCCGGAGAGACTCTTCTCTGCCTCGTCAGCGTCATGACGTTGTTGAGGCTCCCCAGAGGATCCAAGGTAGTCACGTCTCTCTCCTGTGTGAACGACAAAGTCAGACAGTCAATGTAGTGAATGTTTAAATGCTTTCACAAACTTTGACAATTGTCTTCTACAATTAATAAGACAGTCAAGTGAGCAACTATAGTCATATTTTGTCTTCATTTTTCACATAGTAGTAATGTCTATGATTTTAGTCTTACAATAAGTTATTCCAGTTGCTGAAACCTTAGGCAGTGTTCCAGAGAACTTTAGGTCCCCAATATTATTATAGTTATTATTTCATTATCAGCTTTACAACAGAGAGAAAACCACTGGAAATATGGATTAATAAATAATCAAATAATTAAAAGGGGCAATCCAGGATTGGTACATCCATTTTTTGGACTTTTAAATGAATACTATACAGTGCATTCAGAAAGTATTCAGACCCCTTGACTTTTTGCACATTTTGTTACATTAGTTTTTTTCTAAAATGGAATCAAATGCAAATTAATTACTTAAAAATCATACAATGTGATTTTCTGGATTTTTGTCCAGCTCTCAGAGTTGAAGTGTACCTATGATAAAAATTACAGACCTCTACATGCTTTGTAAGTAGGAAAACCTGCAAAATCGGCAGTGTATCAAATACTTGTTCTCCCCACTGTAGGTGTATGGAGAATGGTAGGCTGAGTTCGATGTACTTCTCTGTCTACTGTGGTGGAAATATACCAGTCTATCTTCATGTCAACTAACAGAACTGTCTACTGTGGTGGAAATATACCAGTCTATCTTCATGTCAACTAACAGAACTGTCTACTGTGGTGGAAATAGACCAGTCTATCTTCATGTCAACTAACATAACTGTCTCCTGTGGTGGAAATATACCAGTCTATCTTCATGTCAACTAACAGAACTGTCTACTGTGGTGGAAATATACCAGTCTATCTTCATGTCAACTAACAGAACTGTCTACTGTGGTGGAAATATACCAGTCTATCTTCATGTCAACTAACAGGACTGTCTCCTGTGGTGGAAATATACCAGTCTATCTTCATGTCAACTAACAGAACTCTGTCTCCTGTGGTGGAAATATACCAATCTATCTTCATGTCAACTAACAGAACTGTCTACTGTGGTGGAAATATACCAGTCTATCTTCATGTCAACTAACAGAACTGTCTACTGTGGTGGAAATATACCAGTCTATCTTCATGTCAACTAACAGAACTCTGTCTACTGTGGTGGAAATATACCAGTCTATCTTCATGTCAACTAACAGAACTGTCTACTGTGGTGGAAATATACCAGTCTATCTTCATGTCAACTAACAGAACTGTCTACTGTGGTGGAAATATACCAGTCTATCTTCATGTCAACTAACAGAACTGTCTACTGTGGTGGAAATATACCAGTCTATCTTCATGTCAACTAACAGAACTGTCTACCTTGGAGGAAATATACCAGTCTATCTTCATGTCAACTAACAGAACTGTCTACTGTGGTGGAAATATACCAGTCTATCTTCATGTCAACTAACATAACTGTCTACTGTGGTGGAAATATACCAGTCTATCTTCATGTCAACTAACAGAACTGTCTACTGTGGTGGAAATATACCAGTCTATCTTCATGTCAACTAACATAACTGTCTACTGTGGTGGAAATATACCAGTCTATCTTCATGTCAACTAACATAACTGTCTACTGTGGTGGAAATATACCAGTCTATCTTCATGTCAACTAACAGAACTGTCTACTGTGGTGGAAATATACCAGTCTATCTTCATGTCAACTAACAGAACTGTCTACTGTGGTGGAAATATACCAGTCTATCTTCATGTCAACTAACAGAACTCTGTCTACCTGGGAGGAAATATACCAGTCTATCATCATGTCAACTAACAGAACTGTCTACTGTGGTAGAAATATACCAGTCTATCTTCATGTCAACTAACAGAACTGTCTACTGTGGTGGAAATATACCAGTCTATCTTCATGTCAACTAACAGAACTGTCTCTTGTGGTGGAAATATACCAGTCTATCTTCATGTCAATTAACAAAACTGTCTACTGTGGTGGAAATATACCAGTCTATCTTCATGTCAACTAACAGAACTGTCTACTGTGGTGGAAATATACCAGTCTATCTTCATGTCAACTAACAGAACTGTCTACTGTGGTGGAAATATACCAGTCTATCTTCATGTCAACTAACAGAACTTTCTACTGTGGTGGAAATATACCAGTCTATCTGCAGGTTGTCCTGGGAACAGATCTATTGTATTTGTTCAGAACTGACTTTGATGTGTCAAATCTCCATCTTCCTCCTCTTCTCCTCCTCTTGTAGGTCCACTCAGCCTTAGTGTTTTCCTGCATTCCACCAGCCTCACAGACACCCTCTTCAGACCCAGCAGTAAGGTGCTACTGGGAGAGGTACGACCTGGGGACTCTGGGAGGGTGGAGGGGGGCAGGCTAGCGTTGTCCTGGTAACCATAAAGAGGGAACACACGACACATTCACTATGGATTCTGTCATTCACTGATTTCATGAAGCACTTTACAGAAACCTGGCCTAGCTAGACCCTGATAGAACAAGCTGTATGCTAGACCAGACCAAGCTGTAGCAACTAGACCAGACCAAGCTGTAGCAACTAGACCAGACCAAGCTGTAGCAACTAGACCAAGCTGTATCAACTAGACCAGGCCAAGCTGTAGCAACTAGACCAGACCAAGCTGTATCAACTAGACCAGACCAAGCTGTAGCAACTAGAACAAGCTGTAGCAACTAGACCAGACCAAGCTGTATCAACTAGACCAGACCAAGCTGTAGCAACTAGACAACACCAAGCTGTAGCAACTAGACCAGACCAAGCTGTAGCAACTAGAACAAGCTGTAGCAACTAGACCAGACCAAGCTGTATCAACTAGACCAGACCAAGCTGTAGCAACTAGACCAGGCCAAGCTGTAGCAACTAGACCAGACCAAGCTGTATCAACTAGACCAGACCAAGCTGTAGCAACTAGACCAGACCAGACCAAGCTGTAGCAACTAGACCAGACCAAGCTGTAGCAACTAGACCAGACCAAGCTGTAGCAACTAGACCAGACCAAGCTGTAGCAACTAGACCAGACCAAGCTGTAGCAACTAGACCAGACCAAGCTGTAGCAACTAGACCAGACCAAGCTGTAGCAACTAGACCAGACCAAGCTGTATCAACTAGACCAGACCAAGCTGTAGCAACTAGACCAGACCAAGCTGTAGCAACTTGACCAGACCAAGCTGTATCAACTAGACCAGACCAAGCTGTAGCAACTAGACCAGACCAAGCTGTAACAACTAGACCAGACCAAGCTGTATCAACTAGACCAGACCAAGCTGTATCAACTAGACCAGACCAACCTGTATCAACTAGACCAGACCAAGCTGTAGCAACTAGACCAGACCAAGCTGTATCAACTAGACCAGACCAAGCTGTAGCAACTAGACCAGACCAAGCTGTAGCAACTAGACCAGACCAAGCTGTAGCAACTAGAACAGACCAAGCTGTAGCAACTAGAACAAGCTGTAGAAACTAGACCAGACCAAGCTGTATCAACTAGACCAGACCAAGCTGTAGCAACTAGAACAGGCCAAGCTGTAGCAACTAGACCAGACCAAGCTGTATCAACTAGACCATACCAAGCTGTATCAACTAGACCAGACCAAGCTGTAGCAACTAGACCAGACCAAGCTGTAGCAACTAGACCAGACCAAGCTGTAGCAACTAGACCAGACCAAGCTGTAGCAACTAGACCAGACCAAGCTGTAGCAACTAGACCAGACCAAGCTGTATCAACTAGACCAGACCAAGCTGTAGCAACTAGACCAGACCAAGCTGTATCAACTAGACCAGACCAAGCTGTATCAACTAGACCAGACCAAGCTGTAGCAACTAGACCAGACCAAGCTGTAGCAACTAGACCAGACCAAGCTGTAGCAACTAGACCATACCAAGCTGTAGCAACTAGACCAGACCAAGCTGTATCAACTAGACCATACCAAGCTGTAGCAACTAGACCAGACCAAGCTGTAGCAACTAGACCAGACCAAGCTGTAGAAACTAGACCAGACCAAGCTGTAGAAACTAGACCAGACCAAGCTGTAGCAACTAGACCAGACCAAGCTGTAGCAACTAGACCAGACCAAGCTGTAGCAACTAGACCAGACCAAGCTGTATCAACTAGACCAGACCAAGCTGTAGCAACTAGACCAGACCAAGCTGTAGCAACTAGACCAGACCAAGCTGTAGCAACTAGACCAGACCAAGCTGTAGCAACTAGACCAAGCTGTAGCAACTAGACCAAGCTGTAGCAACTAGACCAAGCTGTAGCAACTAGACCAAGCTGTAGCAACTAGACCAGACCAAGCTGTATCAACTAGACCAGACCAAGCTGTATCAACTAGATCAGACCAAGCTGTATCAACTAGACCAGACCAAGCTGTAGCAACTAGACCAGACCAAGCTGTATCAACTAGACCAGACCAAGCTGTATCAACTAGACTAGACCAAGCTGTAGCAACTAGACCAGACCAAGCTGTAGCAACTAGACCAGTCCAAGCTGTAGCAACTAGACCAGACCAAGCTGTATCAACTAGACCAGACCAAGCTGTATCAACTAGACCAGACCAAGCTGTAGCAACTAGACCAGACCAATCTGTAGCAACTAGACCATATCAAGCTGTAGCAACTAGACCAGACCAAGCTGTATCAACTAGACCAGACCAAGCTGTATCAACTAGACTAGACCAAGCTGTAGCAACTAGACCAGACCAAGCTGTAGCAACTAGACCAGTCCAAGCTGTAGCAACTAGACCAGACCAAGCTGTATCAACTAGACCAGACCAAGCTGTAGCAACTAGAACAGACCAAGCTGTAGCAACTAGACCAGACCAATCTGTAGCAACTAGACCATATCAAGCTGTAGCAACTAGACCAGACCAAGCTGTAGCAACTAGACCAGACTAAGCTGTAGCAACTAGACCAGGCCAATCTGTAGCAACTAGACCATATCAAGCTGTAGCAACTAGACCATACCAAGCTGTAGCAACTAGACCAGACCAAGCTGTAGCAACTAGACCAGACCAAGCTGTAGCAACTAGACCAGACCAAGCAGTAGCAACTAGACCAGACCAAGCTGTAGCAACTACACCAGACCAAGCTGTAGCAACTAGACCAGACCAAGCTGTAGCAACTAGACCAGACCAAGCTGTAGCAACTAGACCAGACCAAGCTGTATCAACTAGACCAGACCAAGCTGTATCAACTAGACCAGACCAAGCTGTATCAACTAGACTATGCCAAGCTGTAGCAACTAGACCAGACCAAGCTGTAGCAACTAGACCAGACCAAGCTGTAGCAACTAGACCAGACCAAGCTGTAGCAACTAGACCAGACCAAGCTGTAGCAACTAGACCAAGCTGTAGCAACTAGACCAGACCAAGCTGTAGCAACTAGACCAGACCAAGCTGTAGCAACTAGATCAGACCAAGCTGTAGCAACTAGACCAAGCTGTAGCAACTAGACCAGACCAAGCTGTATCAACTAGACCAGACCAAGCTGTAGCAACTAGACCAGACCAAGCTGTAGCAACTAGATCAGACCAAGCTATAGCAACTAGACCAGACCAAGCTGTATCAACTAGACCAGACAAAGCTGTAGTAACTAGACCAGACCAAGCTGTAGCAACTAGACCAGACCAAGCTGTATCAACTAGACCAGACAAAGCTGTAGTAACTAGACCAGACCAAGCTGTAGCAACTAGACCAGACAAAGCTGTAGTAACTAGACCAGACCAAGCTGTAGCAACTAGACCAGACCAAGCTGTATCAACTAGACCAGACAAAGCTGTAGTAACTAGACCAGACCAAGCTGTAGCAACTAGACCAGACCAAGCTGTATCAACTAGACCAGACCAAGCTGTAGCAACTAGACCAGACCAAGCTGTATCAACTAGACCAGACAGTTGTCATGTTAGGTAAGTACCATCTGGTGCTCTGATCTGGAGAGACTCTTCTCTGCCTCGTCAGCATCATGATGTTGTTGAGGCTCCCCAGAGGATCCAAGATAGTCACGTCTCTCTCCTGTGTGAACGACAAAGTCAGACAGTCAATGTAGTGAATGTTTAAATGCTTTTACAAATGCTTTTGACAATTGTCTTCTACAATTAATAAGACAGTCAAGTGAGCAACAATAGTCATATGTTGTCTTCATTTTTCACATAGTAGTAATGTCTATGATTTTAGTCTTCCAATAAGTTATTCCAGTTGCTGAAACCTTAGACAGTGTTCCAGAGAACTTTAGGTCCCCAATATTATTATGGTTATTATTTCATTATCAGCTTTACAACAGAGAGAAAACCATTGTAAATATATCATAAAATCTTTGCAAATTGCCATGCAAAATGTTGCTATTGCCACAGCAAAAAAATCAACCATTTTATCCATCAACTATCACAAAATCCTAGAGCAGGGTTCTTCAATTCCGGTCCTGGAGGGCCGAGACACCTCTGTTTTTCATCCTCTCCTTCTAATCAGGGGCTAATTCGGACCTGGGACACCAGGTGAGTGCAATTAACTACCAGGTAGAAATAAAAAAACACAAGTGTTTCGGCCCTCCAGGACCGGAATTGAAGAACCCTGTCCTATAGGGACTGACTAAACAGCTGGACAATGACCATACTGAACCCCGATAAAGACGGTATTGATTTCGGTCTCGTGAATCCGTACTGAACCCCGATAAAGACGGTATTGATTTCGGTCTCGTGAAACCGTACTGAACCCCGATAAAGACGGCATTGATTTCGGTCTCGTGAATCAAGTTAAGTTGACCATTTCGGTTAGACGCGTTGGATTTTTGCCAAACTCATTAATTTTGGGATTTGTGATGCCCATGAAAACTGTTTTCACAGCGTAACGTAACAGGAAACACTATAATGTTATGTAGTTACAGTGTTATCTTCATACAAAATCCTTCAGGTTCAGTTCAGTGTCTAGGCCTAATTTTTTAACTTCACATCCTTGATATAATGAAAACACTGCCATAAATGGAAAGGAAAGTAGAGTAGTGTTTTATGTCACAACATTTTGGACAAATCCGTCAAGACACAAACCATGAGAAAGGGTTTTAAAGCAATTTGTGCGTTTTATTGAACGTAGCTGTGTTTCTTCCTTATATCTTAAAGCCCCATGCAGTCTTTTGTTTTGCCCTTATACAGTACCAGTCAAAAGTTTGGACACACCTACTCATTCAAGGGTTTTTCTTTATTTTTTTTACTCTTTTCTACATTGTAGAATAATAGTGAAGAAGTCAAAACTATGAAATAACACATATGGAATCATGTAGTAGCCAAAAAAGAAGTGTTAAACAAATCGAAATATATTTTAGATTTGAGATTCTTAAAAATAGCCACCCTTTGCCTTGATGACAGCTTTGCACCCTGAATACATGCACATACATACATACAGTGCATTCAGAAAGTATTCAGACCCCTTGACTTTTTCCACATTTAGTTACATTACAGCCTCATTCTAAAATTGATGAAATTGTTCCCCCCCCCCGGGTCCAGTGACTGTCAAGCCAACTG
Organism: Coregonus sp. 'balchen'; assembly: GCA_902810595.1. NCBI lineage: Eukaryota > Metazoa > Chordata > Actinopteri > Salmoniformes > Salmonidae > Coregonus > Coregonus sp. 'balchen'. The sequence goes on along the minus strand of LR778290.1, from coordinate 2,933,008 downwards.
GGACTCGAACCCTCATGAGTTGAACTAAGCTCATGAGGCATGTGTTATATTCTTCAAGAATCAATGGATATATATAAATAATATAAAAGTCAAAATATGGATGTAGCAACTGCAGATTGCCCCTTTAAAACCACACATCAGTTCAACAACTGCAGAGTTTGTGCCTCTGTTTTTAAGACAGTACTTACTAGTGTTAATCAGATCTTCAGTTTCCTCCTGCTTTTTTCTCGATGTGACAGTTACCTCCCCCTCCTCCGCAAAAACTGCATCCTCCTCTTTCACTCTGAACGCGTCTTCCTCTTCTTTCACTGTAACATCCTCCTCCTCTTTCACTCTGAACGCGTCTTCCTCTTCTTTCACTGTAACATCCTCCTCCTCTTTCACTCTGAACGCGTCTTCCTCTTCTTTCACTGTAACATCCTCCTCCTCTTTCACTCTGAACGCGTCTTCCTCTTCTTTCACTGTAACATCCTCCTCCTCTTTCACTCTGAACGCGTCTTCCTCTTCTTCACTGAACATCGCTCCTCCTCTTCACTCTGAACGCGTCTTCCTCTTCTTTCACTGTAACGTCTTTCTCTTCTTCTTTCACGGTAACAGCTTCACCCTCTACTTGTTTTTGTATTGTAACATCCTCCTCTTCCTCCTCCTCTTTCACTAGAGCTTCTTTCTCCGTCCAGCAGACCTCCTCTTCTTTAGCAGGAGGAGAGTAGCTTAGTGAGCTCATGGTCGGGGATGTTAGCTAGCTAGGCTAGTGCTAACTTAACCAGCCAGCTAGCTGACCAATAACAACAACACCGTAAATATGAAATTAAATGGGATAACTAACTAGACGACAGAAGTGGGTATAAAACACAGTGGCTAATATACACGAAAGCGTCTAAAGAGCTTTATTGTTTCGGCTATTTTGGCTAGCAAGCTACCGAGGTGGCCGACTGGCTAGCTAGCTTCTTCTTCTCTGGTATAATGGCGGTCAGCAAACAAACGTTTACGGCGCATGCCGGCACCTAGTGTGCTGGAGTATACGATCAATCATGGTTTGCCTAATTCTGTACAACGTTTTATTTATTAAATAAACAAATAAATCCCTACTAACTTCTAACATACCCTCCCCCCAAACCCCCCCAACCAATTTCTTCCTATCATGCTTAGAAATGGTCACCAGAATCAGAGATTATGCTACAGGACTGCTTTGCTATCGCTGATTGGAATATGTTTCGAGATGACCCTCCGATAACACTGACAGTTGACGAGCTAACCACCTCGGTCACCGACTTAATTAGAAAATGTATCGTCGACGTTATCCCCACAGTGAGGGTTCATTAGAAAATGTATCGGCGACGTTATCCCCAACAGTGAGGGTTCATTAGAAAATGTATCGTTGACATTATCCCCACAGTGAGGGTTCATTAGAAAATGTATCGGCGACGTTATCCCCAACAGTGAGGGTTCATTAGAAAATGTATCGGCGACGTTATCCCCAACAGTGAGGTTTCGCTGCTTACCCCAATCTAAAACCCTGGATTAACACAGAGGTTGGCGCTAAATTAAAGGAGAGGGATACCACAAATAGAGCTATCATAGACAACCCTGGGGCTGCGGCCGAGGACAGGAACGAGGACAGGAAGTCCCACTATGACCGCACACAGAGCTATCATAGACAACCCTGGGGCTGCGGCCGAGGACAGGAACGAGGAGCAGGAAGTTCCCACTATGACCGCACACAGAGGCTATCATGCCAACCCTGGGGGCTTGCCGGCCGAGGACAGGAAAGGGACAAGAAGTCCCCTATTGACTCGCCACAGAGCGACTAGACAACCCTGGGGCTGCGGCCGAGGACAGGAACGAGGACCAGGAAGTCCCACTTGACCGCCACAGAGCTATCATAGACAACCCTGGGGCTGCGGCCGAGGACAGGAACGAGGACAGGAAGTCCCACTATGACCGCCACAGAGCTATCATAGACAACCCTGGGGCTGCGGCCGAGGACAGGAACGAGGACAGGAAGTCCCACTATGACCGCCACAGAGCTATCATAGACAACCGTGGGGCTAAGGCCCGAGGACAGGAAACGAGGACAGGAAGTCCCACTATGACCCGCCACAGAGCTATCATAGACAACCCTGGGGCTGCGGCGAGGACAGGAACGAGGACAGGAAGTCCCCACTATGAACCGCCACAGAGCTATCATAGACAACCCTGGGGCTAAGGCCGAGGACAGGAACGAGGACAGGAAGTCCCACTATGACCGCACACAGAGCTATCATAGACAACCCTGGGGCTGCGGCCGAGGACAGGAACGAGGACAGGAAGTCCCACTATGACCGCCACAGAGCTATCATAGACAACCCTGGGGCTGCGGCCGAGGACAGGAACGAGGACAGGAAAGTCCCACTATGACCGCCCACAGAGCTATCATAGACAACCCTGGGGGCTGCGGCCGAGGACAGGAACGAGGGACAGGAAAGTCCACTATGACCGCCACACAGAGCTATCATAGACACCCTGGGGCTGCGGCCGAGGACAGGAACGAGGACAGGAAGTCCCACTATGACCGCCACAGAGCTATCATAGACCAACCTGGGGCTGCGGCCGAGGACAGGAACGAGGACAGGAAAGTCCCACTATGACCGCCACAGAGCTATCATAGACAACCGTGGGGCTAAGGCCGAGGACAGGAACGAGGACCAGGAAGTCCCACTATGACCGCCACAGAGCTATCATAGACAACCCTGGGGGCTGCGGCCGAGGACAGGAACGAGGACAGGAAGTCCCACTATGACCGCCACAGAGCTATTCATAGACAACCCTGGGGCTGCGGCCGAGGACAGGAACGAGGACAGGGAAGTCCCACTATGACCGCACACAGAGCTATCATAGACAACCTGGGGCTGCGGCCGAGGACAGGAACGAGGACAGGAAGTCCACTATGACCGCCACAGAGCTATCATAGACAACCCTGGGGCTGCGGCCGAGGACAGGAACGAGGACAGGAAGTCCCACTATGACCGCCACAGAGCTATCATAGACAACCCTGGGGCTGCGGCCGAGGACAGGAACGAGGACAGGAAGTCCCACTATGACCGCCACAGAGCTATCATAGACAACCCTGGGGGCTGCGGCCGAGGACAGGAACGAGGACAGGAAGTCCCACTATGACCGCCACAGAGCTATCATAGACAACCCTGGGGCTGCGGCGAGGACAGGAACGAGGACAGGAAGTCCCACTATGACCGCCACAGAGCTATCATAGACAACCGTGGGGCTAATGCCGAGGACAGGAACGAGGACAGGAAAGTCCCACTATGACCGCCACAGAGCTATCATAGACAACCCTGGGGCTGCGGCCGAGGACGGGAACGGGGAAACAAAGAACCCCAAATATGCCCCCAAAGAGCTATCATAGCCAACCCGGGGGCTGCGGCCGGGGGAACAGGAACGAGGACGGGAAAAGGCCCACTATGCCGCCACAGAGCCCATCGACAATATAGGAAAAAGGGTTTGGAAATCATATTACACAGGCTTGACCCCGTGAGCCCAAACCATAAATCTGAAAATGATGCCTCTCATCAGACCAACTAAATTTTTTTTTAAATGCATGCTTTTAAAAAACAACAACAATTTTTTGTTCCCTGAGGATTGGGTGGGGCCCCAAACCCCCCATCCAAATCACGGGGTTTGCAGGGGAACGGGCCCGAGAGCTTCAATTCCCCTCAGTTTTCCAAAAACCACTAAAAAATTAAAAATGGTCCAAAAGGGCCGCGTTGGGAAAAAGGGGGCGAGACAGCACGACCCCGCAAAAAGTTCAACAGTGAGGATTGAAGCATTTGGGATGGCTCCCATAAAACCGCCTGGATGACAACACCCAACCCCCTTTCGACCCGAAAAGGGCGCTAAAGAGGGTGGTGGGGGCAGAACTCACTGGGGACAGTTTCCCTGCCTCCGGGACATCTATATCAGAGGGTGGGTGGCCCAGTAAAACCCACTGGGGACAGCTCCCTGCCACCCGGGGACACCCTTTTAATAAAGGGGGTGGTTTTGGACAGTCCCTCATGGGGACGAGCCCCCTTTCCCAACCCAAAGGGGCCCTTCCATAAGGGGGGGTTTTTGGGGGACAGAACATCACTGGGGACGAGGCCCTAAAAACCCGGGAAAATCATATCGGGCGGTGGGGGACAGAAACATCACGGGGGACGAGTTCCCCCAAAAACCCATCCCTTGGGCCGAGCTCCGAAAAGGGACATCTATTAAATGGGGGACGGGCCCCCTGGGGACCTTTAACATCTCACGGCGGGGCGCACCTGGGGGGCTCCCTCCCAATCCCGGGAAACCCCTTATCAGGGGGTTGTCAGTTTGGGGGACGACCCCCGGGTCCAGGAATTATAAGGCTTTTTTGGAAAGACTAGGGGCGGCTCCCTTTCCCTCCGGCCCTCTTATAGAGGGGGTGTGGACAGAACTCAGGGGCGAGCCCCCCGGCCATCCGGGACATCTATATCAGGCGGTGTGGACAGAACATCACTGGGGACGAGCTCCCTGCCATCCAGGACATCTATATCAGGCTGGTGGGGAAACGGGGACTCACTGGGGACGAGCCCCCCTGCCATCCGGGACTCTTATCAGAGGGGGGTGTGGACGGGAACATCACTGGGGGACGAGCTCCCTCCCCATCCGGGGACTCTATACGGGCCCGGGGGTGGGACAGCCCTAAATGGGGACGAGCTCCCTGCCATCCGGGAAACCCCCATTCAGGGGTTTTTGGAAAAAAAATCACTGGGGACGAGCCCCCTGCCATCCGGAAAAATTATATCAGGGGGTTTGTGGACAGTAAAAATCATTGGGGAAAGCTCCGGCCACCCCAGGACATCTATATCGGGGTGGTGTGGAAAAGTAAAACCCACGGGGAGAGCTCCTGCCATCCGGGACATTTTATATAAAGGGGGGTTGGCCCAGAAACCCATTTGGGGAGGGAGCTCCCTCCCAATCCAGGCCCATTTTTAAAACAGGGGTGGGGGACAGAACATCACTGGGGACGAGCTCCCTGCCCTCCAGGCATCATACAGCGGTGTGGACAGTAAAATCACGGGGGACGAGCCCCCTGCCATCCGGGGACATCTAATCAGGCGGGGTGGCCCGGAAAATCACGGGGGAAACGAGCTCCCTCCCCTCCAGGACTCTATACCCAGAGGGGGGTGGGACAAAACACCACGGGGGACGAGCTCCCTGCCCCCGGGAAATTTATATCAGGGGGTGTGGAAAAAAAACCATGGGGACGAGCTCCCCCATCCAGGAAAAATCTATTCGGGCCGGGGGTGGGAAAAGGCCCTCACGGGGGACAGCCCCCCTGCCATCCGGGAAATCTATATCAGAGGGTGGGGGGGGGACAGAACATCACGGGGCAGCTCCCTCCCACCCAGGACTTTCTAAAACCCGGCCCGGTGGGGAACAGAAACATCACTGGGGAAACGATTTCCCCTCCCCATCCAGGACATCTATATCAGAGGGTGGGGGGACAAAAACATCGGGGGGGAAGAGCCCCCTCCCAAACCCAAGGACATCTATATCAGAGGGTGGTGTGGACAGAACATCACTGGGGGACGACCCTCCCTGCACCCGGGGGAACTTTTCAATCAGGGGGTGGGGACAGTACTCACGGGGGGACGAGCTCCTGCCCCCAGGAAAATCTATTCAGAGGTGGTGGGGGACAAAACATCATTTGGGGGACAGCTCCTCCCCCCCCGGGAAACATTATATCAGGGGGGGTTGGCCCAGAACATCACTGGGGCCGAGCTCCCGGGCCATCCAGGCCCTTATACATCAGGGGGGGTGGGACAGTCCCCAAAATGGGGACGAGCCCCCTTTGCCCCGGGGACCTATATCAGAGGGTGGTGTGGACAAAACCCTCCCGGGGGACGAGCCCCCTCCCCCCCCGGACATCTATTCAGGCTGTGGGACAACTCACTGGGGACAAAAAGGCCCCCTCCCCAACCCCGGGGACTTAAAATATCAGGGGTGTGGACAGAAACCTCACGGGGGGAAGGGCTCCCTCCACCCAGGCATTTTTTTTTTCAAAGGGGGGGTGGGGACGAACATAACTGGGGACGAGCCCCCCTGCCCCCAGGACCCCTATATCAGGGGGGGTGTGGACAGAACACACGGGGGACGAGCCCCCTCCCATCCAGGACTTTCTTATCGGGGTGGTGGACAGAACATCACTGGGACGGTCCCTCCCAAACCCAGGGACTCAAATAGCGGGTGGTGGGACTTACATCCGGGGGACGAGCTCCCTGCCATCCGGGAAAATCTATATAAGGGGGTGGACGAACATCACTGGGGACGAGCCCCCGGGGCCACCCGGGACATCTATAAAAAGGGGTGGGGGACAGAACTCCGGGGGACAGCCCCCCTTGCCATCCAGGCCTCTATATCGGGGGTGTGGACGGGACATAACTGGGGCCGAGCTCCCTGCCACCAGGACATCAAACAGGGGGTTTTGGCCATTACTCACGGGGGGACGGCCCCTGCCAAGGACACTATATCAGGGGGGGTGGGAAAAAAAACATCACGGGGGACGAGTTCCCTCCCCTCCAAAACATCTATTCGGGGGTTGGGGGGACTTTAACAACAATCACCTGGGGACGAGCTCCCTGCCACCCGGGAAAAATCTACCCAGGCGGGGGGAAACAAAAACCCACGGGGACGAGCTCCCTGCCATCCAGGACATCTAACCCGAGGGTGGTGTGGACAAACATCACTGGGACGAGCTCCTCCCAAAACCCCGGGACAGCTATACAGGGGGTGGGGGGGGGGACACCCCCTATAAATAAAAGAGGGTTTTTTGGGGACAGTACATCACGGGGGCGAGCTCCCTCCCCAACCAGGACTCTATATCAGGGGTGGGGGGACAGAAATCCCGGGGGAAACGAGTTTCCCTGCCCCCAGGAATCTATATAAAGGGGTGGGGACAGCCCATCACTGGGGACGAGCTCCCTGCCACCAGGACATCTATATCAGGGGGGTTTTGGACAGAACATAAAGGGGGGACCTCCCTGCACCCGGGACATTTTATACGGGGTGGTGGGGGACGGGACATCACTGGGGACGGCCCCCTTTCCCCACCCGGGAAATTTCTTTTCAGAGGGTGGGGGGGAACAAAAAAATAAACTGGGGCCCGAGCCCCCTCCCAAACCCAGGACATTTTTTATCAGGCGGGTGGACAGTCCATCACGGGGGGGCCCGGCTCCCTGCCACCCAGGACATCTATTTTTTCCCAGGGGTTTGGTGGGACGGGGACTCACTGGGGACGGCCCCCCTGCCACCCAGGACATCTAATGGGGGGGGTGGTGTGGCCCGGGAACATCACGGGGCACCCTCCCTGAATCCGGGACATTTTAATCAGGGGGGTGGGGAAAAGCCCTCACTGGGGACGAGCTCCCTGCCACCCAAGGACTTTCTATACCCGGGGGTGTGGACAGACTTTCCATGGGGCCCACTCCCCCCCACCCAGGCCCATCTATACAAGGGTGGTGTGGCCCAAAAATCACGGGGGGGACGACCCTCCCTCCCAACCCAGGACCCCTAAAAAATAAAGGGTGGTGTGGACAAAAACATCACTGGGGACGATTTCCCCCACCCGGGAAAATTTAAATTCCAGGGGTGGGGGGTACTTCCGGGGGAAACAACTTCCCCCCTTTCCCCAAAAAACACCCCCTTTTTAATCAAGGTTTTAGTTTCCCCCCCTTTCCACCCAATCTAAAAAGGGGGGCCAAACACCCTTTCCGACCCCCCTCCCATCCAACCCCCTTATTTTCCCCCCTTTTGTGGGGCCCAAAATTGGGGGACTCCCTGAACGGGACCAACCCCCTCCCCAATTTTGGGAAGATTTTTAAAAAACGGGGGCCGAGTCCCTCCCCACCCAGGCCATCTATATCAGGGGGTTGGTGTGGAAAAGAAAAATCCCTGGGGACGAGCTCCTCCCCCCCGGGAAACTCTATATCGGGAGGGGGGGTGGGGAAACCTACTACGGGGACAGCCCCCTGCCACCGGGAATTTATACAGGCGGGGGGAACGGGAAAAAAAGGGGAAAGCCCCCCGGAAAAAGGAAAAAACCCACCTTAACCCCAGGCGGGAGGGGGAAAATAAAAGGGGGGAGGAAAAAGGCCCCTAAAAAAAAATTAGATAAAGGGGTTGGGGGGAAAGAAAAAAGGGGGAAAGTGCCACCCAGGACTCTATATAAGGGCGGGGGGAAAAGAACTCCTGGGGGGACGAGCCCCCTGCCACCCAGGACATCATATAAGAGGGGGGGGTGTGGACAAACATCACGGGGGCCCGAGCCCCCGCCATCCGGGACTCTTATCAGGGGGTGGTGGGGGACAAACATCACTGGGGAGGGACTCCCTGCCATCCAGGACATCTTTTCAAGGGTGGGTGGACAGTACTCACGGGGGACAGCCCCCCTGCCATCCAGGAAAATCAAATTCAGGCGGTGGGGAAAAGAACACACTGGGGACGGCCCCCTTTCCCCATCCAGGACATCTATATCAGGCGGTGTGGACAGTACATCACTGGGGACGAGCTCCCTGCCATCCAGGACATCTATTCAGGGGGTGGTGTGGACGTAATCACTGGGGACGAGTTTCCCTGCCACCCGGGAAACATCTATATCAAAGGGGGGGGGGGGAAAAGAACAAAAAGGGGGAAGAGGGGCCACCAAGGAAAAATTAAAAGGGGGTTGGGTTGGAAACCAAAAAAATAAAATGGGACAGTCCCTGCCATCCAAAATTTCTTTTTCCGGGGCGGGGGGGACAGTACATCACTGGGGACAAAGTTTCCCTCCCTCCGGACTCTAAAATAAGGGGGTGGTTTGGACAGAATACATGGGGACGACCCTCCCTCCCACCAGGAAATCTATATCGGGAGGGGGGTGGGAAGAACACATTGGGGACAAAACCCTCCCTGCCATCCGGGAAAAACCTTAAACAGGGGGGCCCAAACTCCAAAAGGGGGAAAATTTTCCAAAAAAGGGGAAAACCCCCTTTTTGGGGCCGGGGGGACAAAACATCACGGGGGACGAGCTCCTCCCAAACCCCAAAGGAATCATATCAGGCGGGGGGTGTGGACAGAACCCCACGGGGACGAGCCCCCCTGCCATCCGGGAATCATATCGGGGTGGTGTGGACAGAAAAAAATAAAATGGGGACGAGCTCCCTGCCACCCCGGACATCTTATCGGGCGGTGTGGACAGTACACACTGGGGACGAGCCCCCCGGGCCATCCAGGACATCTATTCAGGGGGGTGGGGGAAGAACATCACGGGGGGACGAGCCCCCTCCCACCGGACATCTATCAGGCGGTGTGGACGTAAAATCACTGGGGACGAGCCCCCTTCCCAAATCCAAAGGAATCAGGGGGGGGAAAAGGGAACAAACTGGGGGACCCTCATAAAAGGGGCCCCAAAAAAACAAAAAGGGCCCCCCAAAACCCCACTAGGGGCCCCCCCCCTACCCCCAACGGGCCCCCCCCCTAAACACTCCCGGGGCCCCCCTAACACAAAACAGGGCCCCCTCCACACTCCGGGGGCCCCCTACAAAACTCCGGGGCCCCCCTACACACAAACAGGGCCCCCTCTCCCCCTCACGGGGCCCTCCCACACTACGGGGCCCCCTACACACAAAACGGGGCCCCCCCTCCCCACCTCACAGGGCCCCCCAAACACATTTAAAAAAGGGCCCCCTACACACCCCCGGGGGCCCCTCCCCCAAAAACAGGGCCCCCCTACACACTCACAGGGCCCTACAACCACGGGGCCCCCAAAACCAAAACAGGGCCCCCGTACACACAAAAGGGGCCCCCCTACACCCTAACGGGGCCCCCCCTACACACTACGGGACCAGGCCCCTACACACTAACAGGGCCCTAAACACTCTACAGGGCCCCCCTAATCACTCTACAGGGCCCCCCTAAACACTAACAGGGCCCCCCTACACACTAAAAGGGCCCTACACACTCACTCCATCATCTGATCAAAACACATAATATGCACATACATATATATATATACACTGACTCTACACACCCACTCACATACAAGCTGCTGCTTCTCTGTTTATCTAATATCCTGTTGCCTAGTCACCTTACCCCTATACATATCTACCTCCATCACTCCAGTATCCCTGCACATTGTTAATATGGTACTGGAACTGACCCTGTATATAGTCACCTGACCCCTATACATACAGTGCATTCGGAAAGTATTCAGACCTCTTCACTTTTTCCACATTTTGTTATGTTACAGCCTTATTCTAAAATTGATTTAAAATGTATATATATTTTCATCAATCTACACACAATACCCCATAATGACAAAGCAAAAACAGGTTTTTAGAAATGTTTGCAAATGTCAAAAAAACTAAATGAAATATGACATATACATAAGTATTCAGACCCTTTACTCAGTACATTGTTGAAGCACCTTTGGCAGCGATTACAGCCTTGAGTCTTCTTGGGTATGACGCTACAAGCTTGGCACACCTGTATTTGGGGAGTTTCTCCCATTCTTCTCTGCAGATCCTCTCAAGCTCTGTCAGGTTGGATGGGGAGCGTCGCTGCACAGCTATTTTCAGGTCTCTCCGATCGGGTTCAAGTCCGGGTTCTGGCTGGGCCACTCAAGGACATTCAGAGATTTGTCCCGAAGCCACACCTGCGTTGTCTTGGCTGTATGCTTAGGGTCGTTGTCCTGAGCAGGTTTTCATCAAGGATCTCTCTGTACTTTGCGCCGTTCATCTTTCCCTGGATCCTGACTAGTCTCCCAGTCCCTGTCGCTGAAAAATATCCCCACAGCATGATGCTGCCTACCACCATCCTTCACCATAGGGATGGTGCCAGGTTTCCTCCAGACGTGACACTTGGCATTCAGGCCAAAGAGTTCAATCTTGGTTTCATCAGACCAGAGAATCTTGTTTCTCATGGTCTGAGATTCCTTTAGGTACCTTTTGGCAAACTCCAAGCGGGCTGTCATGTGCCTTTTACTGAGGAGTGGCTTCCGTCTGGCCACTCTACCATAAAGGCCTGATTGGAGGAGTGCTGCAGAGATGGTTGTCCTTCTGGAAGGTTCTCCCAACTCCAAAGAGGAACTCTGGAGCTCTGTCAGTGTGACCATCAGGTTCTTGGTCACCTCCCTGTCCAGGCCCTTCTCCCCCGATTGCTCAGTTTGGCCGGGCGGCCAGCTCTAGGAAGAGTCTTGATGGTTCCAAACATCTTCCATTTAAAGAATGATGGAGGCCACTGTGTTCTTGGGGACCTTCAATGCTGCATTCATGTTTTTGGTACCCTTCCCCAGATCTGTGCTTCGACACAATCCTGTCTCTGAGCTCTACGGACAATTTCTTCGACCTCATGGCTTGGTTTTTGCTCTGACATGCACTGTCAACTGTGGGACCTTTATATAGACAGGTGTGTGCCTTTCCAAATCATGTCCAATCAATTGCATTTCCCACAGGTGGAGTCCAATCAAGTTTAGAAACATCTCAAGGATGATCAATGGAAACAGGATGCACCTGAGCTCAATTTTGAGTCTCATAGCAAATGGTCAGAAAACGTAAATAAATATAAATAAGGTATTTCTATTTTGTTTATACATTTGCAAAAAAAAAAAAAAAAAAAACTGTTTTCGCGGTCTCATTATGGGCTATTGTGTGTAGATTGATGAGGAAAAAACGGTATTTAATACATTTTAGAATAAGGCTGTAACGTAACAAAATGTGTAAAATGGGAAGGAGTCTGAATACTTTCCCAATGCTCTGTATCTATAGGTTGTCTCGTCATTGTTGGTAATCAGGCCTACTACGGTTGTGTCGTCTGCAAACTTGATGATTGAAATGGAGGCGTGCGTGGCCACGCAGTCATGGGTGAACAGGGAGTACAGTACTGTATGCTTAAAAAAAATGAATTTGTCACAACAATCAATTAAATGAATGGATAATAATCAATTGATCCACTCTATATGGTGTTAGTTTTAATAAAACATTAGAAAAAAAGATAAGAGATCATAACATGACAGCAATATGACATTTAGAACACTGTACATCCCAGAAAGTCTTTTCAACGTCTTGTGCTCACTGGGATGTAAAGTCTTTTCAACGTCTTGTGCTCACTGGGATGTTAACGTCTTTTCAACGTCTTGTGCTCACTGGGATGTAAAGTCTTTTCAACGTCTTGTGCTCACTGGGATGTAAAGTCTTTTCAACGTCTTGTGCTCACTGGGATGTTAACGTCTTTTCAACGTCTTGTGCTCACTGGGATGTTTGGAAAGAACGTCTAGCTAATCCTATATAAAAACAAATAAACATTCAGAAGAAATATAACAATATTACATGTGTTGTTCCAGTAAATAGATGTTATGTTGTCGTATACTTTACCCCCAACTCTGCATTGGAGGGTTTTGGAATGTAATCCATCATGCCATATGGAATCAAAAGCATTCTGAAAATCAACAAAACATGCAAATACTTTTCCCCTCTCTCTCTCCTCTCTGACCCTCTCTCTCTCTCCTCTCTCTCTCTCTCTCTCTCTCTGACCGCTCTCCCTCTGACCCTCTCTCCCTCTATCTCTCTTCGCTCTCTCATGGACCCTCTCTCTCTTGACCCTCTCTCTCTCTCTCTCTCTCTCTCTCTCTCTCTCTCTCCTCTTCTCTGACCCTCTCTCCCTCTTCTCTCTCTCTCTCTCTCTCTCTCCTCTCTGACCCTCTCTCTCTCCCTCTCTGAACCGCTCTCTCTGTGGTCTTTTAACATACTGCATGCTTAAAAAATAATGATGGATATATGGTGTTAATTTTAATAAAACAAATAAACAGAAAAAAGATAAGAGATCATAACATGACATCATAACATTTAGAACACACAGGAACATCCCAGTGAGCGCAAGACGTTAATAAGACGTACTTTCAACCACAAACACGTATTTCAACGTCTTGTGGTCACTGGGATGTTTGGAAAGAGCACTTAGCTCCTATATAAAAACAAATCAAAGATTCAAATGAAAATATAACAAAGATAACACAATTAAAAACAATGTGACATTTGGAACACTGGACATGTCATGGAAATCAATGGTCAGTTAGTTCAACTAACCAGTTAATAACTAAGTAATGTTCAGTTATGTTCAGTGTCCTATTCTGAAATGGTGGTGGATGTATCTTCAGACATAAGCGATTAAGATGTGCAGGTTCAGGCCTAGTGAAAGTCGACACCCTTTACACAGTCGGAACCACTCGCTCTCCCTCTCTGACCCGCTCTCTACACAGTCGGACCCGCTCTCTACACCCCTTACACAGTCGGAACCGCTCGCTCTCCCTCTCTGACCCGCTCTCTACACCCCTTACACAGTCGGAACCGCTCGCTCTCCCTCTCTGACCCGCTCTCTACACCCCTTACACAGTCGGAACCGCTCGCTCTCCCTCTCTGACCCGCTCTCTACACCCCTTACACAGTCTTCACATTTTGCCGCCTTAAAATAACATACATTGAAGTCGGAAGTTTACATACACCTTAGCCAAATACATGCTGTTGTTCTGGGATTGATTTGCACTTTTCGAAACCAATGTACGTTCTCATCTCTAGGAGACAGAACGCGTCTCCTTCCTGAGCGGTATGACGGCTGCGTGGTCCCATGGTGTTTATACTTGCGTACTATTGTTTGTACAGATGAACGTGGTACCTTCAGGCGTTTGGAAATTGCTCCCAAAGATGAACTAGACTTGTGGAGGTCTACACTTTTTTTTCTGAGGTCTTGGCTGATTTCTTTTGATTTTCCCATGATGTCAAGCAAAGAGGCACTGAGTTTGAGGTAGGCCTTGAAATACATCCACAGGTACACCTAAAATTGACTCAAATGATGTAAATTAGCCTATCAGAAGCTTCTAAAGCCGTGACATGATTTTCTGGAATTTTCCAAGCTGTTTAAAGGCACAGTCAACTTAGTGTATGTAAACTTCTGCCCCACTGGAATTGTGATACAGTGAATTATAAGTGAAATAATCTGTCTGTAAACAATTGTTGGAAAAATTACTTGTGTCACGCACAAAGTAGAGATGTCCTAACCCACTTGCCAAAACTATAGTTTGTTAACAAGAAATGTGTGGAGTGGTTGAAAAAACGAGTTTTAATGACTCCAACCTAAGTGTATGTAAACCTCCGACTTCAACTGTACATTCCTGCAGATCTACACATTGTTTAGTTTTTTTAATGAAATCTAATTTGATTGAAGTCTCCTTAGTTAATACTTGGCACCTTTGGCCTTTTGGCACCATTACAACCATACATCATTTGGCAGCCATTTGCATTTTACATTTTAGTCATTTAGCAGACGCTCTTATCCAGAGCGACTTACAGTTAGTGAGTGCATACATTTTTCATACTGGCCCCCCCCCGTGGGAAACGAACCCACAACCCTGGCGCTGCAAACGCCACGCTCTACCCAAACTGAGCTACACGGGACTCAACCATACATCATTTTGAATAAGATTCTACCAACCTCGCACAACTCATATATTCATTGTTTTTGTTGACAGTTGCTCAGTAAATTTGGGAAATGATGGACAGCCTTGTTATTTAAACCTTGTCTCTGATTTTCAGGCAGATTTAAGTCATGACTGATACTGGACCATTCAGGAACATTCTGGAAAATAAAGACTCCATCCCAGGGTCTCTGGATATTCTGTGCTTCTGAAGAGGGATGGGAAAGGGTGGTTGTTTTGGGAAAATGGCGTATACTCTCAGCCAATCAGCCAGCAGCAAACAGGTTGCTGTCATACCTACTACTTTTCCAACATGAGCAAACTTCCTCAGGCTTTTGGAGAGCAACGTCAGTGAAAACCTGGAGCCACCTGGCTACATGATATTAGAAACTCATTCTTATGTTAAATACAGCAACATCTGTGGAATGCTTCTAGGGTCTCCAACTAAATCAACACGCATTCAATTCATTGTCCTGATGCTCCTTCTATAAATGTTTGATCATTTACAAAGCAGTCAAAAGTGGTAGGATTTTTAAAATACTGTAAAGTGAAACAAGTTGAACACACACTACAACATCAACAGTTATCACAAAAAAAGATAATTCCACACTCTGTGTTCTACTACCCAGGTCTGGTGTTGGAGATCATTCCACACTCTGTGTTCTACTACCCAGGTCTGGTGTTGGAGATCATTCCACACTCTGTGTTCTACTACCCAGGTCTGGTGTTGGAGATCATTCCACACTCTGTGTTCTACTACCCAGGTCTGGTGTTGGAGATCATTCCACACCTGTTTTCTATACCGGGTTGGTAGGAATCTTTCCCACACCTGTTTTTTCTATACCCAGGTTGGTGTTGGGATCATTCCAATTTGTGTTTACTACCCAGGTTGGTGTTGGAGATCATTAAACCCCTTTGTTCTACACCCAGGTCCGGGGTGTGGAGATCCTTCCAACCTGTGTTTACTACCAGGTTGGTTTTGGAGTCATTCCACACTCTGTGTTTAAACCCGGGTTGGTGTTGGGATCTTTCCACCTCTGTGTTCTACTACCCAGTCGGGGTGTTGGGAATCTTTCCACACCTTGTTTATACCCGGGTTGGTTTTGGAGATCATTCCACACTCTGGTTTTATACCCGGGGTCGGGTATTGGAAAATTTTCCCCACACTCTGTGTTCTATCCCAGGTCTGGTATGGAGATCTTTCCCACACTTGGCTCTCCCCAGGTCTGGTTTTGGGATCTTCCACACTCTGTGTTCTATACCCATCTGGGTTGGAGATCATTCCACACTCTGTGTTCTACTACCCAGGTCTGGTGTTGGAGATCATTCCACACTCTGTGTTCTACTACCCAGGTCTGGTGTTGGAGATCATTCTACACTCTGTGGCTCTCCTGCGTGTATTTTCTTGTGTTTTGCCAGGGAGTCTGATCGAATGAAGCTCTTCCCACACTGATCACAGCTGTAAGGTTTCTCTCCCGTGTGGGTTCTCTGGTGTCTTCTCAGGTCGCTCGAGGAAGTAAAGCTCATTCCACAGTCGGAGCAGTGGTATGGTTTCTCACCTGTGTGGATTCGTTTGTGGGTAGCCAGGGCTGTCCAGGTGGCAAAACTATCCTCACATACATCACAGCTGTACGGCTTTTCTCCAGTGTGTGTTCTCTTGTGTACGGTCAGGTTTCCTGGCAAAGCAAAGCTTTTCCCACATTGATCACAGCTATAAGGCTGCTCTCCCGTGTGTGTTCTCTGGTGGACAGTCAGGTGTGCCGACTGAGTGAATCTCTTCCCACATTGGTCACAGCTGTAAGGTTTCTCTCCCGTGTGTGTTCTCTGGTGAACTATCAGGTTCGTTGCTGCAGCAAAGCTCTTCCCACATTGATCACAGCTATAAGTCCTCTCCGTGTGTACTCGCTGGTGCATAGTCAGTTTGTCTAACCCAGTAAAACTCAACCCACAGTCTGGGCAGTGGTATAGTTTCTCTCCAGTGTGGATTCTCTGGTGTGATATCAGTCCATTTGAGGTAGTAAAACTCATCCCACAGTCTGAGCAGTGGTGTGGTTTCACTCCAGTGTGGCTTCTCTGGTGGACAGTCAGAGCAGCTGTGTGGTCTCTCTGGTGAACTATCAGGTTCCTTGCAGCAGCAAAGCTCTTCCCACACTGATCTCCTGTGTGTGTTCTCTGGTGTGATATCAGTCCACCCGAGGTGGTAAAACTCATTCTACAGTCAGAGCAGTGGTAAGGCTTCTCACCTGTGTGTGTTCTCTGGTGAATTGTCAGGTTGCCTGACTGAGCAAAGCTCTTCCCACATCGATCACAACTGAAAGGCTTTTCTCCCGTGTGTGTTCTCCGATGAGATGTCATCTGGCTTAGTGTGGTAAAACTCCTTCCACAGTCGGAGCAGCTATAAGGTTTCTCTCCTGTGTGGATTCTACGGTGTATTTTAAGATCTGATGAAGAGGTGAAACTCTTCCCACAGTCAGAGCAGCGGTGAGTTTTCTTCCCTGTGGGTCTCTGCTGGTGTTTCTTGAGGTGTTCTGATGTGGAGAGACTCTTCTCTGCCTCCTCAGCTTCATGATGTTGTTGAGGCTCCCCAGAAGATCCACAATAGTCACGTCTCTCTCCTGTGTGAACAACAAAGTCAGACAGATGGTTAAAGGCCCACAATAACAGAAATCCACAGTTTTTTTGAGGTAAAAGTTGATGCCCAGAGCTTACCCCATGATGTTGTACAACAATTGACGTCTGTAATGAATGTTTAAATGCTTTTACAAACTTTTTTGACAATTGTCTTAATAAGACAGTCAAGTGAACAACAATAGCCATATTTAGTCTTATTCTTTTCACATTAGTATTATAGTGGATGATTCTAGGCTAGAAATACAGAGTGGCGCAGTGGTCTAAGACACTGCATCGCAGTGCTAGCTGTGCCACTAGAGATCCTCTGTCATAGCCGGCTGTGACCGGGAGACCCATGGGGCGGCGCACAATTGGCCCAGGGTAGGGGAGGGAATGGCCGGCAGGGATATGTAGCTCAGTTGGTAGAGCATGGCGTTTGCTACACCAGGGTTGTGGGTTCGGGAAAAATAAATAAAAATGTATGCACTCACTAACTGTAAGTCACTCTGGATAAGAGCGTCTGCTAAATGACTAAAATGTAAATAAGTTATGACAGTCACTAACTGTAAGTGGCTCTGGATAAGAGCGTCTGCTAAATGACTCACTAACTGTAAGTGGCTCTGGATAAGAGCGTCTGCTAAATGACTAACATGTAAATAAGTTATGACGGTCACTAACTGTAAGTGGCTCTGGATAAGAGCGTCTGCTAAATGGCTATAATGTAAATAAGTTATGACAGTCACTTGATTTTCAGCTACAGCCCTTTTCAAGCTATTCCACAGTGAAACGTGTTCTAATCAGCTGATTGGTGGGCTCATGACCTTCGTGACCTCAGGGTCATCAGAAGGGATGGGGCTCTGGTCACTGAGACTCCGCCCTCAACAGGAAGTCTGGACCTTGAATCCACCTCTTGGATTTCAGGAAAGATTCTGCAGTCACGTGACGCATCATCTGCTGGATTGACTTTGGAGCTCACATGCCGCCATCTTTGACAAACCTGTTTGCCACAAATGTATGGAACCTTTGTTGCGCAACACAGCAGTCCAGAATTCTTTTTTTCCCCAGCTGAATCTGAAGCTCTGATTTTAACATTGTATCAACACGTGCTGCAAAAACTGCTGCTGCAAGCTCTATTCGAGGGATGCCCACTTGGTTTTGCGGGGCTGCTCTCACCCCGCCCCATGATGAAAGTGACATGCGGATTGTCTGGGGTGTTTCTTTACAGTAGATAGTTCACCATATCCTACCTCACTGGGCATCACCATATCCTACCTCACTGGGCATCACCATATCCTTACCTCACTGGGCATCAACCATATCTACCTCACTGGCATCACCGTATCCTACCTCACTGGGCATCACCGTATTCTACCTCACTGGGCATCACCTATTCCTACCTCACTGGGCATCACCGTATCCTACCTCACTGGGCATCACCGTATCCTACCTCACTGGGCATCACCGTATCCTACCTCACTGGGCATCACCGTATCCTACCTCACTGGGCAACACCGTATCCTACCTCACTGGGCATCACCGTATCCTACCTCACTGGGCATCACCATATCCTACCTCACTGGGCAACACCATATCCTACCTCACTGGGCATCACCATATCCTACCTCACTGGGCATCACCATATCCTACCTCACTGGGCAATCACCATATCCTACCTCACTGGGCATCACCATATCCTACCTCACTGGGCATCACCATATCCTACCTCACTGGCATCACCATATCCTACCTCACTGGCATCACCATATCTACCTCACTGGGCATCCACCGTATCCTACACACTGGGCATCACCATATCCTACCTCACTGGGCAATCACCGTATACTACCTCACTGAGGCAATCACCGTATCCTACCTCACTGGGATCACCGTATCCTACCTCACTGGGCATCACCGTATCCACCTCACTGGGCAACAACCGTATCCTACCCTCACTGGGCATCACGTATCTACTCACTGGGCATCACGTATCCTACCTCACTGGGCAACACGTATCCTACCCTCATCGGGCCATCACCGTATCCTTACCTCACTTGGCATCACCATATCCTACCTCACTGGGCATCACCGTATCCTATCTCACTGGGCAAACACCATATCCTACCTCACTGGCATCACCATA
Source organism: Coregonus sp. 'balchen' (assembly GCA_902810595.1). Classification (NCBI taxonomy): domain Eukaryota; kingdom Metazoa; phylum Chordata; class Actinopteri; order Salmoniformes; family Salmonidae; genus Coregonus; species Coregonus sp. 'balchen'. The sequence goes on along the minus strand of LR778290.1, from coordinate 2,913,752 downwards.
TCCTACCTCACTGGGCATCACCATATCCTACCTCACTGGGCATCACAGAAATGGTGCAGCTGTGCAGATGATCACCTTCCCAACGTCACTTGGTTTGAATGCATCCGTTGACATGAAAACCAGTCAGTTGGTTGAGATCTGCCATTTTCTTCCACTGTTGATCAAAAGACACCTGGCATTTCCTCATCCCCAGCCACATTTGGATTTATATTCTCACATCTCTAACACGAACTGGGCAATGGTCTCTAATGTCTTGGGGGAAGACACCAGTAGAAACATATTTCTCTGGTGTATTCGTTAAGATCAGATCAGTCCTCCATTGTCAGGATGGAAGGTGGAATCCTAGAGGGTCGTGCACTGAGCAGACAACACATAGTAGACCTCTTCTAGTGTCTGGTCTGTTCTTCATGACTGTTCTGAATGAAAAGCCTCCACATCCCACTGGACTCCCAGAGCCTTTTTCCACAGGTACGTTTTCTCTGTCCAGGTCGACCTCTTTCACCTCTGCAGTTAATGAAGCCAGGACCGCACAGCTGTTACTGATCCACTTGGTCAGTGTGAAGCCTCCCTCTGAGTGGAGCAGCTCTGAGGTCTCTGACCAGGGTGATGGCTTCACTTTCTGTGGGAACGGATTTTCAAACAAATCAACATAAAAAGCTCCTTCTAAAATGGTAGAGGGCCTTCTCGTCGTACTTGCCAATGGAATCTTCAGCAGTTTTCTTTTAAGTGCACCGCTGGGAGATGAACCGGCAGAGAATAGATGGGCTTTCATCCTGATGACTTACATCACCACAGGAAACGCAGGAAGTCAAACGTCCTGACCTCTGACCTGATAGAGCATGCCCTCAGTGTCGGCCGAAACCTCAGAAGAACACCAAGCGGGGCGGCAGGTAGCTTAGTGGGTAAGAGCGGTGTGCCAGTACCCGAAAGGTCGCTGGTTCTAATCCCCGAGCCGACTAGGTGAAAAACCTGTCGATGTGCCCTTGAGCAAGGCACTTAACCCTAATTGCTCCTGTAAGTCGCTCTGGATAAGAGCATCTGCTAAATGACTAAAATGTAAATGTGTTGGATATGTCTGGGTCTTGCAGAGCTCGTTGTTGAAAGCCCTTGACTGAAGCAGTAACGGTCAGAAACCACACGGATAGTCTTTATTTTGTGGTAGACAGCGTGATGCGGAATGTGCCACACTCGCCCCTTCATCGCAAAGCAGCTGCTTTTCCTGGTACCTTTTCAGCGTGACCTCTCTGCACGACCTCATTCATAAAACCTTTGTAGTCCTCAAAATAACTCTTTGTCCTTGAACTTTTCCTTAAGGGCTCGCTGCTCTGCTACGTGGCGATTCTGTGACACATTCTGCTTCCAAAAAGGCAGTTGAAGGTGGTAGTATCCATCCTTCAGTGAAGCAGAGGCTGACGCTGATCTTGAGGAACTGTTGGTCTTCAACAGATAACTCACTTCATGTTGACACTGCTCTGGGAAAATGTTGATTGTATTGCTTGACAAGGAGATCTTCAATGTTTGCAATACAGATACAATTTCATGTCATGCACTGGTCTTCCACATCCATCTACCCCCCGTTGGGTGGACCATTGACCAACCCACATCCAAGGAGAGTCCTTTACCGCAAATGGACCATTACCTTGGACTGTTAATGACCGTCCTCGGTTCCAGTGCCTTTGGGGGGCGTTGGCTCCCAATAAGCAGTCCAACATCTGCATCAATACGTTGGCTCCCAATAAGCAGTCCAACATCTGCATCAATACGTTGGCTCCCAATAAGCAGTCCAACATCTGCATCAATACGTTGGCTCCCAATAAGCAGTCCAACATCTGCATCAATACGTTGGCTCCCAATAAGCAGTCCAACATCTGCATCATACGTTGGCTCCCAATAAAGTCCAACATCTGCATCAAATGTGTACCCTGGCAGCTAAATATGGTACGGAATCCTTCTCCGAGTGGTCCCATCCTCTGCAGCTCAATAATGGTGACTGGAATCTCTCTCCGATGGTACAACTCTGGCAGCTATAATATGGTGACTGCGAATCTCTCTCCGATGTACACCTCTGGCAGCTAAATAATGGTGCTGAATCTCTCTCCCGAGTGACCACCTCTGGCACGCTATAAATGTACTGGAATCTGCTCCGAGTACACCCTCTGGCAGCAATAGTTGGTGACTGGCAATCTCTCTCAGTGTCCCATCTGGCAAGCTATATACTGGTGACCCAATAACTCTCTTCGAGTGTACCACCTCTGGCAGCTATAATAATGGTGACTGGAATCTCTCTCCGAGTGTCACCTCTGGCACTATAATAATGGTGACTGGAATCTCTCTCCGAGTGTCACCTCTGGCAGCTATAATAATGGTGACTGGAATCTCTCTCCGAGTGTACACTCTGGCAGCTATAATAATGGTGACTGGAATCTCTCTCCGAGTGTACACCTCTGGCAGCTATAATAATGGTGACTGGAATCTCTCTCCGAGTGTACACCTCTGGCAGCTATAATAATGGTGACTGGAATCTCTCTCCGAGTGTACACCTCTGGCAGCTATAATAATGGTGACTGGAATCTCTCTCCGAGTGTACACCTCTGGCAGCTATAATAATGGTGACTGGAATCTCTCTCCGAGTGTACACCTCTGGCAGCTATAATAATGGTGACTGGAATCTCTCTCCGAGTGTACACCTCTGGCAGCTATAATAATGGTGACTGGAATCTCTCTCCGAGTGTACACCTCTGGCAGCTATAATAATGGTGACTGGAATCTCTCTCCGAGTGTACACCTCTGGCAGCTATAATAATGGTGACTGGAATCTCTCTCCGAGTGTACACCTCTGGCAGCTATAATAATGGTGACTGGAATCTCTCTCCGAGTGTACACCTCTGGCAGCTATAATAATGGTGACTGGAATCTCTCTCCGAGTGTACACCTCTGGCAGCTATAATAATGGTGACTGGAATCTCTCTCCGAGTGTCCACCTCTGGCAGCTATAATAATGGTGACTGGAATCCTCGAGGTACCTGGCGCTATAATAATGGTGACTGTGAACTCCCGATGTCCACCTCTTGGCAGCTATAATAATGGTGACTGAATCTCTCTCCGAGTGTACACCTCTGGCAGCTATAATAATGGTGACTGGAATCTCTCTCCGAGTGTACCACCTCTGGCAGCTATAATAATGGTGACTGGAATCTCTCTCCGAGTGTACACCTCTGGCAGCTATAATAATGGTGACTGGAATCTCTCTCCGAGTGTACACCTCTGGCAGCTATAATAATGGTGACTGGAATCTCTCTCCGAGTGTACACCTCTGGCAGCTATAATAATGGTGACTGGAATCTCTCTCCGAGTGTACACCTCTGGCAGCTATAATAATGGTGACTGGAATCTCTCTCCGAGTGTACACCTCTGGCAGCTATAATAATGGTGACTGGAATCTCTCTCCGAGTGTACACCTCTGGCAGCTATAATAATGGTGACTGGAATCTCTCTCCGAGTGTACACCTCTGGCAGCTATAATAATGGTGACTGGAATCTCTCTCCGAGTGTACACCTCTGGCAGCTATAATAATGGTGACTGGAATCTCTCTCCGAGTGTACACCTCTGGCAGCTATAATAATGGTGACTGGAATCTCTCTCCGAGTGTACACCTCTGGCAGCTATAATAATGGTGACTGGAATCTCTCTCCGAGTGTACACCTCTGGCAGCTATAATAATGGTGACTGGAATCTCTCTCCGAGTGTACACCTCTGGCAGCTATAATAATGGTGACTGGAATCTCTCTCCGAGTGTACCACCTCTGGCAGCTATAATAATGGTGACTGGAATCTCTCTCCGAGTGTACACCTCTGGCAGCTATAATAATGGTGACTGGAATCTCTCTCCGAGTGTACACCTCTGGCAGCTATTAATAATGGTGACTGGAATCTCTCTCCGAGTGTCCACCTCTGGCAGCTATAATAATGGTGACTGGAATCTCTCTCCGAGTGTACACCTCTGGAGCTTCTGGCAGCTATAATAATGGTGACTGGAATCTCTCTCCGAGTGTACACCTCTGGCAGCTATAATAATGGTGACTGGAATCTCTCTCCGAGTGTACACCTCTGGCAGCTATAATAATGGTGACTGGAATCTCTCTCCGAGTGTACACCTCTGGCAGCTATAATAATGGTGACTGGAATCTCTCTCCGAGTGTACACCTCTGGCAGCTATAATAATGGTGACTGGAATCTCTCTCCGAGTGTACACCTCTGGCAGCTATAATAATGGTGACTGGAATCTCTCTCCGAGTGTACACCTCTGGCAGCTATAATAATGGTGACTGGAATCTCTCTCCGAGTGTACACCTCTGGCAGCTATAATAATGGTGACTGGAATCTCTCTCCGAGTGTACACCTCTGGCAGCTATAATAATGGTGACTGGAATCTCTCTCCGAGTGTACACCTCTGGCAGCTATAATAATGGTGACTGGAATCTCTCTCCGAGTGTACCACCTCTGGCAGCTATAATAATGGTGACTGGAATCTCTCTCCGAGTGTACACCTCTGGCAGCTATAATAATGGTGACTGGAATCTCTCTCCGAGTGTTACACCTCTGGCAGCTATAATAATGGTGACTGGAATCTCTCTCCGAGTGTACACCTCTGGCAGCTATAATAATGGTGACTGGAATCTCTCTCCGAGTGTACACCTCTTGGCAGCTATAATAATGGTGACTGGAATCTCTCTCCGAGTGTCCACCTCTGGCAGCTATAATAATGGTGACTGGAATCTCTCTCCGAGTGTACACCTCTGGCAGCTATAATAATGGTGACTGGAATCTCTCTCCGAGTGTCCACCTCTGGCAGCTATAATAATGGTGACTGGAATCTCTCTCCGAGTGTACACCTCTGGCAGCTATAATAATGGTGACTGGAATCTCTCTCCGAGTGTACACCTCTGGCAGCTATAATAATGGGGTGTCCTCAAGACCACACTCTTCTAGTTCCTCTTATTTTGGAGCTACTCACCAGGGTTTTTATCCTGTCCCATTGTTCTTAAAAAGACTCTCTGTCTTCTTACCCTTAAGATGCAACTCTGTCATCAGCTTCTCAGTACTGAAGGTTGCAGAGCTAGCTGGATCCCAAAAGCGCATAAGCCTGTATAATCTTGTTACCTTTGGCATGTTTGATTTGGACAGGCAAGATGGCTGGAGTACAGTCTTTGAGTAAAATGGTCAGTGGGATGTTCTCTCATTTAACACCCCTCTGACCATTTTACTCACCCTAGCAGAGCTGGTTAGGCTGTTTTCATGTTATCCAGAGCGTTGGTGACTAACTGTGCTGCTGGCAACAATTTAATTACGCTTTTTTGTTTACTGACACCGGCCATATTCAACGGGTGTTTTGCGTTCGTAAATTAATCAGTTATTCTGCGCAAACATTGGCAGTAGAATGGCCTTACTGAAGAGCTCAGCAACTTTCAACGTGGCACCATCATAGGATGCCACCTTTCCAACAAGTCAGTTCGTCAAATATCTGCCCTGCTAGAGCTGCCCCGGTCAACTGTAAGTGCTGTTAAATGTGAAGTGGAAACGTCTAGGAGCAACAACGGCTCAGCCGTGAAGCGGTAGGCCACACAAGCTCACAGAACGGGACCGCTAGTGCTAAAAATCATCTGTCCTCGGTTGCAACACTCAGTACCGAGTTCCAAGCTGCTTCTGGAAGCAACGTCAGCACAATAACTGTTCACTGGGAGCTTCATGAAATGGGTTTCCATGGCTGAGCAGCCGCACACAAGCCTAAGATCACCATGAGCAATGCCAAGTTTCGGCTGGAGTGGTAGAAAGCTTGTCGCCATTGGACTCTGGAGCAGAGGAAACGTGTTCTCTGGAGTGATTAATCACGCTTCACCATCTGGCAGGCCGACTGACAAATCTGGGTTTGGCAGATGCCAGGAAAACGCTACCTGCCCGAATGCAAGTGCCAATTGTAAAGTTTGGTGGAGGAGGAATAATGGTCTGGGGTTGTTTTTCATTGTTCGGGCTAGGCCCCTTAGTTCCAGTGAAGGGAAATCTTAACGCTACAGCATACAATGACATTCTAGACGATTCTGTGCTTCCAACTTTGTGGCAACAGTTTGAGGAAGACCCTTTCCTGTTTCAGCATGACAATGCCCCCGTGCACAAAGCGAGGTCCATACAGAAATGGTTTGTCCAGATCGGTGTGAAAGAACTTCACTGGCCTGCAGAGCCCTGACCTCAACCCCATTGAGCCCTAATCGCCCAGCATCAGTCGCCGCAGCAATGTTCCAACATCTAGTGGAAAGCCTTCCCAGAAGAGTGGAGGCTGTTATAGCAGCAAAGGGGGGACCAACTCCATATTAATGCCCAGGATTTTGGAATGAGATGTTCCATGAGCGGGCGTCCACATACTTTTGGTCATTTAGTGTACATCAAAACACAATATTGTTGAAGTAAGGACCCAACTAATATCAACACTTAGATTTAGTTTGGGAGAAATTATTTTCTCATTTCTCTCCTTCATGAGGAATGAGGATAATGAAAGTTCACAGAAGTAACAGGTAAAGGTACCTAACAATTAGTTATAGTGTTTTTACTGAGATCAATTTGGGTTTATGAATTAAAACTTGAAATTCTGAAACTCCAAATTGTCACTTTGAATTAATTTGTTGTGGCAGAGACGAGGAAGAACCCTCAGGGATTTGACATTTTTCCAGAATTTAGCCGGGTTCCCATTACAAACTGAAAGAACGGTTACATAATAATCAGATTTAGCCTTTCTGATTTGTTTTACACAATGATTCCTCAGTTGCTTAAAAGCTTGCCAGTCCGGGCCTAAGCCTGTGTTCCTGGCCTTGACCCAAGCATCATCTCTGTTATGAATGACTTCTGATCATTCCGGAGTGTACCAGGCATTCAATCTACCTTTAACCCTTCATCGTTTGAAGGGAGCATGATTATCCAAAATAGTATTGAAGACATCTGCAAAAAAGGCTCAAAGCTAAATCAGGTTCAGGGATAGCTGAAATACAATCAAGGTCACTAAAATAAAGATAATGTAAAAAAAAGCCTTTTTCACACGAGGTTTAGATTTTTATATTCTCACATCTCTAACACGAACTGGGCAATGGTCTCTAATGTCTTGGGGGAGACACCAGTAGAAACATATTTCTCTGGTGTATTCGTTAAGATCAGATCAGTCAGAGTTTACTTTGAAGGATCTCTAGGGTTGGGCCGTGTAGTCTTAGTCACCAGCTGAGTTTAGATCATTACACATGTCTTTTAGATTGTCTGAAGGCTGCATTTTCAATTTTTTCATAATTGAAGTCACCCAGGATAATAACTTATTCTGACACGAACTGGGCAATGGTCTCTAATGTCTTGTCACCAGCTGGGTTTAGATCATTACACATGTATTTTAGATTGTCTGAAGTACAGTACAGTATAGTAGAGTGGAGTCCTTTACTGAACTGTGATCTACTGTGATCTACTGTACTGTGCTCTACTGTGATCTACTGTACTGAACTGTGATCTACAGTACGGAACTGTGATCTACTGCACTGTGATCTACTGCACTGAACTGTGCTCTACTGTGATCTACTGTACTGTGATCTACTTTACTGTGAAGTACTGTGATCTACTGTACCGTGATCTCCTGTACTGTGATCTACTCTACTGTGATCTACTCTACTGAACTGTGCTCTACTGTACTGTGCTCCACTGTGATCTGTGGTCTACTGTACTGTGATCTACATTTTTTTTTACATTTTAGTCATTTAGCAGACGCTCTTATCCAGAGCGACTTACAGGAGCAATTAGGGTTAAGTGCCTTGCTTAAGGGCACATCGACAGATTTTTCACCCAGTCGGCTCGGGGATTAGAACCAGCGACCTTTCGGTTACTGGCACAACGCTCTTAACTACTAAGCTACCTGCCGCCCCATCTACTGTACTGTGATCTACTGTACAGAACTGTGCTTTAATGTAAAATTATGAATATCCATCATTATGTATTTCATATTTCTACCTGTGTGTACCTATTTAGGATACATCACCATGAAGAGAATGATATGTATATCCATATCTGTGTAGTGCAGATTAGGGACCCATGATACAATTATGTTACCGCAATTCTACTACCGGGCGTAAATCCACTTCACTGACTGTAGTTCAATAACCAACAGAGATGTTTTCAAACTAAGAGTGTCGTGTCATAGCTGACAACACATTCTTTCTGCAGACATCTTTGAATCTTGATCCGGAGCAGATATTTAACCCCTTACACTCGTGGAAATCGGCCTATATGGATTGGGCCAAATTGAAATGTTTCTAACAGAGGAAATGTAAACCATGACCATAGTAGCAATTGATAGAGAACAGTTTGGAGATGACGGGGAAATGATCAGACCGAAGGCGAGGACACAACAGGTCACCTGACACAAGACTGGATCCAAACATTACCACCGAAGGCGAGGACACAACAGGTCACCTGACACAAGACTGGATCCAGACATTACCACCGAAGGCGAGGACACAACAGGTCACCTGACACAAGACTGGATCCAGACATTACCACCGAAGGCGAGGACACAACAGGTCACCTGACACAAGACTGAATCCAGACATTACCACCGAAGGAGAGGACACAACAGGTCACCTGACACAAGACTGAATCCAGACATTACACTGATTTTATGTGCGTTTTAAATTTACTGTACTTTCCACAGCTTTTTTTGTCAATCAGAATATCCACTGACAGTTTTGAGTAGGTGCAACTTAAGAAGGGTTTGAGTGAGAGGTCTAACTGGTGTCTCCAAACTGCCGCACAGTTTCTAAGTAATAAATCAAAAGCTAGAATCCTTTATTTGAAACAATAACACAGTGACCACCCCACCACTGTTTTGTTTTGGTAATAAACTGAGGGATGGGCCTGGAGAAATGTATCAAATTCATAGACAGACCTATGGATGCAAGGACTGACCATCCATTATATCAATATTATAGTTTTAACCATGTTGAGGCCTACAGTGTTGGTTTACATTTACATTGTTACTAAACATTGGAGTAAAAAAAGCTTATTTTGGGATCTGATGGGGTACGACAGTTGAACTAAGGTCATGAGGCATTTTAGAAGTTACATTCTTCAAGAAACAACGGCTATATATATAATTAATTAAAATGTCAAAATATTGACGTAGCAACCGCAGATTGCCCCTTTGAAATCACACATCAGTTCAACAACTGCAGAGTTTGTGCCTCCGTTCTTAAGATAGTACTTACTGGTGTTAATCAGATCTCCTGTCTCCTCTTCCAATATGACAGTTATCTCTCCCTCTTTCTCCTCCTTCACTCCAAAAACTGCATCCTCCGCTATCTCTTCCTCCTCTTCTTTCACTGTAACATCCTCCTCCTCTTTCACTCTGAACGCGTCTTCCTCTTCTTTCACCGTAACTTCCATATTTTCTTCTTTCACTGTAACAGCTTCACCCTCTACGTGTTTTATTGCTGTGACATCCTCCTCTTCCTCCTCCTCTTTCACGACAACGTTCAGCCACAGACCCTCTTCCTCCGTCCAGCAGACCTCCTCTTCTTTAGCAGGAGGAGAGTAGCTTAGTGAGCTCATGGTCGGGGATGTTAGCTAGCTAGTTAGCTAGCTAGCTAGGCTAGTGATAACTTAACCAGCCAGGTAGCTTCGTTAGCTGACTAATAACAACGTAAATATGAAATTAAATAGGATAACTAGCTAGACGAAAGAAGATAGTTCAAAACACAGTGGCTAATATACCAGAAAGCGTCTAAAGAGCTTGAACGTTTCGGTTATGTTGGCTAGCAAGCTAAGGAGGTGTCTGACGAGCTGCTGTTGTTCTCCTTCTTCCTCTTCTTCGAGTTTTTATTGGCAGATCGCAACCAACCGAGAAGTGAATACACCGCCACCTACTGTACTGGAGTGAGGCCGGTCACGACCTTCCTTTACAACTATATACAGCCGTTACACATTCCAGTACCATGTTTCCCCGTCAATTTCAAAGAGGAATTCAATTCTGTATCCCATCCTAGGCAACATAGCTTTCTCCCTTCTATTCCCATTACATGACACCCCCCCCCCCCCCACCCCCCCATTAAAAAAAGTGGTTGTCCCCTTGGCTATCATAAGTTGAATGCACCAATTTGTAAGTCGCTCTGGATAAGAGCGTCTGCTAAATAATGTAAATGTAAATGTCCTTGTACCACAGGGGACCAGTAGGAAAATGTTTGGACTCACTACTGTTAGTGGCTCTGGATGAGAGCCGTCTGCTAAATGACTCACTACTGTTAGTGGCTCTGGATGAGAGCCGTCTGCTAAATGACTCACTACTGTAAGTGGCTCTGGATGAGAGCGTCTGCTAAATGACTCTGGATGAGAGTGATTATTGGAAGAATCGAACTGCTCATGCAACGACAACCGGAAGCGTCGACTCCCAGGGGAGGAGAGTGGACGACTGTAAGTAGAAATGTAAGCGCAAACTTCTTTGGGGGGGGGGGGGGGGGGGGCACAATGTGTAGATACAGCTCAGACTGCTATGGAAGGTTGAGTGGAAATAAATAATTCTCTCTACTATTATTCTGACATTTCACATCCTTAAAATAAAGTGGTGATCCTAACTGACCTGAGACAGGGAATTTTTACTAGGATTAAATGTCAGGAATTGTATAAAACTGAGTTTAAATGTATTTGGCTAAGGTGTATGTAAACTTCCGACTTCAACTGTACCGTAGAATCCCGTATTATCGGCATATTCAACAGCGTTTAAGAAATATATTACCTTCAACAGTGTTACCTTGTGATCAAGCCTCCAATGTTTTGTGATTATTGGTGTCGTAAAAATGTTAGCTAACGGGTTAGCAATTAGCAAGTTTGACATTTCATTGGAAATACTACTGTTATCAGCTTTTGATAAAGCGGTTTAGCAAAAAAATACGTCCCGTATTATCGGCATACGGCCCCCAGTTATTGGCCACCTTACTATTTTGTTCAATTACAAGATATATCCGTTTAATTTTGTTGAAAAAAGAGACACCAACCACGTATCCGAAGTGTTTACTGGATAGCTGACTAGTTGGCTAGTCTTCCGGTAAAAAATAATGATTTGCCTGTCAACTTTTCATTGCGTAGCCCTCCTGTGGACTCTTAAAAAATGGTTATTCACCAACATATTCAGTGTTGTAACCAAATAAAATATGAATATTAATAATTTACATCAAATAAAACTTTAATTTCAGTTATGTGCATTGACATAAACAATGAAAACACTGTTGGAGTTTGTTGCAGAGATGCACTTGGAAAGTAAAGGAAGAAATACACAAGATGGGTTCATTAAATATATATATTATATTTTTGACATTTATTTTTTTTGAACAAATAAATAATTTCATATGAACACAAACAAAACAAACAATTCAATCTCGACCTCCATCCCTATATTGTCACAAAAATCACAATAATATTCCAGCTCCACCACTACCTCTTGATCCAGGGACACCAGACGAGGCCGCTATGGTGGTGTGACCAGGGGAGACTGAGGAGGCAGTTGGTCCAGAGGAGGCCGTGTTGGTGGTGACAGACAGGGGAGACGGAGGAGGCAGTTGGTCCAGAGGAGGCCGTGTTGGTGGTGTGACCAGGGGAGACGGAGGAGGCAGTTGGTCCAGAGGAGGCCGTGTTGGTGGTGACAGACAGGGGAGACGGAGGAGGCAGTTGGTCCAGAGGAGGCCGTGTTGGTGGTGTGACCAGGGGAGACGGAGGAGGCAGTTGGTCCAGAGGAGGCCGTGTTGGTGGTGTGACCAGGGGAGACGGAGGAGGCAGTTGGTCCAGAGGAGGCCGTGTTGGTGGTGACAGACAGGGGAGACGGAGGAGGCAGTTGGTCCAGAGGAGGCCGTGTTGGTGGTGACAGACAGGGGAGACGGAGGAGGCAGTTGGTCCAGAGGAGGCCGTGTTGGTGGTGTGACCAGGGGAGATGGAGGAGGCAGTTGGTCCAGAGGAGGCTGTGTTGGCGGTGACAGACAGGGGAGACGGAGGAGGCAGTTGGTCCAGAGGAGGCCGTGTTGGTGGTGACAGACAGGGGAGACGGAGGAGGCAGTTGGTCCAGAGGAGGCCGTGTTGGTGGTGTGACCAGGGGAGACGGAGGAGGCAGTTGGTCCTGAGGAGGCCGTGTTGGTGGTGACAGACAGGGGAGACGGAGGAGGCAGTTGGTCCAGAGGAGGCCGTGTTGGTGGTGACAGACAGGGGAGACGGAGGAGGCAGTTGGTCCAGAGGAGGCCGTGTTGGTGGTGTGACCAGGGGAGACGGAGGAGGCAGTTGGTCCAGAGGAGGCTGTGTTGGTGGTGACAGACAGGGGAGACGGAGGAGGCAGTTGGTCCAGAGGAGGCCGTGTTGGTGGTGTGACCAGGGGAGACGGAGGAGGCAGTTGGTCCAGAGGAGGCCGTGTTGGCGGTGACAGACAGGGGAGACGGAGGAGGCAGTTGGTCCAGAGGAGGCCGTGTTGGCGGTGACAGACAGGGGAGACGGAGGAGGCAGTTGGTCCAGAGGAGGCCGTGTTGGCGGTGACAGACGGGGTGGGTGGTGTGCATCGTGGTGGTGGTGGACAAAACCGCCAACGATGGCTTGGAGGAGCTGGTGTTTGTAACGTTCGGGTTGAGGGGCCGACGATGGTGTGGCCGGGAGAGTAGGCACGTAGCCTTCTTCTGCAGCTGGGGACTCCGGCGGCTCCTACAGGTGTTGCACACTGGGAGGCTCTGGCAGTGGTGATGCAGCTGTCAGGAGTGGTTCCAGCAGGGGGTCCTGCAGAGGCGATGGCGTCAATGGTCTCATCCATGGCAGCCCTCTCCTGTGCCCTCTGTGTTCTGAGGGCTGCCCAACGCTCTTTCTCCTCTGCCTCGGCCCTCTCCTTCTCACCCCTCCCCTGTGCCCTCTGTGTTCTGAGGGCTGCCCGACGCTCTTTCTCCTCTGCCTCGGCCCTCTCCTTCTCACCCCTCTCCTGTGCCCTCTGTGTTCTGAGGGCTGCCCGACGCTCTTTCTCCTCTGCCTCGGCCCTCTCCTTCTCACCCCTCTCCTGTGCCCTCTGTGTTCTGAGGGCTGCCCGATGCTCTTTCTCCTCTGCCTCGGCCCTCTCCTTCTCACCCCTCTCCTGCCACCGGCGCGTGTATTCCTCCCCGGTGAGGCATGTGGCGACCACAGGGAGTCTTCTGTATCGGTCCAGCCGATACTTCAGGACAGTAAGGATGTGCCCCAGGTCCTTCGCTATCAGCCCCCCCTCTATTAGGGGGTGCTCTTCTAGAGCTAGGCCTGGGACTGGAGCAGGGACTGGGACTGGAGATGGGGCTGAGGGTCCTCCTGTGGTCGCTGGGGAGGAGGTGCTGATGGACGGCACAGTGCTGCTGGTTCCAGTAGAGGCGGTGTTGGGACCCGGTAGGGTCCGAGACGGCATTAAACGGGACCCTTCAATGGCTGAAGGGTCAAAAAGGGAAGAAGCCACACTTCTTAAACCCTTCCACCACATAGCGCATGTCCTTGCATCGCAGGTACGGGTAGCGGAATACTCTGGCAAATTCTGATTTGTTTACCATGTAGGAGTGGTCAAAATGGCTAAGGTCTCCAGCTACCTCGGAGAACTCAGCCTTTAAAAGGGCCAAAGTATGCCACGTCCAGCGGCTGCAGGACACGGGTGCAGTGTGGTGGAAGACAAAGAAGTATAACCCCTTCCCTTAGTGCCGCCGCGAGCACCTCCGGGTCCATGTGGCTCTTGTGCCCATCGAAGAGGAGCAGGAGAGGACGCTCCTTCACTGCATGCTTAATGAAGTGCTGAAACCACTTCCTGAACAGGTCCCCGTCAATGTAGCCACTGCTAGCCAAGGCTTGGGGGGGGGTGGGCCTCCCAGTGTGTAGTGGCCACCGGGGAAACACTTGGGCCAGATGATAAACGGGGGGACGTCCTCCCCAGTTGCGTTGAAGCAGGCCAGCACTGTGATTTGCTCCTTGGTCCCCGGAGCCTGCTGGTACACGTGTTTTGCGCGCCGGGGAGCCAGCACTTTGTGCCTGCTCTGTTCGCTACGAAACCCAGACTCATCGCAGTTATAGATTTGTCTGGGTTTCTCCCTCAACCCACTCTCCTCCCAAGTGCTTCTCATAAGAAGCGAAGAAGGTGTCCATCGTCGAACGCGCGGCACACTCAGCTCTCCCCCTGTCCAGGGTGTCCGGCCTCCTCATGCTCAGTTTCTTGTGCCTCCTCCTGAACATTTCCCCCCCACCTCTTCCCCAGTGGTGGGATTGTTTCCCCTGGGTGCCGAAACCTACAATAGAATAGAATACATATAATTGTCCATCCAGGATGAAAATGTTTGTTTTAGCATCACCATACACATCCACATTTACATCACACACATTGAGAACAGTCAGTCCACCAATCTACATACATAAACACATAGAACACCAAATACCTGCGTATTTTGTCGGCGTATTTCATCAGCCTCTGTCTGGTGAAGGGGAACCCATGGCTGGCGCAGTAGATACAGTACTGCACCAGAGACTTTTCATCCTCTGGTGCAAGCAATGTGGGTGATCCACTGCGACAACCATGGGTCACCCGGCCGCACAGCCTGTCCGCCAGGGTCTGCCGAGGTACACCATGCACCTTGGTAGATAAGAAAATAAAACTGTTACTAGCAGATAAAATTCACATACACATGGTAATCTCCTAAAAACAAAAGATGCCTAACCTTGGCAGCCTGGTGGATAGCCTTCCCTGCCCCACAGTCCTCCATGGCATGGAACATGTCCACCTCACTCCACTGCTTCCTCTTGACTTTCTCCGTGCTGCAGTGGTAAATACATGTAGCTAAATAACTTGGCATACTATACACATTTTAGAAAGATAAATCCATCTGAATATGTATAAACATTTACATTTCAGAGCTAAGGCATTGAAAGGTGATGAAAGTTTTCACAATAACTGAAAGTGTACCCACGTTTTTTGTTTGATGTTATCTGTAATGAAAATTAGTGTCCCAATTAGTGTAATATTGATGCACACATTGTAACATTTGACTAAATACTGCCTCTATGTAGCTGTTGTAAGATGAAACATAGCCAACAGTGATAGGTGTCAAAAAGTTCATGGTTCAAAGTTCCAAATACATTTTTGCAGATTGTGCAAAACGCCTCCGTCAGAGGACTCCCAATTTTGATACGGTTAAAGCTTGACAACATGCAGCTGTTTTCGTGATATGTATTATCTAACGCTTACAATTTCTTTCCTTTTTGCTGTTTTAGCAGTTCTATCAACATTTAGCAACTAAGATAGCAACATTAGAAAATCTGTTAGCTATATTTCAGAGGTAAAAAGTTGGATATTAAATTAGGTGTGGTCTATCGCGCAGTCAAATTCTACAATATGCAGCGTGTTCCACAAAATGTGTACATATAACTTTTTTAGAAAACTCTCAAAACCTAACTTAACTTACATAAATTGCACTGAAAATCGGTGGTCAGCTAGCTAAAAGGGTGTCGTTGGTCACAAAACGTACCCTTATTTTCCAGTCCATTTAAATGTTGAGCTCGAGGTGATTCAGTCCTCCAACCGCTAGAGAGGGTCCGAGGTTAGGGGGTGACGGATGTTTGGGGAAAATTAGCTAGATAGCTTACGAGCTAACTGTAGCTATCCATATGCTAACAGCAGCTAGTTAAACTAGCTAGCTAGATTACATTCAATTCGGCTCCACTGTGGCTAGCTAGCTCTCTCACTAACATTATCTAGCTAGATTACATTTAATTCGGCTCCACTGTGGCTAGCTAGCTCTCTCACTAACATTATCTAGCTAGATTACATTTAATTCGGCTCCACTGTGGCTAGCTAGCTCTCTCACTAACATTATCTAGCTAGATTACATTTAATTCGGCTCCACTGTGGCTAGCTAGCTCTCTCACTAACATTATCTAGCTAGATTACATTCAATTCGGCTCCACTGTGGCTAGCTAGCTCTCTCACTAACATTATCTAGCTAGATTACATTTAATTCGGCTCCACTGTGGCTAGCTAGCTCTCTCACTAACATTATCTAGCTAGATTACATTCACTTCGGCTCCACTGTGGCTAGCTAGCTCTCTCACTAACATTATCTAGCTAGATTACATTCCATTCGGCTCCACTGTGGCTAGCTAGCTCTCTCACTAACATTATCTAGCTAGATTACATTCACTTCGGCTCCACTGTGGCTAGCTAGCTCTCTCACTAACATTATCTAGCTAGATTACATTCCATTCGGCTCCACTGTGGCTAGCTAGCTCTCTCACTAACATTATCTAGCTAGATTACATTCCATTCGGCTCCACTGTGGCTAGCTAGCTCTCTCACTAACATTATCTAGCTAGATTACATTCACTTCGGCTCCACTGTGGCTAGCTAGCTCTCTCACTAACATTATCTAGCTAGATTACATTCCATTCGGCTCCACTGTGGCTAGCTAGCTCTCTCACTAACATTAGCTAGCTAGCCAAGCTGAACTAAAGTCTACTGTAAATCTAACCTAGCTAGCTATTTTAGATACTGACCAGACAGACCCCTTCAAACACGGAGCCTGGTGCGGTTGCTAGGTGATTTCTGACTGCTTCTTCTTCTTCGATGAGGTTTAACGGCGGTTGGCATCCATTTTGTTGCATTACCGCCACCTACTAGACTGGAGTATAACTCCCCTTATATTTTGCTTAAAAAATTTAATTAAATAAAGAAATACCCTACCTTCTAAACGCTACACTCACAAATTCTAAATTATTATTGATAATTAACACCACTCCACTATTTAAATATATTAATTTCTACCTCATGCCCTCCACCTGAAATGATGGGACATCACCACTTAACACTCCCTGTAACTCTTCTGCTGTCAAGTCTCGCACACCCAAATACCTCTCTGCAGCTGCCACCACAACCTCAATTTTCTTCGACTTACATTCCATCCCTGCAGTACAGTTGATAACCATTGCTATAAACGCTAAAAACCCAATCTTACTGAAACATATATAACTTGTTGTCCTATCCCTCTGTACTGGTGCAGATCTCCTCCTCTCACCACTCCTCCCCCTTGACCCATCTTCCTCTACTTTCTTCCCTGCCTCAGCATATGACAACTTCTTCTCTACTCTAACCCTGGAAACCTCAACCTGCTTCTCTCGCACGGGACATTGGTGATTTGTGACGCAACTGCAAGCCCTCTACAGTGGGGAGAACAAGTATTTGATACACTGCCGATTTGGCATGTTTTCCTACTTACAAAGCATGTAGAGGTCTGTCATTTTTATCATAGGTACACTTCAACTGTGAGAGACGGAATCTAAAACAAAAATCCAGAAAATCACATTGTATGATTTTTAAGTAATTAATTTACATAAGTATATGATCACCTACCAACCAGTAAGAATTCCGGCTCTCACAGACCTGTTAGTTTTTCTTTAAGAATCCCTCCTGTTCTCCACTCATTACCTGTATTAACTGCACCTGTTTGAACTCGTTACCTGTATAAAAGACACCTGTCCACACACTCAATCAAACAGACTCCAACCTCTCCACAATGGCCAAGACCAGAGAGCTGTGTAAGGACATCAGGGATACAATTGTAGACCTGCACAAAGGCTGGGATGGGCTACAGGACAATAGGCAAGCAGCTTGGTGAGAAGGCAACAACTGTTGGCGCAATTATTAGAAAATGGAAGAGGTTCAAGATGACGGTCAATCACCCTCGGTCTGGGGCTCCATGCAAGATCTCACCTCGTGGGGCATCAATGATCATGAAGAAGGATAAAAATGACAGACCTCTCAATGCTTTGTAAGTAGGAAAACCTGCAAAATCGGCAGTGTATCAAATACTTGTTCTCCCCACTGTCTATACGGCTCTGGTGCAGGCGGAATTCTATGTGCTCTCTGACGGAAGCCAATGATTAAATTCACGAAGTTCAACGCCGACAGCATTGTTTGCACGAAAACAGGATCCCCCCGTTATAGTGAAGGGGAAAATGGCAATCTTCAGGGTCAATCTTTGTGTGACTAAATACAAAATGTCGGAGAACAATCATTGTTAAGATGACCACATTTAACAGGATGATTTTGTAGCCTACATAAATATAATTGGATATTTTATTTGTATTTATTTTTTACTATTCAGCTGACCAAACTATGCCCGCACTACTACGGTCGGCTTTGAACTTTCCCGTGGTTCAATAGAGTGGGCACCGGTTCTCCCCTCCCCTGATTCATATACAGTCATTGGTGGACTCGGCGGTTCGCCTTCAAAATAAAAAAAACTCCCATCACTGAAAGTGATGTAAACGGATACAAAATAGTGAAATCGTGCCAGATTTGGACTAGATAATGCTAAACGAGGTTGGAATGTTGTGATATAAATTCAACAACAAAAAGGGGACAATAATTAGTTAATACATTAAACTTCAGAATTGCATTGAGGGCTTATTTTTTGACTGTACAGCCGTATCTACACTATGGATTCTGGATCAATGAAACGGGGCTATCGGTCTACTCTGTGACATCATCAGAACACAGCTGTGAAGAGTTTTCACAAATATTTCCTTCGTAGCTCTTATTGAGGTAAGTCTCCTTCCTAGACCAGCGTTCATATTGCACTGTACAGCCTTATTGATCATGTTAGGGGGTAGATCAGCGTTCATATTGCACTGTACAGCCTTATTGATCATGTTAGGGGGTTAGACCAGCGTTCATATTGCACTGTACAGCCTTATTGATCATGTTAGGGGGTAGATCAGCTTTCATATTGCACTGTACAGCCTTATTGATCATGTTAGGGGGTTAGATCAGCGTTCATATTGCACTGTACAGCCTTATTGATCATGTTAGGGGGTAGATCAGCGTTCATATTGCACTGTACAGCCTTATTGATCATGTTAGGGGGTAGATCAGCGTTCATATTGCACTGTACAGCCTTATTGATCATGTTAGGGGGTAGATCAGCTTTCATATTGCAGATAGATTGTGGCTTCCATCAATGTAATTGTCTGCATAATTTCCAATCCCCCATATTATTTCTTGTAAATATATACAGTACCAGTCAAAAGTTTGGACACACCTACTCATTCAAGGGTTTTTCTTAATTTTTAGTATTTTTTAGTCCCACTAAGCCCAAACCAGAAGGGATGGCGTATCGCTGCAGAATGCTGTGGTAGCCCAAACCAGAAGGGATGGCGTATCGCTGCAGAACGCTGTGGTAGCCATGCTGGTTAAGTGTGCCTTGAATTCTAAATAAATCACAGACAGTGTCACCAGCAAAGCACCCCCACACCATCACACCTCCTCCTCCATGCTTCACGGTGGGAAATACACACGCGGAGATCATCCGTTCACCCACTCCGCGTCTCACAAAGACACAGCGGTTTGAACCAAAAGTCTCCAATTTGGACTCCAGACCAAAGGACACATTTCCACTGGTCTAATGTCCATTGCTCGTGTTTCTTGGCCCAAGCAGGTCTCTTCTTATTATTGGTGTCATTTAGTAGTGGTTTCTTTGCAGCAATTCGACCATGAAGGCCTGATTCACACAGTCTCTGAACAGTCTCTCTCAACTCTGAACAGTTGATGTTGAGATGTGTCTGTTACTTGAACTCTGTGAAGCATTTATTTGGGCTGCAATTTCTGAGGTTGGTAACTCTAATGAACTTATCCTCTGCAGCAGAGGTAACACTGGGTCTTCCATTCCTGTGGCGGTCCTCATGAGAGCCAGTTTCATCATAGCGCTTGATGGTTTTTGCGACTGCACTTGAAGAAACTTTGCAAAGTTCATGACATTTTCCCGTATAGACTGACTTTCATGTGTTAAAGTAATGATGGACTGTCGTTTCTCTTTGCTTATTTGAGCTGTTCTTGCCATAATATGGATTTGGTCTTTTACCAAATAGGGCTATCTTCTGTATACCCCCCCCTACCTTTTCACAACACAACTGATTGGCTAAAACGCATTAAGAAGGAAAGTATTCCACTAATTAACTTTTAAGAAGACACACCTGTTAATTGAAATGCATTCCTTAATTATTTTCCCTTAACTCTACCTTCCCTAATTGGAGTAAACTAATGAACAACAACACTTAAGCTTCCAGCTTATACATACTATATACATTTTACAGACACAGTATGTCTTACATTCGTTATCTTTTGTTAGTTTTTATAAAAATATATATATATATTTTTTTTTATACTTAATTTTTTTAAAATATATATATATAATAGACATATTGGACTGATAAGAGACATATTGGACTGATAAGAGACGTATTGGACTGATAAGAGACATATTGGACAGATAAGAGACATATTGGAGGGATAAGAGACATATTGGACTGATAAGAGACATATTGGACTGATAAGAGACATATTGGACTGATAAGAGACATATTGGACTGATAAGAGACATATTGGACTGATAAGAGACATATTGGACTGATAAGAGACATATTGGACGGATAAGATACATATTGGACTGATAAGAGACATATTGGACTGATAAGAGACATATTGGACTGATAAGAGACATATTGGACGGATAAGAGACATATTGGACGGATAAGAGACATATTGGACTGATAAGAGACATATTGGACTGATAAGAGACATATTGGACTGATAAGAGACATATTGGACGGATAAGAGACATATTGGACTGATAAGAGACATATTGGACGGATAAGAGACATATTGGACTGATAAGAGACATATTGGACTGATAAGAGACATATTGGACGGATAAGAGACATATTGGACGGATAGCAGACATAGATAAGAGACATATTGGACTGATAAGAGACATATTGGACGGATAAGAGACATATTGGACTGATAAGAGACATATTGAACTGATAAGAGACATATTGAACTGATAGCAGACATAGATAAGAGACATATTGGACTGATAAGAGACATATTGGACTGATAAGAGACATATTGGACTGATAAGAGACATATTGGACTGATAAGAGACATATTGGACTGATAAGAGACATATTGGACTGATAAGAGACATATTGAACTGATAGCAGACATAGATAAGAGACATATTGGACTGATAAGAGACATATTGGACTGATAAGAGACATATTGGACGGATAAGAGACATATTGGAGGGATAAGAGACATATTGGAGGGATAAGAGACATATTGGACGGATAAGAGACATATTGGAGGGATAAGAGACATATTGGACAGATAAGAGACATATTGGAGGGATAAGAGATATTGGACTGATAAGAGACATATTGGACTGATAAGAGACATATTGGACTGATAAGAAACATATTGGACTGATAAGAGACATTGGACTGATAAGAGACATATTGGACGGATAAGAGACATATTGGACTGATAAGAGACATATTGAACTGATAAGATACATATTGGACTGATAAGAGACATATTGGACTGATAAGAGACATATTGGACTGATAAGAGACATATTGGACGGATAAGAGACATATTGGACTGATAAGAGACATATTGAACTGATAGCAGACATAGATAAGAGACATATTGGACTGATAAGAGACATATTGGACTGATAAGAGACATATTGGGGGGGGACTGATAAGAGACATATTGGACTGATAAGAAGACATATTGGACTGATAAGAGACATTTGACTGATAAGAGACATATTGAACTGATAGCAGACATAGATAAGAGACATATTGGACTGATAAGAGACATATTGGACTGATAAGAGACATATTGGACTGATAAGAGACATATTGGACGGATAAGAGACATATTGGAGGGATAAGAGACATATTGGAGGGATAAGAGACATATTGGACGGATAAGAGACATATTGGAGGGATAAGAGACATATTGGACTGATAAGAAACATATTGGACTGATAAGAGACATATTGGACAGATAAGAAACATATTGGACAGATAAGAGACATATTGGACTGATAAGAGACATATTGGACAGATAAGAGACATATTGGACAGATAAGAGACATATTGGAGGGATAAGAGACATATTGGATGGATAAGAGACATATTGGAGGGATAAGAGACATATTGGACGGATAAGAGACATATTGGACTGATAAGAGACATATTGGACTGATAAGAGACATATTGAACTGATAACAGACATATTGAACTGATAAGAGACATATTGGACTGATAAGAGACATATTGGACTGATAAGAGACATATTGGACTGATAAGAGACATATTGAACTGATAAGAGACATATTGGACTGATAAGAGACATATTGGACTGATAAGAGACATATTGGACGGATAAGATACATATTGGACTGATAAGAGACATATTGGAGGGATAAGAGACATATTGGACTGATAAGAGACATATTGGAGGGATAAGAGACATATTGAACTGATAAGAGACATATTGGACTGATAAGAGACATATTGGACTGATAAGAGACATATTGGAGGGATAAGATACATATTGGACTGATAAGAGACATATTGGAGGGATAAGAGACATATTGGACTGATAAGAGACATATTGGACAGATAAGAGACATATTGGACTGATAAGAGACATATTGGACTGATAAGAGACATATTGGACTGATAAGAGACATATTGGACTGATAAGATACATATTGGACTGATAAGAGACATATTGGACTGATAAGAGACATATTGGACTGATAAGAAACATATTGGACTGATAAGAGACATATTGGACTGATAAAGAGACATATTGGACTGATAAGAGACATATTGGAATGATAAGAGACATATTGGACAGATAAGAGACATATTGGACGGATAAGAGACATATTGGACTGATAAGAGACATATTTGTCCTAAACTCAACACTGTATTGCTTTGAGTTTCAGGCATATAATACTGTGCGCTTTGATAGAGATTTGACGTCCTATAGAGTTGAGGTTCCTAACCTTGCACAGACCACTGAGCTGGTGAATGTGGAAAGTCTTGTTGATTTCACTACTGCACCTCTAACAGAAACGGCTCATATGTTCCTATGAAGTACCACCTCGGTGATATGGTTGGACTACACACAAAGCACTGTTCCTGTGAAGTACTACCTTGGTGATATGGTTGGACTACACACAAAGCACTGTTCCTATGAAGTACTACCTTGGTGATATGGTTGGACTATACACAGCACTGTTCCTATGAAGTACCACCTCTGTGATATGGTTGGACTACACACAGCACTGTTCCTATGAAGTACTACCTCTGTGATATGGTTGGACTATACACAGCACTGTTCCTATGAAGTACTACCTCTGTGATATGGTTGGACTACACACAGCACTGTTCCTATGAAGTACTACCTCTGTGATATGGTTGGACTACACACAGCACTGTTCCTGTGAAGTACTACCTCTGTGATATGGTTGGACTACACACAAAGCACTGTTCCTGTGAAGTACTACCTCGGTGATATGGTTGGACTATACACAGCACTGTTCCTATGAAGTACCTCTGTGATATGGTTGGACTACACACAGCACTGTTCCTGTGAAGTACCACCTCAGTGATATGGTTGGACTACATAAAGCACGTTAGGTAAAAAAAAACTCAAAAAACATTTGCTGAAAGAGCTATCGGACAGAAACTTGTAGGCTCAGTTTCTATGGGCGGTTCCTAGTCTTTGCGTTTCTGGGACTATCCCAAATGTCGTCATTTTCGTGATGTGACAAATCAATTGAATATATTGCAACTGGACGAGGCTGTTTCTCGGCCTGATAATGTTCTATAGCCACATAACTCACGGTGCTGTAGAACAGGCGAGCTCTAGAACAGGCGAGCTCTAGAACAGGCGTGCTCTAGAACAGGCGTGTCCCTCGCTCCTCAGTGTTGATTTCAGCCTGTCCATTTCGTGATGGGAAATCCCTATTCAAAGATATTGCCAATGGACACTGTCCAACTGCAGTATATTACAATTTACCATCACGAATTGGACATGCAGTTAAAGGGCTTACACTAATAAAGTCCACCATGGGGACACTGAACAGTACACATACACTCTATCAGTACAGTCCTTGGACTGTTTTTGATGACTCTGAGCAATGACACATGAACTGTTCAATGTGTGGTCTATCAGCGGTGTATCCTGATTGACAACGACAGGTCCGTGACACATGAACTGTATGAGTCAAAAGACACTCAGACAATATGCAATTCAATGCTGACTCAGGATACTGTTTAGACCTTTCAACAGTCTGAAATTAACACAACACAGGGGAGAACTATTAACAATATATTTTATTGAATAATCTAAACAAGAGAAATCAAATGAAATGATTGAACGTAAATATAATAAATGACTTGTGAGAATGTGCGTGTCAGCTCTGCTGTTCTGATGTCTCCATCAGGAGTCTGAATCAACAACCTGTGTGTGTCAGCTGTTCTGATGGCTCCCCTCCTTCCAACTGGCTGTCAGACGGCTCCCCTCCCCTCCTTCCAACTGGCTGTCAGACGGCTCCCCTCCCCTCCTTCCAACTGGCTGTCAGACGGCTCCCCTCCCCTCCTTCCAACTGGCTGTCAGACGGCTCCCCTCCTTCCAACTGGCTGTCAGACGGCTCCCCTCCTTCCAACTGGCTGTCAGACGGCTCCCCTCCTTCCAACTGGCTGTCAGACGGCTCCCCTCCTTTAGTCTGGCTGTCAGACGGCTCCCCTCCTTTAGTCTGGCTGTCAGACGGCTCCCCTCCTTTAGTCTGGCTGTCAGACGGCTCCCCTCCTTCCAACTGGCTGTCAGACGGCTCCCCTCCTTCCAACTGGCTGCCAGACGGCTCCCCTCCTTCCAACTGGCTGTCAGACGGCTCTCCTCCTTCCAACTGGCTGTCAGACGGCTCCCCTCCTTCCAACTGGCTGTCAGACGGCTCCCCTCCTTCCAACTGGCTGTCAGACGGCTCCCCTCCTTCCAACTGGCTGTCAGACGGCTCCCCTCCTTCCAACTGGCTGTCAGACGGCTCTCCTCCTTCCAACTGGCTGTCAGACGGCTCCCCTCCTTCCAACTGGCTGTCAGACGGCTCCCCTCCTTCCAACTGGCTGTCAGACGGCTCCCCTCCTTCCAACTGGCTGTCAGACGGCTCCCCTCCTTCCAACTGGCTGTCAGACGGCTCTCCTCCTTCCAACTGGCTGTCAGACGGCTCCCCTCCTTCCAACTGGCTGTCAGACGGCTGCCCTCCTTCCAACTGGCTGTCAGACGGCTCCCCTCCTTCCAACTGGCTGTCAGACGGCTGCCCTCCTTCCAACTGGCTGTCAGACGGCTCCCCTCCTTCCAACTGGCTGTCAGACGGCTCCCCTCCTTCCAACTGGCTGTCAGACGGCTCCCCTCCTTCCAACTGGCTGTCAGACGGCTCCCCTCCCCTCCTTCCAACTGGCTGTCAGACGGCTCCCCTCCTTCCAACTGGCTGTCAGACGGCTCCCCTCCTTCCAACTGGCTGTCAGACGGCTCCCCTCCTTCCAACTGGCTGTCAGACGGCTCCCCTCCTTCCAACTGGCTGTCAGACGGCTCCCTCCTTCCAACTGGCTGTCAGACGGCTCCCCTCCTTCCAACTGGCTGTCAGACGGCTCCCCTCCTTTAGTCTGGCTGTCAGACGGCTCCCCTCCTTTAGTCTGGCTGTCAGACGGCTCCCCTCCTTCCAACTGGCTGTCAGACGGCTCCCCTCCTTCCAACTGGCTGTCAGACGGCTCCCCTCCTTCCAACTGGCTGTCAGACGGCTCCCCTCCTTCCAACTGGCTGTCAGACGGCTCCCCTCCTTCCAACTGGCTGTCAGACGGCTCCCCTCCTTCCAACTGGCTGTCAGACGGCTCCCCTCCTTCCAACTGGCTGTCAGACGGCTCTCCTCCTTCCAACTGGCTGTCAGACGGCTGCCCTCCTTCCAACTGGCTGTCAGACGGCTGCCCTCCTTCCAACTGGCTGTCAGACGGCTCCCCTCCTTCCAACTGGCTGTCAGACGGCTCCCCTCCTTCCAACTGGCTGTCAGACGGCTGCCCTCCTTCCAACTGGCTGTCAGACGGCTGCCCTCCTTCCAACTGGCTGTCAGACGGCTGCCCTCCTTCCAACTGGCTGTCAGACGGCTCCCCTCCCCTCCTTCCAACTGGCTGTCAGACGGCTCCCCTCCTTCCAACTGGCTGTCAGACGGCTCCCCTCCTTCCAACTGGCTGTCAGACGGCTGCCCTCCTTCCAACTGGCTGTCAGACGGCTGCCCTCCTTCCAACTGGCTGTCAGACGGCTGCCCTCCTTCCAACTGGCTGTCAGACGGCTCCCCTCCCCTCCTTCCAACTGGCTGTCAGACGGCTGCCCTCCTTCCAACTGGCTGTCAGACGGCTCCCCTCCTTCCAACTGGCTGTAAGACGGCTCTCCTCCTTCCAACTGGCTGTCAGACGGCTCCCCTCCTTCCAACTGGCTGTCAGACGGCTCCCCTCCCCTCCTTCCAACTGGCTGTCAGACGGCTCCCCTCCCCTCCTTCCAACTGGCTGTCAGACGGCTCCCCTCCTTCCAACTGGCTGTCAGACGGCTCCCCTCCTTCCAACTGGCTGTCAGACGGCTCCCCTCCTTCCAACTGGCTGTCAGACGGCTCCCCTCCTTCCAACTGGCTGTCAGACGGCTCCCCTCCTTCCAACTGGCTGTCAGACGGCTCCCCTCCTTCCAACTGGCTGTCAGACGGCTCCCCTCCTTCCAACTGGCTGTCAGACGGCTCTCCTCCTGTCCAACTGGCTGTCAGACGGCTCCCCTCCTTCCAACTGGCTGTCAGACGGCTCCCCTCCTTCCAACTGGCTGTCAGACGGCTCCCCTCCTTCCAACTGGCTGTCAGACGGCTCCCCTCCTTCCACTGGCTGTCAGACGGCTCCCCTCCCCTCCTTCCAACTGGCTGTCAGACGGCTCCCCTCCTTCCAACTGGCTGTCAGACGGCTCCCCTCCCCTCCTTCCAACTGGCTGTCAGACGGCTCCCCTCCTTCCAACTGGCTGTCAGACGGCTCCCCTCCCCTCCTTCCAACTGGCTGTCAGACGGCTGCCCTCCCTTCCAACTGGCTGTCAGACGGCTCCCCTCCTTCCAACTGGCTGTCAGACGGCTCCCCTCCCCTCCTTCCAACTGGCTGTCAGACGGCTCCCCTCCCTCCTTCCAACTGGCTGTCAGACGGCTCCCCTCCTTCCAACTGGCTGTCAGACGGCTCCCCTCCTTCCAACTGGCTGTCAGACGGCTCCCCTCCTTCCAACTGGCTGTCAGACGGCTCCCCTCCTTCCAACTGGCTGTCAGACGGCTGCCCTCCTTCCAACTGGCTGTCAGACGGCTCCCCTCCCCTCCTTCCAACTGGCTGTCAGACGGCTCCCCTCCTTCCAACTGGCTGTCAGACGGCTCCCCTCCCCTCCTTCCAACTGGCTGTCAGACGGCTCCCCTCCTTCCAACTGGCTGTCAGACGGCTCCCCTCCTTCCAACTGGCTGTCAGACGGCTCCCCTCCCCTCCTTCCAACTGGCTGTCAGACGGCTCCCCTCCTTCCAACTGGCTGTCAGACGGCTGCCCTCGTCCAGCTTCTTTCTCCTTGAGTCTGTTTTGAGTCGGGCTTTAGGGGACCTCAGCCGCTTCATACCCTGCAGCGTGACAATGATGGAGGCGAGCGGCGACATGCTCTTTAGTTTGAGGAGGACTGACGGTGGCCACCGTACGGCGCCTGAGGATCATCTGCTTGTTCTTGACTGTTACATGGTGTACAAGCGCTATCTTTGTAATCTAACGTGTTGTCAAGGAATAGCTTCTCTTACTAGAGGTTGTCTGGCCGTCCGCCCCTCCTCTTCCCCTGGCGGACGTGGCAGACTCCTGGTGCCGCACCTTGGTCTCTTCAGGGGTGGTGCTCCGCTCGGAGAGGGAGTCGTCCTCTCTCGCCTGGCGGTGAGGGATGGTTCTCTGAGCCGACCGTGGTATCTGGCGGTGAGGGATGGTTCTCTGAGCCGACCGTGGTATCTGGAGGTGAGGGATGGTTCTCTGAGCCGACCGTGGTATCTGGAGGTGAGGGATGGTTCTCTGAGCCGACCGTGGTTCTCTGAGCCGACCGTGGTTCTCTGAGCCGACCGTGGTATCTGGAGGTGAGGGATGGTTCTCTGAGCCGACCGTGGTATCTTCCACTTTCAACGCCGCCTCGAGGAGGGCACTGGTTTCGCTGGCTTGGGACGGATCTAAGTTGTCTGCCGTCTGGATGTCGTGGCGCATGAAGTTGGCCAAACTTTCCCTGTCGGCGTTCTGGAGTACATTTTTGACCTGTAAGACACAAGCAAACAAGACACATAAATAAAGATGATATTAGTCGTTCATCCTTTTCAGACAGCCCATGGAATAGGCTCTGTTTCTATTCCAATCTAATCTGATTTAGGGCTTTGGGGAAGTCCCATCTCCTTCCACACCTCCCTCGTGTAGACAGGAAGGTTCCCATCTAATCTGATTTAGGGCTTTGGGGACGTCCCGTCTCCTTCCACACCTCCCTCGTGTAGACAGGAAGGTTCCCATCTAATCTGACTTAGGGCTTTGGGGACGTCCCGTCTCCTTCCACACCTCCCTCGTGTAGACAGGAAGGTTCCCATCTAATCTGACTTAGGGCTTTGGGGACGTCCCGTCTCCTTCCACACCTCCCTCGTGTAGACAGGAAGGTTCCCATCTAATCTGACCTCCCTCATGTAGACAGGAAGGTTCCCATCTAATCTGACTTAGGGCTTTGGGGAAGTCCCGTCTCCTTCCACACCTCCCTCGTGTAGACAGGAAGGTTCCCATCTAATCTGACTTAGGGCTTTGGGGAAGTCCCTCTCCTTCCACACCTCCCTCGTGTAGACAGGAAGGTTCCCATCTAATCTGACTTAGGGCTTTGGGGAAGTCCCGTCTCCTTCCACACCTCCCTCGTGTAGACAGGAAGGTTCCCATCTAATCTGACTTAGGGCTTTGGGGAAGTCCCGTCTCCTTCCACACCTCCCTCGTGTAGACAGGAAGGTTCCCATCTAATCTGACTTAGGGCTTTGGGGTAGTCCCGTCTCCTTCCACACCTCCCTCGTGTAGACAGGAAGGTTCCCATCTAATCTGATTTAGGGCTTTGGGGAAGTCCCATCTCCTTCCACACCTCCCTCGTGTAGACAGGAAGGTTCCCATCTAATCTGACTTAGGGCTTTGGGGACGTCCCGTCTCCTTCCACCCCTCCCTCGTGTAGACAGGAAGGTTCCCATCTAATCTGACTTAGGGCTTTGGGGAAGTCCCGTCTCCTTCCACACCTCCCTCGTGTAGACAGGAAGGTTCCCATCTAATCTGACTTAGGGCTTTGGGGACGTCCCGTCTCCTTCCACACCTCCCTCGTGTAGACAGGAAGGTTCCCATCTAATCTGACTTAGGGCTTTGGGGACGTCCCGTCTCCTTCCACACCTCCCTCGTGTAGACAGGAAGGTTCCCATCTAATCTGACATAGGGCTTTGGGGACGTCCCGTCTCCTTCCACACCTCCCTCATGTAGACAGGAAGGTTCCCATCTAATCTGACTTAGGGCTTTGGGGACGTCCCGTCTCCTTCCACACCTCCCTCATGTAGACAGGAAAGTTCCCATCTAATCTGACTTAGGGCTTTGGGGATGTCCCGTCTCCTTCCACACCTCCCTCGTGTAGACAGGAAGGTTCCCATCTAATCTGACTTAGGGCTTTGGGGACGTCCCGTCTCCTTCCACACCTCCCTCGTGTAGACAGGAAGGTTCCCATCTAATCTGACTTAGGGCTTTGGGGACGTCCCGTCTCCTTCCACACCTCCCTCGTGTAGTCAGGAAGGTTCCCATCTAATCTGACTTAGGGCTTTGGGGACGTCCCGTCTTCCACACCTCCCTCATGTAGACAGGAAGGTTCCCATCTAATCTGATTTAGGGCTTTGGGGACGTCCCGTCTCCTTCCACACCTCCCTCATGTAGACAGGAAGGTTCCCATCTAATCTGACTTAGGGCTTTGGGGACGTCCCGTCTCCTTCCACACCTCCCTCGTGTAGACAGGAAGGTTCCCATCTAATCTGACTTAGGGCTTTGGGGACGTCCCGTCTCCTTCCACACCTCCCTCGTGTAGACAGGAAGGTTCCCATCTAATCTGACTTAGGGCTTTGGGGACGTCCCGTCTCCTTCCACACCTCCCTCGTGTAGACAGGAAGGTTCCCATCTAATCTGACTTAGGGCTTTGGGGACGTCCCGTCTCCTTCCACACCTCCCTCATGTAGACAGGAAGGTTCCCATCTAATCTGACTTAGGGCTTTGGGGACGTCCCGTCTCCTTCCACACCTCCCTCGTGTAGACAGGAAGGTTCCCATCTAATCTGACTTAGGGCTTTGGGGACGTCCCGTCTCCTTCCACACCTCCCTCGTGTAGACAGGAAGGTTCCCATCTAATCTGACTTAGGGCTTTGGGGACGTCCCGTCTCCTTCCACACCTCCCTCGTGTAGACAGGAAGGTTCCCATCTAATCTGACTTAGGGCTTTGGGGACGTCCCGTCTCCTTCCACACCTCCCTCGTGTAGACAGGAAGGTTCCCATCTAATCTGATTTAGGGCTTTGGGGACGTCCCGTCTCCTTCCACACCTCCCTCATGTAGACAGGAAGGTTCCCATCTAATCTGACTTAGGGCTTTGGGGACGTCCCGTCTCCTCCCACACCTCCCTCATGTAGACAGGAAGGTTCCCATCTAATCTGAAGCTGGGCCTTCTTTCCTCCTGCGAGGCGGTGCTTGAAGCTGGGCCTTCTTTCCTCCTGCAAGGCGGTGCTTGAAGCTGGGCCTTCTTTCCTCCTGCGAGGCGGTGCTTAAATTTTTTTGGAAGTGTGAAAACCAAGTGTCCTCCCTCCGTGGTCAGTGACATCTGGACCATGGTCTGAATTTGTTTTGTGTTTCCCACCTATTAGAAATGAACAACCACACATTACGCTGCGGTGCCTGGAGTCGTTTCCCCAACCAACCGACCAACCACACATTACGCTGCGGTGCCTGGAGTCGTTTCCCCAACCAACCACACATTACGCTGCGGTGCCTGGAGTCGTTTCCCCCAACCAACCAACCAACCAACCACACATTACGCTGCGGTGCCTGGAGTCGTTTCCCCAACCAACCAACCAACCAACCACACATTACGCTGCGGTGCCTGGAGTCGTTTCCCCAACCAACCAACCAACCACATATTACGCTGCGGTGCCTGGAGTCGTTTCCCCAACCAACCAACCAACCAACCAACCAAACACACAGCTTCCATAATGCCCTCTATACATCTCTGACGTCTAAAATATAAACAGGCAGCTTCCATAACTACTTCTCAGATAGAGTTCAATGTGTCAAATCGGAGGGCCTGTTGTCTGGACCTATGGCAGTCTCTATGGGGGTGCCACAGGGTTCAATTCTTGGGCCGACTCTTTTCTCCGTGTATATCAATGATGTCGCTCTTGCTGCTGGTGACTCTCAGATCCAACTCTACGCAGACGACACCATTTTGTATACATCTGGCCCTTCATTGGACACTGTGTTAACAAACCTCCAAACGAGCTTCAATGCCATACAACACTCCTTCAGTAGCCTCCAACTGCTCTTAAACACTAGTAAAACTAAATGCATGCTCTTCAATCGAACGCTGCTGGCACCCG
The DNA here is from genome assembly GCA_902810595.1 of Coregonus sp. 'balchen'. Lineage (NCBI taxonomy): Eukaryota > Metazoa > Chordata > Actinopteri > Salmoniformes > Salmonidae > Coregonus > Coregonus sp. 'balchen'. Next base: position 2,882,093 of record LR778290.1, on the reverse strand, counting down.
CCCACCCGACTAGAATCACTACTCTCGACGGGTCTGACCTAGAGTATGTGGACTACAAATACCTAGGTGTCTGGTTAGACTGTAAACTCTCCTTCCAGACTCACATTAAGCATCTCCAATCCAAAGTTCAATCTAGAATTGGCTTCCTATTTCGCAACAAAGCCTCCTTCACTCATGCTGCCAAACATGCCCTCGTAAAACTGACTATCCTACCGAGCCTTGACTTCGGCGATGTCATTTACAAAATAGCCTCCAACACTCTACTCAGCAAATTGGATGTAGTCTATCACAGTGCCATCCGTTTTGTCTCCAAAGCCCCATATACTACCCACCACTGTGACCTGTACGCTCTTGTTGGCTGGTCCTCACTACATGTTCGTCGTCAAACCCACTGGCTCCAGGCCATCTATAAATCACTGCTAGGCAAATCCCCGCCTTATCTTAGCTCATTGGTCACCATAGCAGCACCCACCCGTAGTCTGCGCTCCAGCAGGTATATCTCACTGGTCATCCACAAAGCCAACACCTCCTTTGGCCGCCATTCCTTCCAGTTCTCTGCTGCCAATGACTGGAACGAATTGCAAAAATCTCTGAAGCTGGAGACACTTATCTCCCTCACTAACTTTAAGCATCAGTTGTCAGAGCACCTTACCGATCACTGCACCTGTACACAGCCCATCTGAAATTAGCCCGCCCAACTACCTCATCCCTATATTGTTATTTATTTTGCTCTTTTGCACCCCAGTATCTCTATTTGCACATAATCTCTTGCACATCTATCATTCCAGTGTTAATACTAATTGTAATTATTTTGCACTATAGCCTATTTATTGCCTTACCTCCATAACTTGCTACATTTGCACACACTGTATATATATTTTCTGTTGTATTTTTTGACTTTATGTTTTGTTTTACCCCATATGTAACTCAGTGTTGTTGTTTTTATCGCACTGCTTTGCTTTATCTTGGCCAGGTCACAGTTGTAAATGAGAACTTGTTCTCAACTGGCTTACCTGGTTAAATAAAGGTGAAATAAATAAAAAATTAAAAAAGATAATGCCCTCTATACATCTCTGACGTCTAGAATATAAACAGGCAGCTTCCATAATGCCCTCTATACATCTCTGACGTCTAGAATAAAAACAGGCAGCTTCCATAATGCCCTCTATACATCTCTGATGTCTAGAATAAAAACAGTCAGCTTCCATAATGCCCTCTATACATCTCTGATGTCTAGAATAAAAACAGTCAGCTTCCATAATGCCCTCTATACATCTCTGACGTCTAGAATAAAAACAGTCAGCTTCCATAATGCCCTCTATACATCTCTGACGTCTAGAATAAAAACAGTGAGCTTCCATAATGCCCTCTATACATCTCTGACGTCTAGAATAAAAACAGTCAGCTTCCATAATGCCCTCTATACATCTCTGACGTCTAGAATAAAAACAGTCAGCTTCCATAATGCCCTCTATACATCTCTGATGTCTAGAATAAAAACAGTCAGCTTCCATAATGCCCTCTATACATCTCTGACGTCTAGAATATAAACAGTCAGCTTCCATAATGCCCTCTATACATCTCTGATGTCTAGAATAAAAACAGTCAGCTTCCCACTCCATAATGCCCTCTATACATCTCTGACGTCTAGAATAAAAACAGTCAGCTTCCATAATGCCCTCTATACATCTCTGACGTCTAGAATAAAAACAGGCAGCTTCCATAATGCCCTCTATACATCTCTGATGTCTAGAATAAAAACAGGCAGCTTCCATAATGCCCTCTATACATCTCTGATGTCTAGAATAAAAACAGTCAGCTTCCATAATGCCCTCTATACATCTCTGACGTCTAGAATAAAAACAGTCAGCTTCCATAATGCCCTCTATACATCTCTGACGTCTAGAATAAAAACAGTCAGCTTCCATAATGCCCTCTATACATCTCTGACGTCTAGAATAAAAACAGGCAGCTTCCATAATGCCCTCTATACATCTCTGATGTCTAGAATAAAAACAGGCAGCTTCCATAATGCCCTCTATACATCTCTGATGTCTAGAATAAAAACAGTCAGCTTCCATAATGCCCTCTATACATCTCTGACGTCTAGAATAAAAACAGTCAGCTTACATAATGCCCTCTATACATCTCTGACGTCTAGAAGAGTGGAATAACAGTGATATCACATATTGAGAAAAACGTAGTCAGCACTTCAGGGATCTTGACCTTGGCAAGAGACTGGTTCTCCAGCAGGCTCTTTTTGGACACCACCTTCCTTACATTTTACATTTTTAGTCATTTAGCAGACGCTCTTATCCAGAGCGACTTACAGTTAAGTGAGTGCATACATTTTTCATACTGCCCCCCCCCCGTGGGAAACGAACCCACAACCCTGGCGTTGCAAACGCCATGCTCTACCAACTGAGCTACACGGGGAGACTATAACGCCCCTTCCTTGTCGTCGTTCACCTTCGCCTGGTGAAGCTGCTCCCTTCATCACCCGGTTGATCCCACTCCATTGGTTTCTGGTCAGCCGGCAGCCAGGTGGCGGTGTCTCCTCGGCGTATTGAAGAAATGCACCGATAGTCAAGGTGTAGTTGGTGACCGTGGCGATGTCCTTGTTCTTCTGAAGGGTCTGAACCCATCTAAAAAATAAATAAAAAACACACACATCATACAATCAATCCGTGTATTAGTGCACGAACAACTGATGAGACTAAAGTGAAAGAAAGAACTCTGCTTACCTCCTCATCTTGTCATGGTTCTTCAGGAAAGAGAGAGTGGAAGGGTAAATCTCGTCCTTTGCCATGTACATCACAAATTGCTGAACCCTCTTGAACTTCGCGTCACAATTTTCCTTCAGCTTATCGTTTGGATTGGGGCCCTCACAGGTCTTCCTGAATCCCTCCATAAACACACCTAATCAAAGAAACGTGATTAGGTAGGTAGGTGATCAAATACTTATGTCATGCAATGAGATGCAAATTAATTACTTAAAAATCATACAATGTGATTTTCTGGATTTTTGTTTTAGATTCCGTCTCTCACAGTTGAAGTGTACCTATGATAAAAATTACAGACCTTTACATGCTTTGTAAGTAGGAAAACCTGCAAAATCGGCAGTGTATCAAATACTTGTTCTCCCCACTGTATATATTAAGGCATGTATAGAGATATATATATATATATATATATATATAGGTATAGAGGCATTCAGGCATGTATAGAGATATATTTACATTTACATTTTAGTCATTTACATTTTTTACATTTAGCAGACGCTCTTATCCAGAGCGACTTACAGTTAGTGAGTTCATACATTTTTCACACTGGCCCCCCATGGGAAACGATCCCACAACCCTGGCGTTGCAAGCGCCATGCTCTACCAACTGAGCTACAGGAGGGCCCTCACGACATGGTTCCAGTAATGCCTGGCGAAAACCAAACTCTGCATTCCACAGTAAGAACATCATCCCAAAGGTCAAGCATGGTGGTGGTGGTGTGATGGTTTGGGGATGCTTTGCTGCCTCAGGACCTGGACGACTTGCCTTAATAGAAGGAACCATGAATTCTGCTCTGTATCAGAGAATTCTACAGGAGAATGTCAGACCATCCGTCTGTGAGCTGAAGCTGAAGCGCAGCTGGATCATGCAGCAAGACAATGATCCAAAACACACAATCAAGTCTACATGAAAATTGCTAAAAAGCAACACATTTGAAAGTCCAGACCTAATCCCAATTGAGATGTTGAGGCAGGACTTGAAACGAGCAGTTCATGCTTGAAAACCCACACGTCACTGAGTTAAAGCAGTTCTGCATGGAAGAGTGGGCCAAAATTCCTCCACAGCGACGTGAGAGACTGATCAACAACTACAGGAAGCATTTGGTTGGAGTCATTGCAGCTAAAGGTGGCACAATCAGTTATTGAGTGTAAGGGGGCAATTCCTTTTTCACACAGGGGAATTGGGTGTTGCATAACTTTGTTTATGAAATAAATATGTAATTGTTGTGTTATTACATATATATGTAATATATATATATATATATATATATATATATATATAAAGGCAACAGAGGCAGTCAGGTAGTTTTTCTAATCCATTTCAAAACCCAAATACTTTTGAAGACAGATAGAGAAGCATTTGATGCTATTCACTCAGATTAATCAAATCAAAGTTTAAATAGTCACATTCACAGTCAGGACGCAGATATAATTGCAGGTGACATTGTTCTGAGCTCCAACAGCAGGTCAATAATAACAACAACAGTAATAATCCATCTGGGAGGGAAATCAGCCTAACAGGTTGCCTGGCAGGTTACTGTGGGCAACCCCACTGACCAATGATGGGCCATTAAACTCAATGTGAACTCAGGATGGGGTCTGGGAAGAGTGAAGCAGGCCATACACAGCGGAGGATGGGTCCTACAGAAGTCTACACAGCGGAGGATGGGCCCTACAGAAGTCTACACAGCGGAGGATGGGTCCTACAGAAGTCTACACAGCGGAGGATGGGTCCTACAGAAGTCTACACAGCGGAGGATGGGCCCTACAGAAGTCTACACAGCGGAGGATGGGCCCTACAGAAGTCTACACAGCGGAGGATGGGTCCTACAGAAGTCTACACAGCGGAGGATGGGCCCTACAGAAGTCTACACAGCGGAGGATGGGCCCTACAGAAGTCTACACAGCGGAGGATGGGCCCTACAGAAGTCTACACAGCGGAGGATGGGCCCTACAGAAGTCTACAAAGCGGAGGATGGGTCCTACAGAAGTCTACACAGCGGAGGATGGGTCCTACAGAGGTCTACACAGCAGAGGATGGGTCCTACAGAAGTCTACACAGCGGAGGATGGGTCCTACAGAAGTCTACACAGCGGAGGATGGGCCCTACAGAAGTCTACACAGCGGAGGATGGGCCCTATAGAAGTCTACAAAGCGGAGGATGGGCCCTACAGAAGTCTACACAGCGGAGGATGGGTCCTACAGAAGTCTACACAGCGGAGGATGGGCCCTACAGAAGTCTACACAGCGGAGGATGGGCCCTACAGAAGTCTACACAGCGGAGGATGGGTCCTACAAAAGTCTACACAGCAGAGGATGGGCCCTACAGAAGTCTACACAGCGGAGGATGGGCCCTACAGAAGTCTACACAGCGGAGGATGGGCCCTGCAGAAGTCTACACAGCGGAGGATGGGTCCTACAGAAGTCTACACAGTGGAGGATGGGTTCTACAGAAGTCTACACAGCGAAGGATGGGTTCTACAGAAGTCTACACAGCGGAGGATGGGTCCTACAGAAGTCTACACAGCGGAGGATGGGTCCTACAGAAGTCTACACAGCGGAGGATGGGTCCTACAGAAGTCTACACAGCGGAGGATGGGCCCTACAGAAGTCTACACAGCGGAGGATGGGCCCTTTAGAAGTCTACAAAGCGGAGGATGGGCCCTACAGAAGTCTACACAGCGGAGGATGGGTCCTACAGAAGTCTACACAGCGGAGGATGGGCCCTACAGAAGTCTACACAGCGGAGGATGGGCCCTACAGAAGTCTACACAGCGGAGGATGGGTCCTACAGAAGTCTACACAGCAGAGGATGGGCCCTACAGAAGTCTACACAGCGGAGGATGGGCCCTACAGAAGTCTACACAGCGGAGGATGGGCCCTACAGAAGTCTACACAGCGGAGGATGGGCCCTACAGAAGTCTACACAGCGGAGGATGGGTCCTACAGAAGTCTACACAGTGGAGGATGGGTTCTACAGAAGTCTACACAGCGGAGGATGGGTTCTACAGAAGTCTACACAGCGGAGGATGGGCCCTACAGAAGTCTACACAGCAGAGGATGGGTCCTACAGAAGTCTACACAGCGGAGGATGGGTTCTACAGAAGTCTACACAGAGGAAGATGGGCCCTACAGAAGTCTACACAGCGGAGGATGGGTCCTACAGAAGTCTACACAGCTGAGGATACAATTATCTGTAAGGTCCCTCAGTCGAGCAGTGAATTTCAAACACTGATTCAACGACAAAGACTATGGTTCTCCAATGCCTCGTAAAAAAGGGCACCTATTGGTAGATGGGTAAAATAAAATAAAAAGCAGACATTGAATATCCCTTTGAGCATGGTGAAGTTATTAATTACACTTTGGATGGTGTATCAATACACCCAGTCACTCAGGGATTTCACCATGAGGCCAATGCCGACTTTAAAACAATTACGGAGTTTAATGGCTGTGATAGGAGAAAACTGAGGATGGATCAACAACATTGTAGTTACTCCACAATACTAACCTAACTGACAGAGTGGAAAAGACGGAAGCCTGTACAGAATACAAATATTTCAAAACATGCATCCTGTTTGCACCAAAGCACTAAAGTAGTACTGCAAAAAATGTGGCAAAGCAATTCACTTACGATTGGGGCAAATCCAATACAACACATTACTGTGTACCACTCTTCATATTTTCAAGCATAGTGGTGGCTGCATCATGTTATGGGTATGCTTGCATTCATTAAGAACTGGAGAGTTTTTCAGGATAAAAAAATAAACAGAATGGAGCTAAGCACATGCAAAATCCTAGAGGAAAACCTGGTTCAGTCTGCTTTCCACCAGACACTGGGAGATGAATTCACCTTTCAGCAGGAAAATAACCTAAAACACAAGGCCAAATCTACACTGGAGTTGCTTACCAATAAGACAGTGAATGTTCCTGAGTGTCCGAGTTGACTTAAATCTGCTTGAAAATCTACGGCAAGACCTGAAAATGGCTGTCTAGCAATATTCAACAACCAATTTGACAGAGCTTGAAGAATCTTGAAAATAATAATGGGCAAATGTTGCACAATCCAGCTGTGAAAAGCTCTTAGAGACTTACCCAGAGAGACTCACAGCTGTAATCGCAGCCAAAGGTGCTTCTACAAAGTATTGACTCAGGGGTGTGAATACATTTGCAAATTCGATATTTCTGTATTTCATTTTCAATACATTTGCAAATATTTCTACAAACATGTTTTCACTTTGTCATTATATATGATGTATTGTGTGTAGATGGTTGGGAGAAAATAATAAATGTCATCCATTTTGAATTCAAGCTGTAACACAACAAAATGTAACACAACAAAATGTGGAATAAGTCAAGGGGTTTGAAGGCACTATAACTGTGATTAGCTGGACCCAAACATTTTTTTCTACAACGTGAACAAAAAAAAAAGTCGGACTTTTCAAATACAACTACTTTGCACTATTTAAAAGACAGTACTTACTCAGAGCAGAGCCCGGGAGGGGAATTTGGCTGCTAGATCCGGACGCCGTGGCCTCCTCTGTCTGGGACCCTGAACCCGTGGCTTGGTCCTGCTGCAGTTCCTCTTGCTCCGTGTCTGACCCAGGAGGAGACTGCTCGGCCTGAAACCTGGACCTCTTTGCTGACCTCGCCGTCTGCCTTCTCAGTAGCTCGTACCTCTTCCTGGCTCTGTTCAGTTCAGAGGTCAGCTTCAGGTTGTCCTCTCTAACGGATTGGATGGTCTCGCCGCTCTTGGTCAGGGCCTCGTCCCTCTCTTGCACAGCTTTCTGCAGCCTCAGGATCACCGCTTGGCAGTGGCAGGAATCATCTTCGCAGCCCACGTCCTCCTCTTCCTCTTCCTTTAGCCGTGAATCTAAAGAGTCCTCCTCCTGTTCTTGCTTTGCAGCTTCCACAATGTCCAAATGGGTGGCCAGTGGGATGACAGGGTTGGATGCCCTCAACGTGGCCAGCCGCTCCATGGTCAGCTGTCTCCTGAGCTCCTCCAAAGCCCGTCTCCTCTGCGTTCTGTTGAGTTCTGTGTGTGAGTTCATGTGCCGGTCTAGCCTGCTGACGTGGGCGGAGCATCCCGTCACTGGACACGGCTCCTGCCTGATATTGACGCGGCCTGACTGCCAATGACAAAGGATCACCCTCTCCTCCGTGTTCCGCACATTGTGCACCTGCCTTAGGTGCTGACTGAAGCCGACCACGACCTTAGGGCAAAGCGGACACGAACGCATTGCAGAGCGCACCGGAGCCATCTCTAGTATGGAAAAGTAAAATAACAATCAATTAAAAACCACAACAAAATCAGTGAAGTAATCCAACAGGTTGAATGCTCCAGGCTGCTTAGTTGTTGCTTAGTAACACACCTGAGACCACACCTCCCCACTCTCTAAAACCTAGAATCCATTCTAGTTCCAGAACTCAATCCTCCCACTAAAAAAAAAAAAAACTCCTTCCAACTCCTCCTCTGTTGTCAGCCTGGAGTCAAATACACGGCACTAACTCGGCAGCTAACACAGCTAACACAGTTTCATGGCCACTAGCTAATCCACTGATTTTAATTGATCATTGAAATGCTAGCTAGAGTGGTTAGCTAGTTTGGAGGAAGTATTTAGTAGTTGTGTGAATTGCTTGCTCCCATCCCATATCCATAGGAAGTGTGACAGGCTCCTCTGTGGATGTGTGGAGAAAACAGCTAACACAGTTTCATGGACACTAGCTAATCCACTGATTTTTTATTTGTCATTGAAATACTAGCTAGAGTGGTTAGCTAGTTTGGAGGAAGCATTTAGTCGTTGCTCCCATCCCATAGCCATAGGAAGTGTGACTGGCTCCTCTGTGGAGAAAATGCCCTCCTTTTTAACTTTGTTGTCTCTCCTGTTGGCTCCCCCCACGTGGGTGGGTTTGTGCTCTCTGATTGGCTCAACGTCAAGTTATTGGCCCCACTGACGAGCCGTTGTGATTCTACAGGTAGAATCAGTAGGTTCTACTGGGTCAGCAGGGCAGAGCAGGGTACCGCTTCTGTTGTCGTCAGAGAAGGGACCGGGCCTCCCACTGTGATTCTACAGGTAGAATCAGTAGGTTCTACTGGGTCAGGGCAGAGCAGGGTACCGCTTCTGTTCTCGTCAGAGAAGGGACCGGGCCTCCCACTGTGATTCTACAGGTAGAATCAGTAGGTTCTACTGGGTCAGCAGGGCAGAGCAGGGTACCGCTTCTGTTGTCGTCAGAGAAGGGACCGGCCTCCCACTGTGATTCTACAGGTAGAATCAGTAGGTTCTACTGGGTCAGGGCAGAGCAGGGTACCGCTTCTGTTCTCGTCAGAGAAGGGACCGGGCCTCCCACTGTGATTCTACAGGTAGAATCAGTAGGTTCTACTGGGTCAGGGCAGAGCAGGGTACCGCTTCTGTTCTCGTCAGAGAAGGGACCGGGCCTCCCACTGTGATTCTACAGGTAGAATCAGTAGGTTCTACTGGGTCAGCAGGGCAGAGCAGGGTACCGCTTCTGTTGTCGTCAGAGAAGGGACCGGGCCTCCCACTGTGATTCTACAGGTAGAATCAGTAGGTTCTACTGGGCCAGCAGGGCAGAGCAGGGTACCGCTTCTGTTGTCGTCAGAGAAGGGACCGGGCCTCCCACTGTGATTCTACAGGTAGAATCAGTAGGTTCTACTGGGTCAGGGCAGAGCAGGGTACCGCTTCTGTTGTCGTCAGAGAAGGGACCGGGCCTCCCACTGTGATTCTACAGGTAGAATCAGTAGGTTCTACTGGGTCAGCAGGGCAGAGCAGGGTACCGCTTCTGTTCTCGTCAGAGAAGGGACCGGGCCTCCCACTGTGATTCTACAGGTAGAATCAGTAGGTTCTACTGGGCCAGCACGCAGAGCAGGGTACCGCTTCTGTTGTCGTCAGAGAAGGGACCGGGCCTCCCACTGTGATTCTACAGGTAGAATCAGTAGGTTCTACTGGGCCAGCGGGGCAGAGCAGGGTACCGCTTCTGTTGTCGTCAGAGAAGGGACCGGGCCTCCCACTGTGATTCTACAGGTAGAATCAGTAGGTTCTACTGGGTCAGGGCAGAGCAGGGTACCGCTTCTGTTCTCGTCAGAGAAGGGACCGGGCCTCCCACTGTGATTCTACAGGTAGAATCAGTAGGTTCTACTGGGTCAGGGCAGAGCAGGGTACCGCTTCTGTTGTCGTCAGAGAAGGGACCGGGCCTCCCACTGTGATTCTACAGGTAGAATCAGTAGGTTCTACTGGGCCAGCAGGGCAGAGCAGGGTACCGCTTCTGTTCTCGTCAGAGAAGGGACCGGGCCTCCCACTGTGATAACTACAGGTAGAATCAGTAGGTTCTACTGGGTCAGGGCAGAGCAGGGTACCGCTTCTGTTGTCGTCAGAGAAGGGACCGGGCCTCCCACTGTGATAACTACAGGTAGAATCAGTAGGTTCTACTGGGCCAGCAGGGCAGAGCAGGGTACCGCTTCTGTTGTCGTCAGAGAAGGGACCGGGCCTCCCACTGTGATTCTACAGGTAGAATCAGTAGGTTCTACTGGGTCAGGGCAGAGCAGGGTACCGCTTCTGTTGTCGTCAGAGAAGGGACCGGGCCTCCCACTGTGATTCTACAGGTAGAATCAGTAGGTTCTACTGGGCCAGCAGGGCAGAGCAGGGTACCGCTTCTGTTCTCGTCAGAGAAGGGACCGGGCCTCCCACTGTGATTCTACAGGTAGAATCAGTAGGTTCTACTGGGCCAGCAGGGCAGAGCAGGGTACCGCTTCTGTTGTCGTCAGAGAAGGGACCGGGCCTCCCACTGTGATTCTACAGGTAGAATCAGTAGGTTCTACTGGGCCAGCAGGGCAGAGCAGGGTACCGCTTCTGTTGTCGTCAGAGAAGGGACCGGGCCTCCCACTGTGATTCTACAGGTAGAATCAGTAGGTTCTACTGGGCCAGCAGGGCAGAGCAGGGTACCGCTTCTGTTCTCGTCAGAGAAGCAGTCTACAGTACCTGCAGTGAGATTCTCTGTGTGGCGCAGTGGTCTAAGGCACTGCATCGCAGTGCTAGCTGTGCCACTAGAGATCCTGGTTCGAATCCAGGCTCTGTCGTAGCCGGCAGCGACCGGGAGACCCATGGGGCGGCGCACAATTGGCCCAGCGTTGTCCAGGGTAGGGGAGGGAATGGCCGGCAGGGATGTAGCTCAGATGATAGAGCATGGCGTTTGCAACGCCAGGGTTGTGGGTTCGATTCCCACAGGGGACCAGTATGAAAAAAAATATATATATTTTTTAAAAATGTATTCACTAACTGTAAGTCGCTCTGGATAAGAGCGTCTGCTAAATGACTAAAATGTAAATGTAAAATGTTTCATGCTTTAGTATAAAGGAATATAAATGTCCCTTTTTTTGAGCTGATAAAGCTCAGTATTTGTATTCTTTATTTAATAGCCTTTTTTACTTTATCAAGGGTCAATATTCTGGACCGGACATCAATTGTTTTACTTTTAAATGAATGATATCTATATATACTGAGGGGCAAATCATTAAGAACACCTGCTCTTTCCATGACATAGACTGACCAGGTGAATCCAGGTGAAAGCTATGATCCCTTATCGATGTCACATGTTAAATCCACTTCAAATCAGTGTAGATGAAAGGGGAGGAGACAGGTTAAAGAAGGATTTTTTTAAGCCTTGAGACAATTGAGACGTGGATTGTGTATGTGTGCCATTCAGAGGGTGAATGGGCAAGCCAAAATATTTAAGTGCCTTTGAACGGGGGGTATGGTAGTAGGTGCCAGGCGCACCGGTTTGTTTTCAAGAACTGCAACGCTGCTGGGTTTTTCACGCGCAACAGTTTTTCCCGTGTGCATCAAGAACGGTCCACCACCCAAAAGGACATCCAGCCAACGGCAGGCCAGCGGTGGAAAACGGGTCATTGATGAAAGAGGACAAAGGAGGCTGACTTGAATAGTGCAGAGCAGCAGACGGGCTTCAGTTAGACGACTGACAGTCCAGTACAACGTTGGTGCCCCAAAGACCCATAAAATAATTTACACCTCATCATCCAGTATCTTGACATGAATGGGGTATGGCAGCCGACAACCTACAAGAAAACTGCGTTTGCATTGGGGCTAAGGCACTAAAACACTGGAGAATTGGAAAGACATTGCCTGGTCTGATGAATCCTGGTTCCTGCTGTTTCACGCTGATGGGAGGACTAGGGTATGGAGAAAACTACATGAGCACATGGATCCATCATGCCCGCGTGGTCCAACCAGATTGGCAGACTATAGTGGTGATTGTGTGGGGTAAGGGTTAGGGTTTAGACTGGTGGGTGATGGTGTGGGTTAGGTTAGGGTTAGACTGGGTGGGTGATGGTGTGGGGTAGGGTTAGGTTAAGGGTTAGACTGTGGTGATGGGTGGGTTATGGGTTAGGGAGGGTTTAGACTGTGGTGAAGGTGTGGGGTAGGGTTAGGGTTAGTTAGACTGGTGGTGATGGTGTGGGGTAGGGTTTGGGTTAAGGTTAGACTGGTGGTGATGGGTGTAAGGGTTAGGGTTGTAGGGTTTTAACTGTTGTTATGGTGTGGGGTAGGGTTGGGTAGGGTTTAGACGGTGGTGATTGGTGTGGGTAGGTTAGGGGTTAGGGTTAGGGTTAGGGTTAGACTGGTGGTTGATGGGTTCAGGTTTTAGGGTTAGGGTTAGACTGGTGGTGATGGTGTGGGGTAGGGTTAGGGTTAGGGTTATGTTAACTGTGGTGATGGTGTGGGTAGGGTTTATAGGCGTGGGTTGGGGTTTTAGACTGGGGGTGTGGGTGGGTAGGGTTGGGGGTTAACTGGGGTAAATGGTGGGGGGTGGGTTAGGGTTGGGGTTAATGGGGGGTGATGGGTGGGGGGGGTTGGGGTTTTAGATGGTGGTGAGGTGTGGGTAGGGTTGGGTTGGGACTGGGGGTGATGGTGTGGGGTGGTTTTAGACTGGTGGTGAGGGTGGGGGGTTTAGGGGTGGGGTTTAGACGGTGGTGATGGGGGGGGTAGGGGGGGTTTTGGGTTGGGGTTTAGAGTGGTGATGGTGGGGGGTGGGTTTAGGGTTGGGTTGGGGAACGGGTGGTGATGGTGGGGGGTGGGGTTTTAGGTTGGGGTTTAGTTTAGCTGGGGGTATGGTGGGGGGTGGGTTGGGTTTTTTTTAAAGGGTGGTGAGGTGTGGGGTGGGTTAGGGTTAGATTGGGGGGTGATGGTGGGGGGTAGGGTTGGGGTTTAGACTGGTGGTGATGGTGGGGTTAGGGTTGGGGTTTAGGGTTGACTGGGTGGTGATGGTGAGGGGGTAGGGTTTTGGGTTTTAGGGTTAGACGGGGTGGGATGGGGGGGGGGGGGTTTGGGGGATGGTGGTGGGGGTGGGGGAAGGGTTAGGGTTAGAGGGGGGTTTTTGATGGTGTGGGGGGGGGTTTAGGGTTGGGGTTGGGTTAGAGGGGGGGTTGTTTGGTTGGGTTGGGGGTTGGGGTTTTAGGGTTGAGGTGGTGAGGGTGGGGGGGTTGGGGGTTTGGGTTGGGGTTAGACTGGTGGTGTGGGGGGGGTAGGGTTGGGGTTAGGGTTAGGTTAGACTGGTGGTGGTGGGTGGGTTAGGATTGGGTTAACTGGGGGTGAGGGGTGTGGGGGGGGGTTTGGGGGTAGGTTAGACTGGGGGTGATGGGGGGGGTAGGGTTGGGGTTTGACTGGTGGTGATGGTGTGGGGAGGGTAGGGGTAGGTTAGATGGTGGGTGGTGTGGGGTAGGGTTGGGGTTTTGGTTTTTGAGGTGGTGAGGGGTTTAGGGTTAGGGTTGGGGTTAGATGTGGTGATGGGTGGGGTGGGGGTTGGGTTAGACTGGTGGGTGATGGGTGGGGTAGGGTTGGGGTTTGACTGGTGGTGATGGTGGGGGTGGGGGTTGGGGTTTAAGGGTGGTGGGGTTTTGGGGGTAGGGTTAGGGTTAGACTGGGGTGAGGGGGTTGGGGTAGGGTTGGGTTATTTAGACTGGGGTGAGGGGTAGGTTGGGGTTTGGGGTTAGAGGGTGGTGAGGTGGGGGGGTGGGGTTAGGGTTAGGGTTGGAAAAGGGGTTTTATGGGGGTGGGGAGGGTAGGGTTTGGGTTTTTTTTTGGTGAGGGGTGTGGGGTGGGTTAGGGTTAGGGTTAAGGGTGGGAGGTGGGGGGGTAGGGGGGGGTTTGGTTTTGACTGGTGGTGATGGTGTGGGGTAGGGTTAGGGTTAGATGGGGGGTGTTGTGGGGGGGGTGGGGGTTAGGGTTGGGTTAGACGGGTTTGGTGTGGTGTGGGTGGGGTTGGGTTAGGGTTGGGGTTTGAGGGTTTGGTGATGGTGATGGGTAGGGTTAGGGTTAGGGTTGATGGTGGGTGGGTGGGTTGGGTTGGGGGTTAGAGGTGGGGGGTTGGGGGGGTAGGGTTAGGGTTGGGGTTAGAGGTGGTGGGGTGTGTGGGGTGGGTTGGGGTTGACGGTGGTGATGGTGGGGGGTAGGGTAGGGGAGGGTTAACGGGTGGGATGGTGTGGGGGTAGGGGGTTGGGTTGTGGTGTGTGGTGTGGGTGGGGGTTTAAGGTTGGGGTTAGCTGGTTTGGTGATGGTGGGGTGGGGTTTGGGTTAGACTAGGGGTCAGGGTGGGGGGTGGGGGTAGGGTTGACTGGTGGATGGTGTGGGGTAGGGTTGGGGTTAGGGGTGGTGATTTTGTGGGGTGGGGGTGGGTTAGACTGGTGGGGATGGTGGGGGGTGGGGTAGGGTTGCGGGTGGTTTGGTGGGGGGTGGGTGGGGTTTGGGGGTGGGGTTTAGGGGGTTGATGGTGTGGGGTAGGGTTAGGGTTAGACTGGTGGTGATGGTGTGGGGTAGGGTTAGGGTTGAGGTGGTGAGGGTGGGGGGTTGGGGTTTTAGATGGTGGTGTGGGGGGTGGTGGGGTTGGGTTAGATGGTGGTGAGGGTGTGGGGGGTGGGTTTTAGACTGGGGGTGAGGGTGTGGGGTGGGGGTTGGGTTTTAAAGGGTGGTGATGGGGGGGTTTTAGGGTTAGGGGTGGGGAGATGGGGGTTTTGGGTGGGGGGTTTGGGGTTTTGGGGTTAGGTTAGACGGGGTGATGGGTGGGGGTAGGGGGTTGGGGTTGGGGTTAGAGGGGTTTTTGAGGGGTAGGGTTAGGGTTGGGGTTAGACTGGGGGTGTGGGGTGGGGTTTGGGGTTAGACTGGGGGGTGAGGGGGGGGGGGGGGTGGGGTTGGGGGTTTGACGGGGGGTGAGGTGTGGGGGGGGTTTGGGTTTAGGGGAGACGGGGGGTGAGGGGGGGGGGGTTTAGGGTTAGGGTTAGACTGGTGGTGATGGTGTGGGGTTAGGGTTAGGGTTAGACTGGTGGTGATGGGGGGGGGTAGGGTTGGGTTTTTAACGTGGGATGGTGTGGGGTAGGGTTGGGGTTAGACTGGGGGTGATGGGTGGGGGTAGGTTGGGGTTTTAGAGGTGGTGATGGTGGGGGTAAGGGTTGGGGTTGGGGAGGGGGTGGGGGGGGGTAGGTTGGGGGTTGGGTTAGGGTTGACTGGGGGTGATGGGTGGGTTAGGTTTTTGGGGTTAGGGTTGGGGTTTGAGGGTGGTGATGGTGGGGGGAGGGTTTTTGGGGTTAGATGGTGGTGAGGGGGGTGGGTTTTTGGGGTTAGGTTAGACTGGTGGTGATGGGGGGGGGTGGGGGGTTTTGGGACTGGGGGGAGGGTTTTGGGGGGAGGGAGGGGGGGAGACTGGGGGGAGGGGGTTGTGGGGGTGGGTTTTGGGGGAGGGGGGGGGGGTTAGGCCGGGTGGGGGGGGGGGGGGGGGTTTTCGGGGGAGGGGGTTTGGGGGGGAGGGAGGGGGGGAGGGGGGGAGGGGGGGGGGGGGAGGGGGGGAGGGAGTGGTGGGGGGTGGGGGAGGGGGGGGGTTTTGGGGGAGGGGGGGGGAGGGGAGGGTTTGGGAGGGGGGGTGGGTGGGGGGTGGGGGGGGGGGAGGGAGGGAGAGGGGGAGGGGGTGGGGGGGGGGAGGGGGGGGGGGCTGGGGGAGGGGGGGGGAGGGGTAGGGGGGGGAAAAGGGGGGGAGGGGGGGGGGGGGGAGACGGGGGGGGGGGGGGAGGGGGGGGTTAGGGGGGGGTTAGACTGGTGGGAGGTGGGGGGGGGGGGGGAGAGGGGGAGGGGGGGAGGGGGGGGGGGGGAGGGGGTAGGGGGGGGGAGGGTTGGGGATGGGGGGGGTGGGGGGGGGGGGAGGGTGGGAGGGGGGGGAGGGGGGAGGGGGGGAAAAGGGGGGAGGTGGGGGGGGAGGGGGGGGGGATGGTGGGGGGGGTTTTGGGTGATGGGGGGGGGGGAGGTTTTTAGGGAAAAGGGGGGGATGGGGGGGGTAGGGAGGGGGGGGGGGGGAGAGGGGGGGAGGGGGTGGGGGGGGAGGGGGGGTTAATGGGGGTGGGGGGGGGGGAAGGGGTTAGGTTGGGCGGGGGTGAGGGGAGGGTTTTGGGTTTTTGGGGTTTGAGGGTGGTGGGGGTGGGGTTTTAGGGTTAGGGTTGGGATGTTGGGGGTGGGGGGTTTGGGGTAGGGTTAGGGTTGGGGTTTTCGGGTGGTGGGGTGGGGGAAAGGTTGGGGTTTAGATGGTGGGATGGGGGGGGTTAGGGTTGAGGGGGGTTTTGGTGTGGGGTAGGGTTAGGGTTAGGGTTAGATGGGGGGATGGTGGGGGTGGGGTTTGGGTTAGGGTTGACGGGTGTGATGGTGGGGGGTAGGGTTGGGTTTTAGACTGGTGGTGATGGTGTGGGGTGGGGTTTGGTTGGGTTGGGGTTTTTAGACTGGGGGTGTGGGTGGGGTAGGGTTAGGGTTGGGTTAGACTGGTGGTGATGGTTTTGGGGGGTAGGGGGTTTGGGTTGGGTTTTAGCGGTGGTGAGGGGGGGTAGGGTTAGGGTTAGGTTAGACTGGGGGGTGAGGGTTTGGGGGGGTTAGGGTTGGGGAGACGGGGTGATGGGGGGGGGTGGGTTTAGGGTTAGGGTTGACGGTGGTGATGGGGGGGTGGGTGGGTTGGGGTTAGATTTGGTGATGGTGCGGGGTAGGGTTGGGTTTGGGGTTTAGAGGTGGTGATGGTGTGGGGTGGGGTGGGGTTTTGGGGGGAGATGGTGGGAGGTTGGGGGGTGGGGGGGGGTGGGGTTGGTTTTAGACTGGGGTGTGGGGGGGTAGGGAGGTTAAAAAGGGGGTATGGTGGGGGTGGGGTTTTGGGGGTTTTGGGGTTTAGAGGTGGTGAGGGTGTGGGTGGGTTAGGGTGACTGGGGTGATGGTGGGGGGTAGGGTTGGGTTGGGGTTTTAGGGTTAGACTGGTGGTGATGGTGTGGGGTAGGGTTAGGGTTAGGGTTAGACTGGTGGTGATGGTGTGGGGTAGGGTTAGGGTTGGGTTAAAATGGGGATGGTGGGGGTGGGTTAGGGTTAGGGTTAGATGGTGGTATGGGTGGGGTAGGGTTAGGGTTGGGTTGACTGGTGGTGAGGGTCTGGGGTGTTTTATGGCCACAGGGGGCCCCTTAAAAAGGAGCAACTTTTGAATGCCAAGGATTCTAAACTCATCGTTTATCAGGGCATCTTTTTATGACGCGGTACCCATTGGAAATATTTTTTTTTTTACCCCCCAGAGGATAAGCCCGCAAGGGTCATTTAGGAAGGTTTTTTCCTAATTTTTTGTACATCAGTGTATAGGCAGGAAATTTCCCCAAATAAAGGAAAGACGGGAGTTTTTTGAGCTGTCATGGTGAATGTGTTTTTCCCGGGGGATGGTTAGAGGTCCACTAAAACCCCTGAGAGGGGATGGTTCAGGTCCAATCAAACCCCTGAGAGGGCATGGTTCAGGTCCACTCAACCCCTGAGAGGGCATGGTTCAGAGGTCCACTCAACCCCTGAGAGGGGATGGTTCAGGTCCACTCAACCCCTGAGAGGGCATGGTTCAGGTCCACTCAACCCCTGAGAGGGGATGGTTCAGAGGTCCACTCAACCCCTGAGAGGGGATGGTTCAGGTCCACTCAACCCCTGAGAGGGGATGGTTTCAGGTCCACTCAACCCCTTAGAGGGCATGGTTCAGGTCCACTCACCCCTTAGAGGGGACGGTTTCAGGTCCACTCAACCCCTGAGTTGACGGTTCAGTCCCACTCAACCCCTGAGAGGGGACGGTTCAGGTCCACTCAAACCCTGAGAGGGCATGGTTCAGAGGTCCACTCAACCCCTGAGAGGGCAATGGTTCAGGGTCCACTCAAACCCCTGAGAGGGGACGGTTCAGGTCCACCTCAACCCGAGAGGGGACGGTTGTCGGTCACGGGACGGTTCAGGTCCCACTCAACCCCTGAGAGGGGACGGTTTCAGGTCCCCAATCACACAACTGAGAGGGGACGTTCAGGTCCACTCACCCCTGAGAGGGCATGGGTTCAGAGGTCCACTCAACCCCTGAGAGGGGATGGTTCAGGTCCACTCAACCCCTGAGAGGGGACGGTTCAAGGTTTATGAAGAATTCCATCAACAACAATAAGTTTGATTACAGGCCCCCTAATAATAATAATAATAATAATAATAATAATAATAATTTAGGGCTTCAAATCCAATCTTGTTTCTCATGGAACGTCATGTCTTCAGGTTGAGCAGAGCTCTATGTGAAAGACAGAGGGACTACAGTATTATAATCAATGCCAGTTACGTTTGATTCATGCAGTGTGTTGGTGGCCCAGTGTTTGATGGTATTCACACGTTACAGTGTAGCTTGAACAATTCCTACAGTACAGAAAAAACACATTCAAGTATAAAAACCTCAGTTAGAATGGGCGCTTTTATAAACCAACTCATTAGTTCAACACTTTAGCCTTAAGATAGTACTTACTGGTGTTAATCAGATCTCCTGTCTCCTCTACCAATGTGCCAGTTATCTCCCCCTCCTCTTTCACTCCAAAATCTGCATCCTCCTCTATCTCTTCCTCCTTCTCTTCTTTCACTGTAACATCCTCCTCCTCTTTCACTCTGAACGCGTCTTCCTCTTCTTTCACTGTAACATCCTCTTCCTCTTTCACTCTGAACGCGTCTTCCTCTTCTTTCACTGTAACATCCTCCTCCTCTTTCACTCTGAACGCGTCTTCCTCTTCTTTCACTGTAACGTCTTTCTCTTCTTCTTTC
Source organism: Coregonus sp. 'balchen' (assembly GCA_902810595.1). Classification (NCBI taxonomy): domain Eukaryota; kingdom Metazoa; phylum Chordata; class Actinopteri; order Salmoniformes; family Salmonidae; genus Coregonus; species Coregonus sp. 'balchen'. The sequence goes on along the minus strand of LR778290.1, from coordinate 2,863,187 downwards.
ACGGTAACAGCTTCACCCTCTACTTGTTTTTGTATTGTAACATCCTCCTCTTCCTCCTCCTCTTTCACTAGAGCTTCTTTCTCCGTCCAGCAGACCTCCTCTTCTTTAGCAGGAGGAGAGTAGCTTAGTGACCTCATGGTCGGGGATGTTAGCTAGCTAGGCTAGTGCTAACTTAACCAGCCAGCTAGCTGACCAATAACAACAACACCGTAAATATGAAATTAAATGGGATAACTAACTAGACGACAGAAGTGGGTTTAAAACACAGCGGCTAATATACACGAAAGCGTCTAAAGAGCTTTATTGGTTGGGCTATTTTGTCTAGCAAGCTACCGAGGTGTCTGACTAACTGTTGTTGACGTCGAATAAACATCTCGTCCCCTAGATTATACGTCACGCTGGCAGCATGGGGGGGGGGGAGATAAAATAGACCATAGAAAGGGGTTGCCTCCGACTCCAAAGGTTGCATGTTTGAATCCAGCAATAGAAAGTTGTTTTTCACAAGCATTTCGCTACACCCGCAATAGCATCTGCTAAAAATATGTGTATGTGACAATCTGATTTATGGAAAATATATATATTTCACAGCAGTTTAGATGGTACAATGATACTCTAACACTATACTTGCTTGTTTTCTCACATAAATTGAAATTATTCGAATTTTTGCGACCAGGAAATGGCGGAGTGAATTCTACATAGTGCATCTTTCATTTTACTTTCAGACCAAACCTTTTTTTTTTTTGGTTCATTTATTTCATTAAATATAACTATTATATTCAGACCTTAAAAGAGAAACGTGTTGATAGGGTCAGAATTTTAATGAAAATGTAAAACATACAAATCAACTTGCACATCAGCATTTAAGGCAATATCTTATTCAGTCGAATAAACAGATAATATACAAATTAGCAGCTTGATCTATAGTGCTTCTATATAGTGTGACAATACATAGATGGTTCAGGTCCACTCAAAGTCATGGGTGACTAGTTTATGTTAGCTTGGCTCTCTCTGTGTGTTTCATACGGTGGGAGGAGGGGTTGGTGGTCTAAGGCACTGCATCGCAGTGCTAACTGTGCCACTAGAGATTCTGGTTCGAATCCAGGCTCTGTCGCAGCCGGCCGTGACCGGGAGACCCATGGGGCGGCGCACAATTGGCCCAGCGTTGTCCAGGGTAGGGGAGGGAATGGCCGGCAGGGATGTAGCTCAGTTGATAGAGCATGGCGTTTGCAACGCCAGGGTTGTGGGTTCGATTCCCACGGGGGGCCAGTATAAAAAAAAAAAAATTATTCACTAACTGTAAGTCGCTCTGGATAAGAGCGTCTGCTAAATGACTAAAATGTAAATGTTGGCAGAGAGCAATGGCTAGCTAATATGCTAACTATTCTAGCTAGCTAACTAACTGGCTGAATAAGTTGACGATGTACTCACTCAAACTGTCAAAACTAACCCCAAAACCTTACACAACGTTAAGACACGGACACGAATGATCTGTTTAGCGTGTTAACCCACTATTGGTAGTTTGTTGTAACCAAGTATTGGTGCTAAACCGTGTGTTATTGGATGCTAGCATGCTAGTTAGCTATGGTGTCATAGGATACGGTGCCCTGGGCGGTTTTCACGGAAGAATACTGTACCAAGTTAGCTAGCTGAATAAACTAAGTTAGAGTCTATTCCTAGAAAACATTGAACCGCTGTAGTTTACAACAATTATAATTTCTAAAGTGGAATTTGGGAGAGTTATTTTTGAATGTTTCAGTGAAACGTAAGTGAGGGAGGCCCCGCTCTCTCGCTTTCCCAGATATTTAGTTCATTTCATTCCGATCTCCTTTGCATTATTGTAGCCATCTGCTACAGCCTGTCAACTATGCCTCTGCCTATCCCTGTTCTCTCCTCTCTGCACAGGCTACACAAACGCCTCACACCGCGTGGCTGCTGCCACTCTAATCTGGTGGTCCCTGCACGCACCACTCACCTGGAGTACTCCCGAGTGGCGCAGTGGTCTAAACTGTGCCACTAGAGATCCTGGTTCGAATCCAGGCTCTGTCGTAGCCGCCCGTGACCGGGAGACCCATGGGGCGGCACAATTGGCCCAGCGTCGTCCAGGGTAGGGGAGGGAATGGCCGGCAGGGATGTTGGTAGAGCATGGCGTTTGCAACGCCAGGGTTGTGGGTTCGATTCCCGCGGGGGGCCAGTATGAAAAAAATAAAATAATAATAATAATATGTATGTATTCACTAACTGTAAGTCGCTCTGGATAAGAGCGTCTGCTAAATGACTAAAATGTAAATGTAATGTAAATGAGTTCCAGGTCTCCGGCAGCCTCTGGAACTGCCGTTCTGCTGCCAACAAGGCAGAGTTAATCTCAGCCTATGCTACCCTCCAGTCCCTCGACTTCTTCTTGGTCAGCGCAGCGGTGGCACAGGAATCCTCATCTCTCCCAAATGGACATTCTCTCTTTTCCCCCTGACCCATCTGTCTATCTCCTCATTTGAATTCCATGCTGTCACAGTCACTAGCCCATTCAAGCTTAACATCCTTATCATTTATCGCCCTCCAGGTTCCCTTGGAGAGTTCATCAATGAGCTTGACGCCTTGATAAGTTCCTTTCCTGAGGATGGCTCACCCCTCACAGTTTTGGGGGATTTCAACCTCCCTACGTCTACCTTTGACTCATTTCTCTCTGCCTCCTTCTTTCCACTCCTATCCTCTTTTGACCTCACCCTCTCACCGTCCCCCCCTACTCACAAGGCAGGCAATACGCTTGACCTCATCTTTACTAGATGCTGTTCTTCTACAGTGGTATCTAAATAACGATGCTAATTATGCTGTGAGGACAAGAAATCCGCTGACACTGTCCTTGATTATAATAGTTTATTACATCGAAGATTTCAGCGTCAATTTACAGACATCTGGAGAACAACCGACCCAATCTCTAATATGTTGTTTTCTCCTCGTCCTTTGTCCCAACCATAGTATTTATAATCTGTTACATGATATGGGTGGTTTCCCCATAAACCAATCCCAGGACGCCACATAACATACTTCCTCTGTTTTAGGGGGCCCCTATAGTAATGCTTTCCAGATGCTTCCACAAGCTGAGTGAACTTCCTCTAACACACCATTTGCAAACATCAGCAAAGTCATAAACTGTTTAGACACTACACTACTAATCTCACTGCAACTCCCCTCCAAGTCTCCGACCACTACTTTGTATCCTTTTCTCTCTCGCTCTCCTCCAACACTACTCACTCTACCCCTACTCAGATGGTAATGTGCCATCGCAACCTTCGCTCTCTCTCTCCCGCTACTCTCTCCTCTTCCATCCTATCATCTCTTCCCTCTGCTCAATTCTTCTCCCTCCAATCTCCTGATTCTGCCTCCTCAACCCTCCTCTCCTCCCTTTCTGCATCCTTTGACTCTCTATGTCCCCTATCCTCCCGGCCGGCTCGGACCTCCCCTCCTGCTCCGTGGCTTGACGACTCATTGCGAGCTCACAGAACAGGGCTCCGGGCAGCCGAGCGGAAATGGAGGAAAACTAGACTCCCTGCGGACCTGTCATCTTTTCACTCCCTCCTCTCTACATTCTCTTCCTCTGTTTCTGCTGCTAAAGCCACTTTCTACCACTCTAAATTTCAAGCCTCTGCCTCTTACCCTAGGAAGCTCTTTGCCACCTTCTCCTCCCTGCTGAATCCTCCTCCTCCTCCCTCTCTGTGGATGACTTCGTCAACCATTTTGAAAAAAAGGTTGACGACATCCGATCCTCATTTATTAAGTCAAATGACACCGCTGGTCCTGCTACCCTATGCTTTGACTTCTTTCTCCCCTCTCTCTCCAGATGAACTGGCGCTGCTCACTCTTGGATTGCGTCCTGACAGGTCGCTCCTACCAGGTGGCGTGGCGAGAATCTGTCTCCGCACCACGTGCTCTCACCACTGGTGTCCCCCAGGGCTCAGTTCTAGGCCCTCTCCTATTCTCTCTATACACCAAGTCACTTGGCTCTGTCATATCCTCACATGGCCTCTCCTATCATTGCTACGCAGACGACACACAATTAATTTTCTCCTTTCCCCCTTCTGATAACCAGGTGGCGAATCGCATCTCTGTATGTCTGGCAGAAATATCAGTGTGGATGTCGGATCACCACCTCAAGCTGAACCTCTGCAAGACGGAGCTGCTCTTCCTCCCGGGGAAGGACTCCATGATCTCGCCATCACGGTTGACAACTCCATTGTGTCCTCCTCCCAGAGTGCAAAGAACCTTGGCGTGACCCTGGACAACAACGTCATTCCCCGCTAACATCAAAGCGGTGACCCGATCCTGCAGGTTCATGCTCTACAACATTCGCAGAGTACGACCCTACCTTACACAGAAAGCGGCACAGGTCCTAATCCAGGCACTTGTCATCTCCCGTCTGGATTTTCTGCAACTCGCTGTTGGCTGGGCTCCCTGCCTGTGCCATTAAACCCCTACAACTTATCCAGAATGCTGCAGCCCGTCTGGTGTTCAACCTTCCCAAGTTCTCTCATGTCACCCCGCTCCTCAGGACACTCCACTGGCTTCCAGTTGAAGCTCGCATCTGCTACAAGACCATGGTGCTTGCCTACGGAGCTGTGAGGGGAACGGCACCTCCTTACCTTCAGGCTCTGATCAGACCCTTCACCCAAACTAGGGCATTGCGTTCATCCACCTCTGGCCTGCTGGCTCCCCTACCTCTGCGGAAGCACAGTTCCCGCTCAGCCCAGTCAAAACTATTCGCTGCTCTGGCACCCCAATGGTGGAACAAGCTCCCCCATGACGCTGGTGGTCAGCGGTGTCACTGACCACCTTTCGGAGACACTTGAAACCCTACCTCTTTAAGGAATACCTGGAATAGTATAAAAAGTAATCCTTCTACCCCCACCATAAAAAAAAAAGTGCTTGTCCCACTGGCTATCATAAGTTGATTGCACCAATTTGCAAGTCGCTCTGGATAAGAGCGTCTGCTAAATTACATAAATGTAAAATGTAGCTGTATACAGTCCAATCAGAAGACCTCTCCTGATGTTCTGACCGACACGTTGTGTTATCAACCTTCCAGCCATCCACTCACCCAATCAGAAGACCTCTCCTGATGTTCTGACTGACACGTTGTGTTATCAACCTTCCAGCCATCCATTCACCCAATCAGAAGACCTCTCCTGATGTTCTGACTGACACGTTGTGTTATCAACCTTCCAGCCATCCATTCACCCAATCAGAAGACATCTCCTGATGTTCTGACTGACACGTTGTGTTATCAACCTTCCAGCCATCCACTCACCCAATCAGAAGACCTCTCCTGATGTTCTGACCGACACGTTGTGTTATCAACCTTCCAGCCATCCATTCACCCAATCAGAAGAGCTCTCCTGATGTTCTGACCGACACGTTGTGTTATCAACCTTCCAGCCATCCATTCACCCAATCAGAAGACCTCTCCTGATGTTCTGACCGACACGTTGTGTTATCAACCTTCCAGCCATCCACTCACCCAATCAGAAGAGCTCTCCTGATGTTCTGACTGACACGTTGTGTTATCAACCTTCCAGCCATCCACTCACCCAATCAGAAGACCTCTCCTGATGTTCTGACTGACACGTTGTGTTATCAACCTTCCAGCCATCCATTCACCCAATCAGAAGACCTCTCCTGATGTTCTGACCGACACGTTGTGTTATCAACCTTCCAGCCATCCATTCACCCAATCAGAAGACCTCTCCTTGTGTTCTGACCGACACGTTGTGTTATCAACCTTCCAGCCATCCATTCACCCAATCAGAAGACCTCTCCTGATGTTCTGACCGACACGTTGTGTTATCAACCTTCCAGCCATCCATTCACCCAATCAGAAGACCTCTCCTGATGTTCTGACCGACACGTTGTGTTATCAACCTTCCAGCCATCCACTCACCCAATCAGAAGACCTCTCCTGATGTTCTGACCGACACGTTGTGTTATCAACCTTCCAGCCATCCATTCACCCAATCAGAAGACCTCTCCTGATGTTCATACTGACACGTTGTGTTATCAACCTTCCAGCCATCCATTCACCCAATCAGAAGACCTCTCCTGATGTTCTGACTGACACGTTGTGTTATCAAACCTTCCAGCCATCCACTCACCCAATCAGAAGACCTCTCCTGATGTTCTGACCGACACGTTGTGTTATCAACCTTCCAGCCATCCATTCACCCAATCAGAAGACCTCTCCTGATGTTCTGACCGACACGTTGTGTTATCAACCTTCCAGCCATCCATTCACCCAATCAGAAGACCTCTCCTGATGTTCAGACTGACACGTTGTGTTATCAACCTTCCAGCCATCCATTCACCCAATCAGAAGACCTCTCCTTGTGTTCTGACCGACACGTTGTGTTATCAACCTTCCAGCCATCCATTCACCCAATCAGAAGACCTCTCCTGATGTTCTGACCGACCGTTGTGTTATCAACCTTCCAGCCATCCATTCACCCAATCAGAAGACCTCTCCTGATGTTCTGGACCGACACGTTGTGTTATCAACCTTCCAGCCATCCACTCACCCAATCAGAAGACCTCTCCTGATGTTCTGACCGACATGTTGTGTTATCAACCTTCCAGCCATCCATTCACCCAATCAGAAGACCTCTCCTGATGTTCAGACTGACACGTTGTGTTATCAACCTTCCAGCCATCCATTCACCCAATCAGAAGACCTCTCCTGATGTTCTGACTGACACGTTGTGTTATCAACCTTCCAGCCATCCACTCACCCAATCAGAAGACCTCTCCTGATGTTCTGACCGACACGTTGTGTTATCAACCTTCCAGCCATCCATTCACCCAATCAGAAGACCTCTCCTGATGTTCTGACCGACACGTTGTGTTATCAACCTTCCAGCCATCCATTCACCCAATCAGAAGAGCTCTCCTGATGTTCAGACTGACACGTTGTGTTATCAACCTTCCAGCCATCCATTCACCCAATCAGAAGACCTCTCCTGATGTTCTGATCGACACGTTGTGTTATCAACCTTCCAGCCATCCATTCACCCAATCAGAAGACCTCTCCTGATGTTCTGACCGACACGTTTGTGTTATCAACCTTCCAGCCATCCATTCACCCAATCAGAAGAGCTCTCCTGATGTTCTGACTGACACGTTGTGTTATCAACCATCCAGCCATCCATTCACCCAATCAGAAGACCTCTCCTGATGTTCTGACCGACACGTTGTGTTATCAACCTTCCAGCCATCCATTCACCCAATCAGAAGACCTCTCCTGATGTTCAGACTGACACGTTGTGTTATCAACCTTCCAGCCATCCATTCACCCAATCAGAAGACCTCTCCTGATGTTCTGACTGACACGTTGTGTTATCAACCTTCCAGCCATCCACTCACCCAATCAGAAGACCTCTCCTGATGTTCTGACCGACACGTTGTGTTATCAACCTTCCAGCCATCCATTCACCCAATCAGAAGACCTCTCCTGATGTTCTGACCGACACGTTGTGTTATCAACCTTCCAGCCATCCATTCACCCAATCAGAAGACCTCTCCTGATGTTCTGACTGACACGTTGTGTTATCAACCTTCCAGCCATCCATTCACCCAATCAGAAGACCTCTCCTTGTGTTCTGACCGACACGTTGTGTTATCAACCTTCCAGCCATCCATTCACCCAATCAGAAGACCTCTCCTGATGTTCTGACCGACACGTTGTGTTATCAACCTTCCAGCCATCCATTCACCCAATCAGAAGACCTCTCCTGATGTTCTGACTGACACGTTGTGTTATCAACCTTCCAGCCATCCACTCACCCAATCAGAAGACCTCTCCTGATGTTCTGACCGACACGTTGTGTTATCAACCTTCCAGCCATCCATTCACCCAATCAGAAGACCTCTCCTGATGTTCAGACTGACACGTTGTGTTATCAACCTTCCAGCCATCCATTCACCCAATCAGAAGACCTCTCCTGATGTTCTGACTGACACGTTGTGTTATCAACCTTCCAGCCATCCACTCACCCAATCAGAAGACCTCTCCTGATGTTCTGACCGACACGTTGTGTTATCAACCTTCCAGCCATCATTCACCCAATCAGAAGACCTCTCCTGATGTTCTGACCGACACGTTGTGTTATCAACCTTCCAGCCATCCATTCACCCAATCAGAAGAGCTCTCCTGATGTTCAGACTGACACGTTGTGTTATCAACCTTCCAGCCATCCATTCACCCAATCAGAAGACCTCTCCTGATGTTCTGATCGACACGTTGTGTTATCAACCTTCCAGCCATCCATTCACCCAATCAGAAGACCTCTCCTGATGTTCTGACCGACACGTTGTGTTATCAACCTTCCAGCCATCCATTCACCCAATCAGAAGAGCTCTCCTGATGTTCTGACTGACACGTTGTGTTATCAACCATCCAGCCATCCATTCACCCAATCAGAAGACCTCTCCTGATGTTCTGACTGACACGTTGTGTTATCAACCTTCCAGCCATCCATTCACCCAATCAGAAGAGCTCTCCTGATGTTCTGACTGACACGTTGTGTTATCAACCTTCCAGCCATCCATTCACCCAATCAGAAGACCTCTCCTGATGTTCTGACTGACACGTTGTGTTATCAACCTTCCAGCCATCCATTCACCCAATCAGAAGACCTCTCCTGATGTTCTGACCGACACGTTGTGTTATCAACCATCCAGCCATCCATTCACCCAATCAGAAGAGCTCTCCTGATGTTCTGACTGACACGTTGTGTTATCAACCATCCAGCCATGCATTCAGAAGAGCTCATTTCTGTAAGTACATTGATGTAGATGTATATAATGAATGTCCACTAGTGGGTAACATAGTTAAAAACATTTTTATTTTTATTTTTATTCAGATACAAATATGTTGCATTAATCAAATTTTTTTCACAATCAGCATCTGTGTTTTTTCCAACTTGGTGGAATAATACTGCTGGGAACATTCATGAAGTAGCTTAGTAAAATTTTTTTTGGGTCAACAACTTATCACCGTTATCAGAATAACGTCATCACGTTTTCATAAACCTTTAGGGTGAAGACTAAGGGCTCTATTCGATCCACAACGCCTAAATTCAGCTTTACAGCTTGATTGAAATTTAAAGCCAATGTTCCTGTTTTAGCTGGAGACTGCATTCAAGGTAAACCCTGCATATATCGGCTCAATCCGAAATCACCTTTACATTTCTATAGCGGAATCTGTAACACTTCAGCTTTACAGACGGAATAGAGCCCTAATACACAAATTAATTCAATGAAACCCAGACTAAAGGTTTCAAGGTCAGAATCAAGAAATACACATTGGGTCCTTGGCTTGCGAACATAAGCAACCATTTACATTTAAAACAGGTTCTCCAGCACAAAAATGATCAGCAAATTAAAATCCTCAATTTAGTTGCATGTGACAGAACACGCTAAATTGTAGCCGGTGGTCCCATCAGATAACATGGCACATGTTAGCCCTATGCTAACCTCACCAGGTGGCACTGATTATGAGCTTATCCTCCCCTGTGTGTTTATTTTCTCATGCCTTTTCAGGTTCCCTAACTTGGAACAATGTTAAGACTTCTCTCCAGAGTGTATTCTCTTATGTTTGTTCAGGTTTCCTAACTGGGTAAAAGTCTTTCCACACTGGGAGCAGTGGTAGGGCTTCTCCCCAGAGTGTATCCTCTCATGTTTGTTCAGGTTCCCTAACTGGATAAAACTCTTTCCACAATGAGAGCATTGGTAAGGTGTCTCTCCAGAGTGTATTCTCTCGTGCTCTTTAAGGTTCCCTAACTTGGTAAAATCCTTTCCACACTGGGAGCAATGGTAAGGTTTCTCCCCTGTGTGTGTCCTCTCATGCTCCTTCAGATTATCTAACAACCTAAAATTCTTTCCACAATGGGAACAGGGGTAAGGCTTCTCTCCAGAGTGTATTCTCTTATGTTTGTTCAGGCTCCCTAACTGGGTAAATCTCTTTCCACAATAGGAGCAGTGGTAAGGCTTCTCTCTAGAGTGTATTATCTCGTGCTTTTTTAGGTTCCCTAACTGAGCAAAATCCTTTCCACACTGGGAACAATGGTAAGGTTTCTCCCCCGTGTGTGTCCTCTCATGCTCTTTCAGATTATCTAACAACCTAAAATTCTTTTCACAATGGGAACAGGGGTAAGGCTTCTCTCCAGAGTGTATTCTCTTATGTTTGTTTAGGTTCCCTAACTGGGTAAAACTATTTCCACACTGGGAGCAATGGAAAGGTTTCTCCCCTGTGTGTGTCCTCTCATGCTCCTTCACAGTATCTAACAACCTAAACTTCTTTCCACAATGGGAACAGGGGTAAGGCTTCTCTCCTGTGTGTATTCTCTTATGTTTATTCAGGCTCCCTAACCACCTAAAACTATTTCCACACTGGGAGCAGTGGTAAGGCTTTTCTCCTGTGTGTATTCTCTTATGTTTGTTCAGGCTCCCAAACAACGTAAAACTCTTTCCACACTGGGAGCATTGGTAAGGCTTTTCTTCAGTGTGTGTCATTTTATGCTCTTTCAGCTTCCATAACCATTTAAAACTCATATTACACTGGAAGCAGTGGTGTTGTCTCGTTGGTTTGGGCGACTCTGGGTCTGGTTCCCCTGAAGGACTCTTCCCGCTGTCAGAGTGAGAGTCTGGTCTCTCTCCTGCCAAAGACAAACAGAGTATCTAGTTAAACAGAGACCTGAATGAAACCTCCACATGATAAAACTGTCTTCCTATGAGGTTTAATCCAGACTAGATCCCTCATTATAAAACAGTATATTTGGATCCTGGATACTGATTGGTTAATAGCAGTTAGTTATTCATGATGATCCCTAGGTAATGCCTGTTAACAGTATTATTTGAATTATTCCTACACATCCACTGTCCCACAGCCAAGCCAGGCAATTCATAAACTAATCTCCACTGGAAAAAAGCATCTACATTATTACCCCGTGCATCTAGTCTAGCATTTGATTTGTATCAACTTTGCCATCTGCCTCTCTGAGCTCTGACTTGATTTATTATTGAATAGAAATGTACAGAATATGGTTTATATCTCTATGATAGAGTTGATCAGGCTGTTGATTGTGGCCTCTGTGGAACGTTGTCTCACTCCTCTTCAATGGCTGTGCTTCAAGTTGCTGGATATTGGCGGGAACTGGAACACACTGTCGTTAAACGTCGATCCAGAGCATCCCAAACATGCTCAACGGGTGACAGGCCATGGAACTAGGACAGTTTCAGTCTTCCAGGAATTTTTTTTCAGATCCTTGCGACATCATCATGCTGAAACATGAGGTGATGGCGGCGGATGAATGGCACGACAATGGGCCTCAGGATCTTGTCACGGTATCTCTGTGCCTTCAAATTGTGTTCGTTGTCCGTAGCTTATGCCTGCCCATACCATAACCCCACCACCACCATGGGGCACTATGTTCACAATGTTGACATCAGCAAACCGCTCACCCACACGACGCCATACATGCTTTTTGCCATCTGCCCGGTACAGTTAAACCGGGATTCATCCGTGAAGAGCACACTTCTCCAGCGTGCCAGTGGCCATCGAAGGCGAGCATTTGCCCACTGAAGTCGTTTACGACGCCAAACTGCAGTCAAGTCAAGACCGTGGTGAGGATGACGAGCACGCAGATGAGCTTCCCTGAGACGGTTTCTGACAGTTTGTGCAGACATTCTTCGGTTGTGCAAACCCACAGTTTCATCAGCTGTCCGGGTGGCTGGTCTTTGATGAAGAAGCCAGTACTGGGCTGGCGCGGTTACACGTGGTCTGCGGTTGTGAGGCCGGTTGGACGTACTGACAAATTCTCTAAAACGAGGTTGGAGGCGGCTTACGATGCTGACCTTCTAGGCAGAGTTACAAAGAAAAAGCCATATCTCAGACTGGCCAATAAAAACAGAAGATTAAGATGGGCAAAAGAACACCGACACTGGACTTTTTCTTTGCAACTCTGCCTAGGTCAGCATCCCGGAGTCGCCTCTTCACTGTTGACGTTGAGACTGGTGTTTTGTGGGTACTATTTAATGAAGCTGCCAGTTGAGGACCTGTGAGGCGTCTGTTTCTCAAACTAAACACTCTAATGTATTTGTCCTCTTGCTCAGTTGTGCACCAGGGCCTCCCACTCCTCTTTCTATTCTGGTTAGAGCCAGTTTGCGCTGTTCTGTGAAGGGAGTAGTACACAGCGTTGTACGAGATCTTCCGTTTCTTGGCAATTTCTCGCATGGAATAGCCTTCATTTCTCAGAACAAGAATAGACTGACGAGTTTCAGAAGAAAGTTATTTGTTTCTGGCCATTTTGATCCTGTAATTGAACCCACAATTGCTGATGCTCCAGATACTCAACTAGTCTCAAGAAGGCCAGATTTATTGCTTCTTTAAATCAGCACAACAGTTTTCAGCTGTGCTAACATAATTGCAAAAGGGTTTTCTAATGATCAATTAGCCTTTTAAAATGATAAACATGGATTAGCAAACACAACGTGCCATTGGAACACAGGACTGATGGTTGCTGATAATGGGCCTCTGTGCGCCTATGTAGATATTCCATAAAAAAATCAGCCGTTTCCAGCTACAATAGCCATTTACAACATTAACAATGTCTACACTGTACTTCTGATCAATTTGATGTTATTTTAATGGACAAAAAAATGGCTTTTCTTTCGAAAACAAGGACATTTCTAAGTGACCCCAAACTTTTGAACGGTAGTATATAGAGCATGTAGGATGAGCAGACATTTAACATATATAGAGCATGTGGGCTGAGCAGACATTTAACATATATAGATCATGTGGGCTGAGCAGACATTTAACATACAGTGGGGAGAACAAGTATTTGATACACTGCCGATTTTGCAGGTTTTCCTACTTACAAAGCATGTAGAGGTCTGTCATTTTTATCATAGGTACACTTCAACTGTGAGAGACGGAATCTAAAACAAAAATCCAGAAAATCACATTGTATGATTTTTAAGTAATTAATTTGCATTTTATTGCATGACATAAGTATTTGATACATCAGAAAAGCAGAACTTAATATTTGGTACAGCAACCTTTGTTTGCAATTAGAGATCATACGTTTCCTGTAGGTCTTGACCAGGTTTGCACACACTGCAGCAGGGATTTTGGCCCACTCCTCCATACAGACCTTCTCCAGATCCTTCAGGTTTCGGGGCTGTCGCTGGGCAATACGGACTTTCAGCTCCCTCCAAAGATTTTCTATTGAGTTCAGGTCTGGAGACTGGCTAGGCCACTCCAGGACCTTGAGATGCTTCTTACGGAGCCACTCCTTAGTTGCCCTGGCTGTGTGTTTCGGGTCATTGTCATGCTGGAAGACCCAGCCACGACCCATCTTCAATGCTCTTACTGAGGGAAGGAGGATGTTGGCCAAGATCTCGCGATACATGGCCCCATCCATCCTCCCCTCAATACGGTGCAGTCGTCCTGTCCCCTTTGCAGAAAAGCATCCCCAAAGAATGATGTTTCCACCTCCATGCTTCACGGTCGGGATGGTGTTCTTGGGGTTGTACTCATCCTTCTTCTTCCTCCAAACACGGCGAGTGGAGTTTAGACCAAAAAGCTCTATTTTTGTCTAATCAGACCACATGACCTTCTCCCATTCCTCCTCTGGATCATCCAGATGGTCATTGGCAAACTTCAGACGGGCCTGGACCTGCGCTGGCTTGAGCAGGGGGACCTTGCGTGCGCTGCAGGATTTTAATCCATGACGGCGTAGTGTGTTACTAATGGTTTTCTTTGAGACTGTGGTCCCAGCTCTCTTCAGGTCATTGACCAGGTCCTGCCGTGTAGTTCTGGGCTGATCCCTCACCTTCCTCATGATCATTGATGCCCCACGAGGTGAGATCTTGCATGGAGCCCCAGACCGAGGGTGATTGACCGTCATCTTGAACTTCTTCCATTTTCTAATAATTGCGCCAACAGTTGTTGCCTTCTCACCAAGCTGCTTGCCTATTGTCCTGTAGCCCATCCCAGCCTTGTGCAGGTCTACAATTTTATCCCTGATGTCCTTACACAGCTCTCTGGTCTTGGCCATTGTGGAGAGGTTGGAGTCTGTTTGATTGAGTGTGTGGACAGGTGTCTTTTATACAGGTAACGAGTTCAAACAGGTGCAGTTAATACAGGTAATGAGTGGAGAACAGGAGGGCTTCTTAAAGAACAACTAACAGGTCTGTGAGAGCCGGAATTCTTACTGGTTGATCAAATACTTATGTCATGCAAATTAATTACTTAAAAATCATACAATGTGATTTTCTGGATTTTTGTTTTAGATTCCGTCTCTCACAGTTGAAGTGTACCTATGATAAAAATTACAGACCTCTACATGCTTTGTAAGTAGGAAAACCTGCAAAATCGGCAGTGTATCAAATACTTGTTCTCCCCACTGTATAAAGATCATGTGGGCTGAGCAGACATTTAACATATATAGATCATGTGGGCTGAGCAGACATTTAACATATATAGAGCATGTGGGCTGAGCAGACATTTAACATATATAGAGCATGTGGGCTGAGCAGACATTTAACATATATAGATCATGTGGGCTGAGCAGACATTTAACATATATAGATCATGTGGGCTGAGCAGACATTTAACATATATAGAGCATGTGGGCTGAGCAGACATTTAACATATATAGAGCATGTAGGCTGAGCAGACATTTAACATATATAGAGCATGTAGGATGAGCAGATATTTAACATACAGTACCAGTCAGAAGTTTGGACACACCTACTCATTCAAGGGTTTTTCTTTATTTTTACTATTTTCTACATTGTAGTATAATAGTGAAGACATCAAAACTATGAAATAACAAATAACGAAGCTAGCTGGCTAATCCACTACCTAGCGGGTAGCTACTGGCAACTATTAGCAACGGTATAGTTGTTTCACGCCTGAGAGTGCCTGTAATTACGCCAGCTGGCTGCCTACAATAATTACATACAATATTTGCCTACCATTCAGCTGTTTTTCTAACCTCATTGTCTGAACCGTTAACGTTAGGTAGTAAGTGGCTACTGTGCTTGAAATTTAGCTAGCTTGTTGCTACCTGGATAGCAACTAGTAAACAATAGCTGGAATGACCTGGCGAACAGACGCGAACTGGCTGAGTCAATTCAGTGGCTAGCTTTGCACTTGGCTAGCTAACAGTAGCTGCTAGGGGTAAGTTATAGCCTACATTTGTGTATTATTTTTACATATTGGTAGCTAGAGTCGTTCAAGGAATTCGGGACATGGGTGACTAGTTAACGTTAGTTTTGCTCTCTCTGTGTGTTCGTGCCGTGAAAGGAGTGGTTTCTTCTTTGTCTGAAAGCAATGGCTAGCTAGTATGCTAACTATTCTAGCTAACTAACTGGCTGAATAAGTTGACGACGGACTCGCTCAAGCTGTCGGGACTAACACACAACGTTAGACACGGACACGAACGATCTGCTTGGCGTGTTGACACACTGGTGGTTTGTTGTGGCCGAGTATTGGTGTTAAACCGTGTTGTTGGAGTCCGGCATGCTAGCTGGCTGTGGCGTCTTATGACTAGGTGCCCTGGACGATTTTCACAGAAGAATACTGTACCTAGTTAGCTAGCTGAATAAACTAAGTTAGTCTATTCCTAGAAAACATTGAACCGCTGTAGTTTACAACAATTATAGTTTCTGAGGTGGAAGTTGGGAGAGTTATATTTGGGTGTTGTGGTGAGGGAGGCCTAGCTCTCTCCTTTCCCAGATGTTTAGTTCATTTCATTCCGATCTCCTTTGCATTATTGTCGCCATTTTCTGCAGCCTGTCAACTATGCCTCTGCCTATCCCTGTTCTCTCCTCTCCGCACAGGCTATACAAACGCCTCACACCGCGTGGCTGCTGCCTCTCTAACCTGGTGGTCCCTGCACGCACCACCCACGTGGAGTTCCAGGTCTCAGGCAGCCTCTGGAACTGCCGTTCTGCTGCCAACAAGGCAGAGTTCATCTCAGCCTATGCTACCCTCCAGTCCCTCGACTTCTTGGCGCTGACGGAAACATGGATTACCACTGAAAACACTGCTACTCCTACTGCTCTCTCCTCGTCTGACCATGTGTTCTCGCATACCCCGAGAGCATCTGGTCAGCGGGGTGGTGGCACAGGAATCCTCATCTCTCCCAAATGGACATTCTCTATTTTTCCCCTGACCCATCTGTCTATCTCCTCATTTGAATTCCATGCTGTCACAGTCACTAGCCCATTTAAGCTTAATATCCTTGTCATCTATCGCCCTCCAGGTTCCCTTGGAGAGTTCATCAATGAGCTTGACGCCTTGATAAGTTCCTTTCCTGAGGATGGCTCACCCCTCACAGTTCTGGGGGACTTCAACCTCCCTACGTCTACCTTTGACTCATTTCTCTCTGCCTCCTTCTTTCCACTCCTCTCCTCTTTTGACCTCACCCTCTCACCATCCCCCCCTACTCACAAGGCAGGCAATACGCTTGACCTCATCTTTACTAGATGCTGTTCTTCTACTAATCTCACTGCAACTCCCCTCCATGTCTCCGACCACTACTTTGTATCCTTTTCTCTCTCGCTCTCCTCCAACACTACTCACTCTGCCCCTACTCAGATGGTAATGCGCCGTCGCAACCTTCGCTCTCTCTCTCTCCCGCTACTCTCTCCTCTTCCATCCTATCATCTCTTCCCTCTGCTCAATCCTTCTCCCTCCAATCTCCTGATTCTGCCTCCTCAACCCTCCTCTCCTCCCTTTCTGCATCCTTTGACTCTCTATGTCCCCTATCCTCCCGGCCGGCTCGGTCCTCCCCTCCAGCTCCGTGGCTTGATGACACATTGCGAGCTCACAGAACAGGGCTCCGGGCAGCCGAGCGGAAATGGAGGAAAATTAGACTCCCTGCGGACCTGGCATCTTTTCACTCCCTCCTCTCTACATTTTCTTCATCTGTTTCTGCTGCTAAGGCCACTTTCTACCACTCTAAATTCCAAGCATCTGCCTCTAACCCTAGGAAGCTCTTTGCCACCTTCTCCTCCCTGCTGAATCCTCCTCCCCCCCCCCCCCCCCCTCCTCCCTCTCTGTGGATGACTTCGTCAACCATTTTGAAAAGAAGGTTGACGACATCCGATCCTCGTTTGTTAAGTCAAATGACACTGCTGGTCCTGCTCACACTGCCCTACCCTATGCTTTGACTTCTTTCTCCCCTCTCTCTCCAGATAAAATCTTGCGACTTGTGACGGCCGGCCGCCCAACAACCTGCCCGCTTGACCCTATCCCCTCCTCTCTTCTCCAGACCATCTCCGGTGACCTTCTCCCTTACCTCACCTCGCTGATCAACTCATCCTTGACCGCTGGCTATGTCCCTTCCGTCTTCAAGAGAGCGAGAGTTGCACCCCTTCTCAAAAAAACCAACACTCGATCCCTCTGATGTCAACAACTACAGACCAGTATCCCTTCTTTCTTTTCTCTCCAAAACTATTGAGCGTGCCGTCTTTAGCCAACTCTCTTGCTATCTCTCTCAGAATGACCTTCTTGATCCAAACCAGTCAGGTTTCAAGACTGGTCATTCAACTGAGACTGCTCTTCTCTGTGTCACGGAGGCTCTCCGCACTGCTAAAGCTAACTCTCTCTCCTCTGCTCTTGTCCTTCTAGACCTGTCTGCTGCCTTTGATACTGTGAACCATCAGATCCTCCTCTCCACCCTCTCCGAGCTGGGCATCTCCGGTGCGGCTCACTCTTGGATTGCGTCCTACCTGACAGGTCGCTCCTACCAAGTGGCGTGGCGAGAATCTGTCTCCGCACCACGTGCTCTCACCACTGGTGTCCCCCGGGGCTCAGTTCTAGGCCCTCTCCTATTCTCGCTATACACCAAGTCACTTGGCTCTGTCATATCCTCACATGGCCTCTCCTATCATTGCTACGCAGACGACACACAACTAATCTTCTCCTTTCCCCCTTCTGATAACCAGGTGGCGAATCGCATCTCTGCATGTCTGGCAGACATATCAGTATGGATGACGGATCACCACCTCAAGCTGAACCTCTGCAAGACGGAGCTGCTCTTCCTCCCGGGGAAGGACTGCCCATTCCATGATCTCGCCATCACGGTTGACAACTCCGTTGTGTCCTCCTCCCAGAGTGCGAAGAGCCTTGGCGTGACCCTGGACAACACCCTGTCGTTCTCCGCTAACATCAAGGCGGTGACCCGATCCTGTAGGTTCATGCTCTACAACATTCGGAGAGTACGACCCTGCCTTACACAGGAAGCGGCACAGGTCCTAATCCAGGCACTTGTCATCTCCCGTCTGGATTACTGCAACTCGCTGTTGGCTGGGCTCCCTGCCTGTGCCATTAAACCCCTACAACTCATCCAGAATGCCGCAGCCCGTCTGGTGTTCAACCTTCCCAAGTTCTCTCACGTCACCCCGCTCCTCCGCACACTACACTGGCTTCCAGTTGAAGCTCGCATCTGCTACAAGACCATGGTGCTTGCCTACGGAGCTGTGAGGGGAACGGCACCTCCGTACCTTCAGGCTCTGATCAGTCCCTACACCCAAACGAGGGCATTGCGTTCATCCACCTCTGGCCTGCTGGCTCCCCTACCTCTGCTGAAGCACAGTTCCCGCTCAGCCCAGTCAAAACTGTTCGCTGCTCTGGCACCCCAATGGTGGAACAAGCTCCCTCACGACGCCAGGACAGCGGAGTCACTCACCACCTTCCGGAGACATTTGAAACCCCACCTCTTTAAGGAACACCTGGGATAGGATAAAGTAATCCTTCTAACCCCCCCCCCCTTACCCCACCAAAAATAAAAAATAAAAAAAGGTGTAAAGTGGTTATCCCACTGGCTATAAGGTGAATGCACCAATTTGTAAGTCGCTCTGGATAAGAGCGTCTGCTAAATGACGTAAATGTAATGTAATTTAAATGAATCATATAGTAACCAAAAAAGTGTTAAACAAATCAAAATATATTTTATATTTAATATTCTTCAAAATAGCCACCCTTTGCCTTGATGACAGCTTTGCAAAGTCTTGGCATACTCTCAACCAGCTTCATGAGGTAGTCACCTGGAATGAATATCAATTAACAGGTGTGCCTTGTTAAAAGTTAATTTGTGGAATTTCCTTCCTTCTTAATGCGTTTGAGCCAATTAGTTGTGTTGTGACAAGGTAGGGGTGGTATACAGAAGATAGCCCTATTTGGTAAAAGACCAAGTCCATATTATGGCAAGAATAGCTCAGATAAACAAAGAGAAATGACAGTCCATCATTACTTTAAGACATGAAGGTCAGTCAATCCGAAAAATGTCAAGAACTTTGAACGTTTCTTCAAGTGCAGTCGCAAAAACCATCAAGCGCTATGATGAAACTGGCTCTCATGAGGACCGCCACAGGAATGGAAGACCCAGAGTTACCTCTGCTGCAGAGGATAAGTTCATTAGAGTTACCAGCCTCAGAAATTGCAGCCCAAATAAATGTTTCACAGAGTTCAAGTAACAGACATCTCAACATCAACTGTCCAGAGGAGACTGCGTGAATCAGTCCTTCATGGTCGAATTGCTGCAAAGAAACCACTACTAAAGGACACCAATAAGAATAAAATACTTGCTTGGGCCAAGAAACACGAGCAATGGACATTAGACCGGTGGAAAGTTGTCCTTTGGTCTGGAGTCCAAATTTGAGATTTTTGGTTCCAACCGCCAGTGTCTTTGTGAGACACGGTGTGGGTGAACGGATGATCTCTGCATGTGTATTTCCCACCGTAAAGCATGGAGGAGGAGGTGTTATGGTGTGGGGGTGCTTTGCTGTTGACACTGTCTGTGATTTATTTAGAATTCAAGGCACACTTAACCAGCATGGCTACCACAGCATTCTGCAGCGATACGCCATCCCATCTGGTTTGGGCTTAGTGGGACTATCATTTGTTTTTCAACAGGACAATGACCCAACACACCTCCAGGCTTTTTTAGCAAGAAGCAGAGTGATGGAGTGCTGATTGACATCATGACTTCCCATCAGAACTCCTTGAAGTTTGCAGTTGTGTAAAAAAATAAAAAAACTTTGCTCTAAACATTTTTTTATTACCCTTTAGTGTGTGTACTGTATTTACATGTATATATCGCTTTAACAGGAAAAGTTTTTTTTTTTTAAATCACTGGAGATCTTCTTCCAATTCCTACAGTACAGAAACATATTCAAGTGTAGAATGCCATTTTAAAACCACACATTAGTTCAACAACTGCAGAGTTTGTTCCCCTGTTTTTAAGATAGTACTCACTGTATTTACTGGTGTTAATCAGATCTCCAGTCTTCTGTTCTTCTTCTTCCTCCTCCAATGTGACAGTAATCTCCCTTCCTCCCTTTAAATCCAAAAAAT